>CM077815.1:73003407-73603407 GCA_039764185.1 Tamarix austromongolica | reverse complement strand
GGCTGGGTTTTTCATGGGTGATGTTTGGTTCTATGGAGAAATACGCTTATGCTTGGCTTGGTGCACAGCTTTTTTTGCTATAATTGGAGCTAAGGGGAAATATATGGCGCTAAGTTTTTTTAGCTATAATTGGAGCTATTTGAAAATTTAGAAATAAAGTGGTGTTTGATAATATTCAAGTGTATAGAAGATGGTTGATCTTGTTCATTAAAGTTAGAATAGGATCTTAGATTAAGGCAAATAGAAGGAAATTTTCCTATAGAATTTAGGAAGTGGTTCATAATATTCAAACTTTTTTTATAAGGTTGTATTATCTTGATGATTTTGGTTGCTATCTTACTTATCAAAAAAAAATGATTTACTAGCTATTACTACTGGCGGAAAAATGGGCGAAAAAAGATATCACTAGCCTGTAGCTTTTGCATTGATATGGTAGTGGAAGCGATCAAGATTTCTATAATGATTATTGTATCATCTTTTACTAGACGACTAATCAGCCTCCTCCCTTGTGTCTCATGATAACAATAAATAATTTGATATTTTTCTATCTGGGGCTATCGGACTCAATCTTTCAGTGCTGCATTATGTCACGTTGATACTGATGGTGAACCCCGAGCACAAACGCACACATCACAGTCACAGGTGCGTTGCCGGACCCCATCTCCCATTACGTGCAAGTTGACCTGGTTAGCGACTTAGCGTAGGCGAATTGATTTCTAATGTAAGCATATTAAAGAGGGCAACAATTGGAATAAAATTGTCTATATACTCCCTTAAAAAACATTATTATAATTTTTTAAATAAAAAATATTAATATTTTTAATACAAATATAATCATTATCTTTTATAATATTATGTATTATACTTTAAAATTTTTAATGATTAAATTATACTTTTAAAATACTAGATAAAAATATTTTCGATATGGATTTAGTATTATTATACCAACTCTAGCTAGATTTCGATCGTACTAACATGTGCATGAACTAAAAAGAGTATTATAATATAACAATATAAATAATATTATTACTACACGAATAGCTTAAGTAGTATAAGGTGGTTTAAATTGGATATGTCCAACAAATTCTTGCTCGCTAAAAAAACATAAAAGAAGAAAATTTATTAAAAAATTTGATATAATAACCAATATTTATATTCTTTCTAAAAGAATATTTTTTTAAGAAAAATTATATACGGTAGTTATTTATCCAAATTATCTTTTATAGTTCCATTATTCCTTTTTTTAATTTAAATTTTAATTATATATGGCAATTTAGTTGAATAACCGGTGTATATAACTATACCAAAAAATCACTCTTTTAGTAAAGGTATATACAACGGTTATTATACCAAATAGTTGTATATGCTTTCAATTTTTTTTATTTAATTTCAAATTAAAGAATACACGGCATTTTTTATATATAGATATCATGTGTAACTCCCCTTTTACTTCATCGATATTTACCATATGTCACTCCCCGTACGTTTGTATTTCCCTAACCTAATAGAGAGAGACCATCAACACCATTTGAAGCGAATGTTTTCCTACCCCTACCGCCGTCCCCAACCACCTCCACCATTGTTTCCTTATTTTTCTCCTCCTCCTCCTCTTCGTTATATTTTTCCTCCTCTTCTCACGGTATACTACATCCTCCCTATACTAAATCTAAAATTTAAGTTTTGTTGAGCAAGTATGCATTTTTAAAATACTCTGAATTTTTCTTTTATTTTGCAAATTGGAACTAAGTCATGTATATTTATACTGTAAATGATGTTGTGGTACATATCTATACACTGTATGCTTGTATTATTATTTTTTATTTTTTTCTTTGATATGTATTATGGAGATGGAAAATCATTTAATAGCTATAATGTCAAACTATTTCTAAAAACAAAATATATAGCATTGTAGAAATCGTGTACTAGCTAGTATATTTATAGTGTAAATGTTGTTGTGCAATATTAGCTCATGGTTTTTGCTTAATTAGGCCTATATTGTGAGATTCACCATCTTTATTTGTAATTTAAGCTATTTTACTTCTAAATATGAACCGTAAGTGGATACATGCAATTAGGTTGTATGAATAATATATAGGGAAAGTTTAGAACTTTCTTAAGATAGTTTTTCCAACATTTGGAAGATCCCTTGTGAATATTTTATCCATATGTAGATTGTGGAAATACAAAAAGGAGAGGGGTAAATGAGATATGAGATCATCTCATTATTTATGAAATTAATAAGAGTTATATTAGGTGGATATAGCTGGAAAGCCACTTCTTAATGAACCTAGTGTTGTTAGCTATGATGAAGTTGAAATTGCCGATGACTTTGCTTATATGGAAGACCTGACAAACAATGTTGAAGAGCTTCTTAAAGATTTTTTGGAAATATTTGAAAAATGAGTGATTTAGAGATGTCATTGTATGGTTGTACTAAATTTATAAAATTATCGGTTTTATAATTGTACAACTTGAAAGTGAGTAATGGATGGAGTGATAAAAACTTCACTTCTCCTCTTAAGCACTTGAAAGAGATGCTTTCAAAAGACATTATTCTTCCTCCTTAGACTTATAAGGCTAAGAATATTCTTTACTGTATGAGTTTGAATTATAAAATATTTATTTGGGTCCTAACGATTGTATTTTATGTCGTAAACTCTTGAAAGAGATGCTTTCGAAAGACATTATTCTTCCTCCTTTGACTTATAAGGTTAAGAATATTCTTTACTATATGAGTTTGAACTATAAAATATTCATATGCGTGCTAATGATAGTATTTTGTATTGTAACGAATATACAATGTTAGATAATTGTCCTCGGTGTCAAATGCTACGATACAAGAGGGTTAAGGATGATAATATGATATTGTGTTACTTTCCAATTATACGAAAATTCTTATGCATATTTTGTAATGAGAAAAATATGAAGAACCTTATATGGCATATGACAGGAAAAAAATTCCGATGATAGACATTTGGTAGATTATCTTTAGTAGAAGATGATTAATTGTATATACCCTAATTTCGAAGGTGAATCTAGAAATATGCGACTTGCACTACGTTCAAAAGGAATGAACCATTTTAATTGCAACATGAACAACAATTTATGACTCAATATTCTATTGATCTATAATATCCACCATCATTATACATGAAGCAAAAATGGATGATGATATCCTAACTTATATCAAGTTAAAATCAATCAAGTAATGATATCAATGATCATTTTACTTCTCTTGTTAATGATTTGAAGTGCATGTGAGATTATAGAGTTAAAGTAGCTAATGCACGGAGCCAAGAGCCTTTTAATTTCAGAGTAATGTTATTTTGTTCCATAGATAATTTTCAAGTTTATGGTCATTTTTTTCATTATAGTGTGCATATATACTATGCATATTCTAGTTGTAAAGATAACATAAACTTTCTTCAGGTACCAAAAAGTAGGAAGGTTACTTATTGTGATCATCATAGATTCTTGCCTACAAATCATAATTGTCGTGGGCAAACAAAGGCTTTTAATGAAAATTTTGAAGAAGCAAAAATACCAAATATACTCATGGGATAAAAATTGCTTGAAAAAGTGAGAGACTTTAATGTTCCATTTGAAAAAAGAAGAAGAAGAAGAAGAAGAAGGAGAGGAGGAAAGCAATCCATTCAAGTGAGAGGGAAGAAGAAGTCAATCTTTCTTAACCTTCCATATTAGAAGGACTTGTATGTATGTGATGCAGATCGTGAAGAATATATTTGATTCTTTAATTGGTACACTTATTAATGTGCAATAAAAAAAGAGACATATAATGGCACCAATGTTCAGTTGGACTTGGTAAACATGGGTATAAGAACATAATTTCATCCATAAAAGGTGGAAATTTAAACAATTTTACCTCCTGCATGTTATACCCTTTACGGAAAAAAAAAAGAGAAGAAGATATATTTATGTGAGTGTTTGCACAGAGTGAAAGTTCCCAAAGGATATTCGTCAAATGTCAAGAACTATTTTAAATGAAAGATTTGAAGTTTGTGGGCATTAAATCTCATGATCATTATATTCTCATTCAAGATTTGTCGTTGATTGCTATGCGTTGTAACTTGCTAAATCGGGTTCAAAGTGTTGCCACTATATTTTGTTTCTTTTTTAAGAAACTGTGTAGTTATGTAATTGACACTGTAAGGTTGGACAAATTGTAGAGTGAGATTGTAACCATATTATGCCAGCTTGAGATATATTTTCCTCCATCATTCTTTTTAATCATGATTCTTTTAATGGTTCACTTGGTTAAAGATGTTAGATTGTGTGGGTTAGATGATTTGTATTGAATGTATCCATTTGAAAAGCATATAAAAATCCATAAAGGATATGTGAGGATTCCAAACAAGACTAAACAATGAATTACCAAGAATTATCTGGTAGAGAAGATGAAAAAAGTTTGTTATGAGTTCTTAGTTTATGATAATACGATATACCTTCCTAAACCATGATATTTAAGTATAGAGGAATAAGGAAAAGGGTGAAAAGGATTTTACATGACCGTTGTTGGTGATGATCGAATATTTTTTGAAGCTCACCTCTATGCCCTTCATAATAAACATGGTGTACAATCATAAATGGATCAAAAAATGTATATTTTGAAGGCTTCAAATCCATCTAGGATTGATAAATCGATATTATATAGGCAAAATATATCCTTTCTGAAGTGGTTGGCATCACAACTGTTTGAATCTAGTACTAATTTGTATTGGTTATAATGCCCTCCTTAAAGGGAAGTGATGCCATATAACTCATGTAGGATAAATAGTTGTACTTTCTATGCAAAATAATAGGATAACAAGAGTAACATAAAAAATAGTAGTGCAAGTGTAAGATCAGAATCTTTGTATATATCAAGTGTTAAAGACAAAATTATTGTTTATGCATCAATGGCGTGCTATGAGGTGGTAGAGTGCATATGGTTGTTGGATTATATCACTTTTAGAGTTCATTTATTTGAGTACAAATGGTTTGATAATCAAAATGGAGATTGCACTAAGAAATTTGGATAAACGATGGTGGATCTTTCTAGTCTTGGTTATAAGTTGGACCCCATTTATATTTTCCTCACAATCAAAACATGTATTATATGTTATTAACCTAGATGATAAGCGGTGGTTAAAGATCCTGTATATGAATAAATGGGAAGATGACATATAATGGGGGGGGGGAATGTTTTGATGGGTCTGACTTTCAAATGCAATATCCTATGAAAATGATAATTTGGGGTGTGTTCCATATATAGTTAACACGATGAAGATGACTCTAGAGTACCTCATTTTTGCTCCATTTTATTTTAACACGCATTAGGTAGTAGCAGTATTGCAGTCATCTTCAAGGACTCCATATTAGTTCAATTTAATTGGTGGAGATCCTCATTCGGATCCAAAATAATTTAGTGAGAGGTAAATATTTATCTATACAACATATATTAAAGTCATTTATATACATAAATTTTATTAAAACATGGCTAATAATTCAATTAGTGCAATCAAGAAATAGCATGGGCCACAAAAGAAGGGAAGAGCATCACCAACTAGGGGTGTTAAACATTCGGTCCAAACCATAAAATTAGACCGAATTGACTAGTTGTTTCAGTTTTTGGTTCAAGACTGGACTGTTATATCTATCTCCGATTCTAAAGTAAAAGAAAAATGATCTTTAAATTGTTTTGGTCCAACCAAAAAGTATATTAATATTTTAACCAAACATACATATTTTTAATATAATGTAATTTAGCAAATTTGCTCCCAATCGATTCAATCACCGCTCTTGATTTTTTAACTGGTGCACACCCCTACCACCAACCCATATTTAACATGAAACTCATAAAATAATTTTATGTTATTTTCAATGTTCATGATAATAAGATGAAGTTATTTGCATATAATACACCATGAGATATATAAAAGAATTCATTTGCAAATATTGGATGGGACAAGGAGAAGTATGTATTTACTTTATAATGTTGAAGTTCATTATGATTAGTTAGATGGATCGACCTATATAATTTAACAGTAATATGATATTTTTTATTTTTTTGTAGATCTATCTCCCTAACAAGTAGGGTACATATGATTAAGCTAAGATTGACGAAGTTAAGAAAGAATCATAAGATTTTATTAAAAACTTTTATGATGAACTTGAGTAATATCATATGTGTTCCCTAAATTTTTTATTCTATAGACTTGTGTAAATTTTTGTATTTAGATTATACTTATGAATGAAACATAATTTTGTATATGAGGTTTTGTATGATAATAAAAGTATAATATTTATATTATTTTGATGAGAACCTTGTGAATCATTGCTTGTTTTGGATGCGTAAGTGCAGTAGTCAAGTAGTGATACTTGTGAAAATATTCTGAAAATTGTGTATTTGTACATGAAGCAATATGTTTGGTTCTATGGTGTATCGGGTGCTTCAATTAAAAAAAGAAGAAGAAGAAGGAATAGACAATGATTATATTATAGAACCACATTATATATTGACGATATATGGTAACTCTATAATATAACTTTCATCTATTATTGCGCCACCAACCATTGTTTGAAAGTAAAAGATATACGGTGGTTATGAATCAAAATTGTCATATATCATATATAGTGACTATATAAGGTGATGTTATGATATAAATGTCATCTATTTTCTTCCCACAACTGCAGGATTTTTTTATGTAAGAGTACATATAGTGTTATTTGTATTATTGTACATAACCGTCATGCATAGGTAACTTTATAAGACATTTTTTTTAATCTTAAATCGTTGTTTAAAGTCTAGCACCAAAAATATTTGAACTACTTTCATGACTTTATATAACGATATTTCAACTATCATATATAGTATATACGATAACAAATTAGGCGGCGTATATCCCAATTTCAACCAACGTTTATGCATTTTTCTATAGCGATGTATGAATATGGTAAAATTATTATACACATATACACACACACACACATACATATATACATACATACATACATACATACATATATATATATATATATATATATACTTTTTATACTAAATATAAAAGTAGGAAAAAAAAATGGTTCATAAGTAATTATGAAAATAAAATGCCTAAAACAAAATCGTGCATCTAATATAATCCGTATGTAATTATATCTTCATCGCCAATTTATGACTAGGTATACATTCAAACTTCGCATATGTACAAGTCTTGTGCAGCAAGAATGTACAATATAGAGACATATATTGGTACTCCTTAGTAATCAGAATTTGACCCTTGGAATGATTATTTTTTTGGATGGGTGGCCGACTGCTCATTGGTAAATCATGAATTCACAATCATCCAACTTGTCGTCCATCAAAATTATCTAAGGCAAGCTTCTTGTCTTTTGAGAATTTAAATGAAGTTATAGAGAACCGGGAGATGAAGCACTCATTTTCAATGTAGAAAAAATTGCTAAATGGGAATTGGACCAATGATTACGTTGTTTAGCTTGATGAGTGGCTAATTTTTATGTCGGTGTCTTAATCTTTTGATTAAATAACGTTTGCTTTCTTGATTGGTCTAGGATATTATAGTGCTACGTCCCTCTCCTCCCTTTGTTTTACTATAACGTATTACTGGTACATTATATGGTTCTAAAGTTTCAAGATTTCTATGTATAAGATGACAAACATATAGTATAGTATAATGCTTTTTTATTATTCAAAAGATTGTTGCCATGTTTTTCGATAATAAAATTTGATGATTAATATTTTTTTCTCACTTGATAATGTATTATTATAGTTGGTAATAAAAAGCATAAAAAACAGCATTATAAAAAAATATCTTTTAATATCAATATAATAATACATTCTCCATTAAGAAAACAAAATTAATGATTAAAATCTATTATTGAAATACACAATGGCAAAGTTTTTTATATGAAAAGAGTAATAAATAATCATTTTTGTATATTGGTAATCATAGATTTAATATTTTCCTTGATTACCTACTAACAATAAATAAGTTCAGTTATGGACAGGAGTTAAGACCTTAATCTAGAAGTAATGGTAAAAAGAAAAAATTGAATCGGTTGGCGGGACTTGAACCCGGGTCTCTAGCCGAGTACATGATGATGCCTACTAATTTCTTCAAACCAATCTTATGCTCAATGAAGATTTAAATATTGAGCTGGGGTTCCGGAACCATCCTACAACTTTTGCCAACTTAACTATATAATATCATTACCATGCAGGTTGATTCAATAATGTGATTGATAGTTCCATCAGCTCTTATTATATATTTCCATTTGTTATCGAGTGGTCTAGTGAGGCTTACATACGTACTACTCTTCATGGTTTAAGGCCCTTTTTCATTCCATCTAATTTATAGAATAAATTCAATAACATTCATCTTTAGAAAGAAAGGAGGGGGTGGGGGAAACATGACTTATATATCAAGCAATAATATTAATGGCATCCGGATCAATAATAGCTAGAGCCCTTGCTTTTAATTAACTCACGTTGTTGTGCCTTGGCGACTTGAATTTCAGGATATGTTGATGATTCTGAAAGGGTTCGAGTAGTATATGACAATACCCATAAGGATCAACACTAAGACAATCAACCAAATAACAAAATCCAAATTTACCACAAATAATTCACCAAAGTAAATCACCAATTATGGGCAGCAAGCATATAAGCAAATAGATCAGAAAAATAAACCAACCAACACACAATTTATATGTGAAAAACCCCTTCGATGTGAAGAGTAAAAACCACGGGATGTTTGAGGAGTCCACCCTATTTCCTTATCTTATTATGATAAATTGAGGGCAAAATAAACCCAAATCAGGTTCACAACAATTCACAACCCACCAATAAGAACATACATAAGATATTAAGTAAGAAGAGATCAAATATCACCACAAATGAGAGGTTCAGTTATTCTGCAATAGCAGACAAACTAGATAACAAAACAATGATCCAACCGTTCAAAATGATTCCCTATGTGTTCCCAACAAGCTGAAAAAATTTCATAAAAATCCAATAGTTGAAACTCCGACAATCGACAACTTTCTGAAAGTTATCCTTAAAAAATCACAAATAACTCTTCTCTTAAACCCTTTGTCTTTCTCTCTTCTTTTGCTTCTAATTGTGTGTGTTCTTTTCGGAATTTACACCTCTCATTTATTGCCTTAATTTGTACGGTAAGTATTTATACCAAAGGCTTAACTAAGAAACCCAAATAATAAGTCCAAGTTGGACTTAATCCAAGATTAGTAAAATGCTATCAAATGCTCATTCATTAGGACAAAGCAAAATACACATTTTACTAACACATGTGGGTTGGACCCACAACATATTCTTCTCTTACTACTATGAATGAAATTGTAAACAGTAATTCATTATGATCTAGCCAACGAATTAACTTCATGAGGTCCTCCTCCATCAGGTTCGGAAAGAAATTCGGTGTCAGTACTGTGAGGGAAGATTGATATTGTTAATCACTTGAGACATTATCTGGGGATATCAACGAAACTAATTGAAGACAAGGATTTCATTTCTAATTTCAAATTCGATTAAAAAAAAGTTTCTAAATCTATCTTATTTTTTATTAACTTTTAATTGTAGAATATCTTATCTGATTTCTACGGAAATTAAATATTTATATCTAACCAAATTTTGAAAACCCAACTCTATTTCCAATTTTTTATCCCCGATCTCATATTTGATATCCGACCCTATTTTTTTTAAATATATTTTTAATTTATATTTTATATAAAAAATTATATATAAAAATTATTCAGAACAGGTTACATTTTAAGTCAAAAAAATATGAAATTTGACTGGTTCGGCCAATTTATCGATTATCATAGCTTTGGATGGTTTTCAACCAATTTTTATTTGTTTCGAAATCCTAATAATCGATACATGGAATCTGGTCGGTAATCTAACAAGTTTACTAGCAGTCCGATTCGATTTTTAAAACTATGATCAAACCTTCAATTTGTGTGTTGGCAAATCAAATTATCTCGGATGAAATGAGTGTTGATGATATATATACATATATATGTACATATATATATATATATATATATATATATATATATATATATATATATATATATATTGTATTAATTACTAACTCCATATATTAAAAAAGAAGAGTTGTTGTGTATTTTGAAAATAATATTTAATTATTATTTTTTAAAAGTGTAATACATTATACAAAAAGATGTAATAATTATATTCATATAAAAAATATTTTTATAATATTATTATTTTTATTAATAAATATTAAAAAATATTAATAATTAATTTTTTTTACGATGGTAATTTTTTGATACTGAATAAGAAGGGAGTGTTTAGTTATCTAGGGCGTTGCATGGTGGGTTGACAGCCTTCATCACCATCGTGAGATTGAATTGTTCTCTTTCTTATAGCAGTAATCTTGAAGACACCGTGTTAAGGAGACCATCCAAAGGGCGGACGGGCATTTTTTGTGTTAATTAAAGTAAAGTTCTTTCAAATCAAGTAGCCCAAAAGAGAATCCCTGATATGGATTGGTCATGTCCCTTCTACTTAAAGTCGTGCTGAAAACATTTCGCGAGCATCTTTTCGTTACATTTGTGGGTTTCGTTATTTGGAAAATAAAAAATAAAAAAGTTACTCTGATACAAAAAAATTTATAGATATATTTTCTATCCACCGATTATTGTTGTTGTTCTCTTCCCTTATCTATGGATAATTTTTGTCATTCTCTCTCCTTACCTACCGGCAACTTTTGTTGTTCCCCTACCTACACCACCATCAACTTTTGTCTTTCCCTCCCCCTATCCACCGGCCATTGTTATCGTTCCCTACCCTTCCCGCAAATTTTTTTGTCAATTTTTTTATTCGATCTATATTTTTTCAAAATTTTTAACCTCAATACGTCCAATAGCTAAAAAAAAAAATTTCAAAAGCTATATCTGCAATTGAAAAAAAAAAAAAAAACTTGAACCCCACTTGTAACACCCCAAAATTTACACGATTTTTTTTTTAAAAAAAGCAATACTCATAAATTAAAACCGTAAATTCTAGGGATGTTACCGCCACACTTAGTACCAGACTAGTTTACTTCTACTGTTCCGGTACCAAGTGCTAAGGCTAATAAAACATTATCAGTAATACCATTCAAATTCAAATTTATAAAAACAGAAATCAGAGTACGCGTAAGTCTTACATAATTCGAAATACCGGCTATTATTTTTCCAGATAATAACTAAACAACCTTAGTAAAATTGTTTCGACAATTTAAACATAATAAAAGATAACATGAATCATAAAGTTAAAAGGACAACGGCCACGTTACTCTAAAGATTGATCCAGCCCAGCTATCACTCTGCCCCTCCTGATGTCCCGTAGACATCGATAGCATCAAAGTAGGTATCTCCTACCTGCAACAAATTAGACGGGCCTTCTGCTCGTGGGAATGAGCATCACCCATGAAACGGGTGATCAGTACGCTACGTACCGAGTAAGGTAACCGAATACTAAGGCCGGCATATAACACATTAATTCATGTAGGATAATGATCGCATACAATTACAACTCATACATATATTACACAGAAGCGTAAAGTAAAATCCATAACTTATAATCAACAAGTCCACACATAAGGCCCAAAAAGATCCAGATTAATCATTTAATCTTTCTTTTATCAAGATTCAATACACACCATGCCTTTTATCAATCCATGCAAAAACAGGAACACCCCACTATTGTAACCGGTGGGCCGATCATACATAGGGTAAAAACCCTAACCACTATTCCTAACCGGTGGATCGGCTTGGTTCCTGTCCGCATCAAATCCATGCGAAAACAGGAACACCCCACTATTATAACCGGTGGGCCGGACACACATAGGGTAAAACCCTAACCACTATTCCTAACCTGTGGATCGGCTTGGCTCCTGCTCGCATGGTGTTCCACTGTAAGTAATTAGTATCTTTTAATAGCATTGACGATCTGGTTTGTCTTTATTGAGCTCGGGATTCCCCACTATTATAACCGGTGGGCCGGATACACATAGGACCTCATGTCCTAACCACTATTATTACCGGTGGATCGGTCACACATAGGGTAAAACCCTAACCACTATTCCTAACCGGTGGATCGACTGGTCCCGTCTCAATATCTTCCACTTTAAGATATTAGTGTCTTAAGTATTTTATTCAAAAACATTTGACATTCACAAACATTTGCCCAAACATGCATGACTAAATCCATGAAAGCCCTAACTCCCATGCAACCCTACTCCATGCAAACCCTATCTCCACGTAAACCACAATTCCATGCAAATCTTAGCTCCCATGCAAACTCTAACTACACATGACCCACACTTCCATGCAAACCCTAGCACCCATGCAAACCCAATCTCCACGTACCACACTCCCATGCAAACCCTAACTCCACGTACCTCACATGTGCAAACCCTAGCTTTACATATACCACCCTTCCATGAAAACCCTAATTCATATGCATACCCTAACTCCACTTAGACATGCTACCATGAAGGTCCCAACCTCAGGTTAACTTATGCAAACCCTAACATCATACCAATTCATGCAACCCAACACCATGTCATTTCATGCAAACCCTAACATCATACCATTTCATGCAAACCAACACCATGTCATTTCATGCAACCCTAACATCATGCCATTTCATGCAAACCCTAACATCATACCATTTCATGCAAACCCCAACTCCTTGCCATCCCATGCAAACCCTATCCCTATCATTCCATGCAAACCCTAGCACCACGCTATTTTATGCAAAACCCTAACACATGTCTCAAGTCATATCATACATTAATGACATAAACATATGCATAATTCTCATGCCACAGTATATTCGCAACAACATACTTTCATTCCACAATCATGCCACATGCGCAATAATTAGTAATAACGAACATAAAATACATGGCATATCAAACACATAGTGCATGCAAACACATAAATGGCCTTAGTAGACCCTTACCTACAACGACACCGGTCTTGGTGCACGCTCCTATTCCACTTGAGGGGTTTGATTGGGTTCGCCTATTATATCAAAGCATACTAGAATTAGATTCTCTTATATAATTCTAACTTATTTCGAGGTTTGGTTTTAGGATGAAATTTTACTATTCAATAATTAACTATAGGAACTAATACTTAAAAATACAAATGAATTATTATTTTCATTAGAAGAGGGTGGTGATCTAAGGGTTTCTACCCTTCACCAAAATATAATGATAGTATAATAATGATAATAATGATAATAATAATAATAATAATAATAATAATAATAAGGTATAATATTATTAATGATACTTTTATTAGTAGGATATTAATATTATTAATACCAAAATTCTTAAAATTAAAAGGTGAATTTTGAACCACCCTAATTTAATAATAATATTACCATTAGAAATTGTAATAATAATATTAACATTATATATACTTATAATATAAAGTTAATAAAGATAATAATAATAATATAATTAGAAATAATGTTAAAAATGTTAATAATATTAATGAAAAGTAAAAGTGCGAGGCATAATTAAAAATTTTGGTTTGTGTTCTTCCTGAAATAATTACAACATTAATTAAATAATTACATTAAACATAATAATATTATTAATATTATTAATAACAATAGTAAACATGTAATAATCCCATTAAATAATAAAAATTCAAGAATAATAATTTATCTTACTCAATAATACTCCCAGACCTGTCAACAAAATTTAGAAATTAGAATATAGTTGATAACAATAATAAGAATAATTATAATAATAATAATTAAAGTCGAATTAACACTAAAATTTAGGCTAAAAATAGAATAATTATCAATAATTCAAAACTAAGTGTTTAAAATGTCTAGGGTTTCACCTTGAGTCGGAGGATGTAGGTGGAACCGGCGGTGGTTCCCGGAGGTGGCCGGAAAATGAATCTAAGAGGGGTAAAAATGAAGAAAAAGGGGTGAGGGGGGAGGAGAAAAATAAAATAATTTTATGGGTCGGTGGAGGAGCCTTAGAAGGAGTTATTGGTTGGCTTGGGAGGTGGTAGAAGCAGCGGATGTGGCGGTGGATGGTGTTTCAAGTCTCGGGGTAAAATTTTCTGGCGAGACCACTAGCTAACTTTGCATGATTATGGAGGCTTGTACAAGATGAATCGAAGGTCGTGGATGGTTTAGTTAATTAGAGGGTGTTTCAGGGAAGATATTGGGATGAAGCGAAGGCGTTGAAGTTAGCCAAAGATGGAGAAAGAGTCGTCTAAAGAGGCGGTGGCGCACGGGCGATGCTTAGGGTTTCGGGGAAAGAAAATCCCGAACCCAGGCCATAAGAGAGGTATTTATAATGTTGGAGGTTAGGTCCGATTTGGGGGAGTTATCAGGGGGTCGAAGCTGGTGAGAAACGTGATGGTTATGGTGTCGATCGGGCGGCAAAATTTTCAAATTTTTCCCGACCCTTCGCGAGAGAAATGGAGCAATCGTGGAGAAGAAAATAGAGAGTGGAGCGTTTAAAATCAAATTTTGCGTCGAGCGGGAGAAAGGCCGGTCACGCCACGTGTGGCTGGCGACGCCATTTTCGGGGAGAAAGAGAGAAGCTGGCGGTTATGGTGTCGGGCGGAAGGAGGAAGAAGAAGATGGGGGAGGCTGGACCGGGCGGTTCGGCGTGAGGGGGAAGGCGTTAAATTAAACGACGTGTTTTAGGCGTAAAAAGGAATGAAGAACGGCGTTCTGGGGCTGACGCGCAACGGTAAAAAGAAGACGAGTGGAACGCGGTGTTCGGGAGAAATAAGGAGTAAAACGCAGTGCAGAAATGTGGGGGGGCGGCGACGCGCAGGCTGGGCCGCGCCGAAGGAAAAGGAAAGAAGAAAAGGAATTGGGCCGCGCAACAGGCCCAATTCGGTGAAGAAGAAGAAAAAGAAAGAAAAGGAAAGAAAAAGGAAAAGAAAAGAAAAGGAAAGGAAAAAGGGAAAAAGGAAAAGAGAAATAATTAGGTTGGGTCAAATTAAATAATTCTGAATATTTAGGGTATTTAAAATTAATAATATTTAAATAAAATAATTTTTAAATCCCTTTTTAGGCTAAAATAGGCTTTTTAAAGGATTTTTCCAAAATTTCCATTTTAAATTAATAAATCGCTCAAATTTTATTTAATTTAATTATTTATAAAATTAAAATTAATTTGAAACTATTTTATCTTTCTTAATTTGAATAAAATAACTCATTTAAATAATTTCTCAAATTAAAATCTTTAATTAGATAATATACCCAAATTTCCTTTACCTAACATATTTATAAAATTTCTTATTAATTTGCACTAATAAATTTTCTTTTATTTTAATAAAATAATTTATTAACTTAAATTTTCAAATACAACCTTATTTTAATATAATCTTTAAAATTAGAAAATTTTCGGGGCATTTTACCACTCCACTGGCAAGATTTGCCGTTGAACCCTCCACATCAGCAAATATGGCCAAATCTTCCCCTACAACAATAAAATACCATGCACATCTATTATTCTGTTGGAAAAAAATTGTAAAAAAAAATAATTACTTACCTTGGCGTGAGGGAGGTGAGAGCTAAGAGAAGAGAGACTAAGAGAGTTTAATGAGAGAGTGAGAGAAAGAGAGGGTTAGAGAGTGAGGAGGAAAAATTAGTTAGAAAAAGGAAATAGGAAGGGCAGGGGTAGGATTGAAAAAAATATATATTTTTTCTACGTAATAAAAAGGTGTTTTCTATATAACTGCTACGTCTGTAAAATATCATGCAAACTTTTTCTTCTTTGTGAAGTGCCGTGCAAACTTTAATAAGTCAAAGCATCCTAGTCTTTAGAAGGTAGTTTAGGCTGCTTATCTATATCCTTTGTAAACATAGCCTAACACCTGTAATATATATATTTCTCAATCATCAAATGAAACAACAACTAAGGTATTGTTTTGACATGGTATCAAGAGCCTGGTTATCTTCATCAAGCCTCTTCACTTAATTATTCTAGTTGTTCCTTTCATCAATTCTCCCACCCGCCCATCCTCTTTCTTAATCATCCATGAATCGTCAATATGCCATCCTTTCTCCACTTGCAACTCCTTCTATTGCCCCAAATATGAAATTTTCTTTTCTAACTATTTCTATTAAGTTGGACTATGACAACTACTATCTTTGGCATTCCAAAATTACCGTGGCCTTAGAAGCATTTAAACTAGAGCCCTTTATCCTCACTAATCCACCATCATCCACTCAAATAGCATCCTCTAACCCCACAAACAACACCACAACACTCAAATACCATATCTAATGATGGCCTGGACTCGTCAAGATAAGTTACTATTGGTGTGGCTTTGATCCATTATCATTGACCAGTTACTTGGCAGCATAAACAATGCTAAATCATCCGGTGAAACCTAGCTTACTCTTAAACATATTTTGAAGTCTCAGTCTTGAGTCTAGGTTATGAAAATTTGTATGCAATTGCAAACCCTCACTAAGGGCTCTAAATCTATGGTGGAATATGTTGTGTAAAACCAACGCCTTGCCAACATCTTGGCAGCTAATCTCCAATCAGTTTCCTTTGATGATATGGTTGGATACATACTAATGGGCCTCGAAGGTGAATACTAGGCCATCTACACATCCATTATCACGAAAAATGATCCTATATCAATTGACAATCCATTAGACATGTTGTTACAAGAAGAGGAACACCTTGATAGATTTTGTCATCTACTTCCACAAGACAATGTTGCTAATGTTAACTCTAAAAAAATCATGGTACAGAAGTCTTCAACCCCTACTCCTCCGATTCCTCTTCGTCTTCCTCCACTCACAACTGTGGTCGTGGTATAGGATTTTGAGTGGTTGTGGTACTCATAACCAGCCACAACATGCCTATGACCAGCACTCAAGCTCCTTCAATTTCAATCGCTTGCAAGGAAATTCCAAGCCACACATCCAATGTCAGATATGCACTGAATTTGTCCACTCTACACTTCAGTGCTACAACATATTTAACCATTCATATACTATAGAGAATGCTCCTCATATTTCCACCCTACTTACCGGTCTTGAATCTTATAATGATTAAGATTAGTATTTTGATTCTGGGGCATCTTATCATGTCACCACTGACCTTAATAATATCCTCATTCATGGCGAATATACCAATGGTGAGAAGGTAGCAGTTGGAAATTGTATGATATTGCACCCATGTTGGATCTTCTCCTCTCTTAACTTGTAAACATCCACTTGTTTTATCTAATATGTTACGTGTACTCCATATTTCTAAGAATCTTATGAGTGCCTCCCAATTAACTAAAGACAATAACATTTCCATTGAGGTTTTTTGCTAACACTTGCATTGTTAAAAACTCTCAGGGTCTTCCACGTCTACAGAGATGTCTTGAAAATGACCTCCATAAAGTAACCTCACTCTTGTTTTAATACCCCAAATTGAGTGGGGTGTTATAAGGATTGATATAGCTAGTTATATCAACATGGTATACCATCATTTTGGTGATTCTATCCTAAGAACTACATAGTTAAGTGTGATGGCCGAGGAATAAATTTTAGGATAGGTGACCCTCATGGGAAATTTTAGAATTTTTTTAAAAAATTTCATAGGAAGCGAGTAAGTGAAAAAAAAATTGTGCTAAAAGGACTAGTGTTGATCTATGGGGCTAACTAATCAATCTAAAAGTAATCTAAGGTATCCCCTACATGGTTGAATGGACTTGTAGTGTTACAAATAGTATCAAAGTAAAACCGCGATAGCAATATGAACTTAGATGAGACAGTCATTCCCCTAACATGATGATTCTTGAGATAAACTATATTGAGACAGTTAGTGGTTGAGGTGCAATGAGGACATTGCATTCTTTGAGTGAGGGTGAATGCAATATCCCAAATTAAGCGTAGTGTTATAATGATTGATCTAGCTACTTATTTTAACATGATATACCATCTTTTTGGTTATTCTATCCTAAGAACTCTACAATTAAGCGTGTTGGCCGTGGAGTAATTTTTAGGATTGGCGACCCTCCTGGAAAGTTTAAAATTTTTTTCAGGAAGCACGTGAGTGGGGAAAAAGTGTACTAAAAAGACTTGTGTTGATCTGTGGGGCCAAACGATCAAGTCGAGAGTACTCTAGGATAGTCCCTGCGTGGTCGTATGGACTCAAGGTGTTACACAGGCTCTCACCGGGTGTGATCCTTGGCATTTAAACAAATATTCATGGTTGGCATACATGATTTGTTCATCTAAATGAACGCATCACATACAATCTTGCTTTAACTTTTTCATTACCGGTGTCGTATACTAATTTTCCTAAAGTTTGTGGCTCGTGTCAGCTTGACAAGTCACACCACATTCCTTTATTTATGTCCCACAAACGTTCATATACTCCCTTTCATCTCATCTATTTTGATGTTTAGAGCCCTACCCTTGTCCCTTCCCTTAATGGCAATTATTATTGCGTTTCCTTTCTAGATGGTTATTCTAAGTATTCGTGGATTTATTTTATCGCATACAAGTTTTAAGTTTTTGATATCTTTCAATCATTTCACACTATGGTTGAAACTTAATTTCATATTCGTATAAAATTTATTCAAACTGATTGGGAAAAGGAGAATCGAAATGTCTCAAAATTCCTTAATAACCTTGGCGTTAGACATTTCATATTGTGCCTTTATACCCAAGAGCAAAATGAAGATTTTAAGTGTCAAAAACAATGATATTGTCAATAAAGGGCTATCTCTCCATACCCATGTCGATATCCCTTTCACCTAATAGGAACATGCTTTCGACACTACCACATATCTCATCAACTTCACCATTACCCTAGTTATAAATTATTCTTCTCCACATTAGCTTCTCTTCCACACTTCTCCTGGGTATACCTTTCTTCGAACCTTCGGCTACCTATGTTATCCTTACACATGACCATAAAACTCCACTAAAATGTCTTTTTGATCCACCTTATGCATCTTCATTAGGTATAGCTGCAAACATCGGGGCTATCTATGCTTACACCCATCATCTTCACTTGTTTACATCTTGCGTTATGTTATCTTTGATGAAACTCAATTCCCATATAATACTCTTACAACATCGGATTCATCCCATCCTAGTTATCCATCCATCTCCACCTCTCTTTTCCTGTTACAATGAGATGGTGTATCTAATCCTACTCACATCCCACCTGATTCTACCCCATGCAACTCCACTCTTCCAATTCTTGCTCCTATGCCACCTCTAGCCCAACCCACTGTCACCACAATAGCCTTCCCTTCAATAAATGTTTCTTCCTCATCACCCACATCCACTCATGTCAATGAACCACCTAAATCTTCAAGTCCATCTCATTTGCATACATCTTATTCAACACATCCCATGGTTACACGTGCACGCACCAGTAAACTCAAACCTTTCATACTTCATGATACCACCACATCTTCCTCCTTAGTTACATGCAATGTCGCTCAAGCTCTTAAAAAATCCCACTTGGCAGGCTGCTATAGATGAGGAGCACTATACTCTCCAACGAAACAACACTTGGTCCCTTGTCCCTAAACCACCTCACACCAACATAGTATGTAACAAGTTGTTGTTTCGATTTAAATTTAATGAAAATGGTTCCATTGCTAGGTATAAGGTATGTCTTGTTGCTCAAAGATTCAGTTAACAACCTGGAGTGGTTGTCTTTCAAACTTTTAGCCCCCTTGTCAAGCCCACTACTGTTTACCTACTACTCTCTCTGGCCATCACCTATGCTCGGCCTCTTCTATAGTTGAACATAAATAATGTATTCTTAAATGGTGATATACAGGAAACAATGTATATGAAGCGACCATCAGACTATATTGACCCTTCCCATCCTGACTCTGTGTGTCGAATGAATAAGGCATTACATGGACTTAAACATGCATCTAGAGCCTGGTTCTATAAGCTCTATGACACTTTCTGTCAGCTTGGGTTCTTCTCTGTCACACTAATTCATCCTTATTTGTTTGGCATCACAATTCTTTTGATGTCTGTGTCATCATATATGTAGGTGATGACAATGTTACTGGTAATGATCATGCATTTATTAACACCTTCATTCAAACCCTTGATTAGTTATTCTCCAGCAAGGATCTTGACTTCCCATGATTCTTCTTAGGTCTTGAAGTGTCTTGTACCATCACTGGGCTACATCTTTGCTAGCGTAAGTACATTCATAATATGTTGGAAAATTATACTGTGCATAATTAAAATCTGACTCCTTACCTTGCAGACACAATGGCTCAATTATTTGACTAGGGTGAACTCATTTATTTCAAAGTGTTGTTTGAGCACTATAATATGCCACCATCACTTGTTCGGACATCTCATTCATTGTTAATCGAGTATGTCAATTTCTACATCTCCCTAGGCTCTCTCGCTAGAAAGCTCTAATAGGATTTTTTTTAAAACCTTCGAGGCACCTTAACCCATGGTCTCTCCCTTCGGCCTGCTCCCTCATCCACACTTACTGTATTCTCTAATGCGGATGGGGCTAGCAACCCCACTAATCGCGGATCTACTCTTGGTTATGTTGTGTTCTTTGGTGGCAATCTTATAAGTTGGTCCTCTTGCAAACAGTCTATAGTTGTTTGGTCAAGCACTGAAGCAGAATATTGGGGTCTTTCCTTTGCCACAGCAGAACTCATTTATCTTCAGCAATTGCTCCGTAAACTTAGGCTTCCACTCTCCTCATCCCCTGCCTTGTATTGTGATAATATAAATGTCGGATATATGACTCAGAGTTTTGTACTCCATCAGCTCTATAAGCATATCCAAATAGACTACCATATTTTTTTGTGAAAAGGTCCATTGAGGTAATCTTATAGTTTGCTACACCCCCTCTACTAATCGAACTGGCAACATCTTCACCAAACCGCTCAGCTCAACATGCTTCAGGATACTTCACTCCAAACTCACTGTATCTCCTCCTACACAGTAGAATTTGTGGGAGGATATCAAGATAATATCTACTAACCTAGTCAGCAACTATAATTCGGTAATATTGTTGTAGATTAAGACAAAGCATCCTAGTATTTAGAAGATAGTTCAGGCTGCTTATCTATATCCTCCGTGAACAACATCGAATGCATTGTTTTGACACCACTTCATGTTGATAAGCATCCCGGATATTGGTTGACTAGTGTCCTTTAGAGGCAATATAGGCGTAGAGAAGTTCAACTGTTTTTCCCCTCCCTCCGGCGGAAGCAACTAAATATTGGGTTTATCCAAATGCTATTGAGCATTGTTTCCAACATGATTCATCGGTGCCTATTTTGGTAGGATATGCTCTCGCAACCAACTCATAAGGATATTGGCTTCATTATCTCATCGGTCGTCCATGCTTATTTTGTTTAGAAATTTTATAACCAAAAACTTTTAAAAATATATAAATAATTATCTTATATAATTATTTTATATATGTATAACGTCAAACAAGTTAATTACGCAGTGGTAACTTGTTCGTAATCCACTTAATGGAGATCGATGGATCGATCCGCCGCTTCGCGTTGGCATGTGGTGGTGGTTGTTATAAGATCATGCTCTGGAAAGTACTATATTGCTGTCTTGATTTTTGTGCTTTATACATATATGATTACTACATCCACAAGTGCTTCACCTGATCTCAACCTCATCGTTCACAAACATTTTCAACACGTTTATCATGCGGAATTGTAATTCACTGTCATCGTATTGCGCAAAGCATAAGGTAATTCTGCTTTCCAATCAAATTTATTGAGAATAATTATATATGTATTTTATTTTATTTTTTTGGTACCCAAACGGGAGCCGCAGATTGGACTAGAGCTTTCGATTTTTTCCAATCAATATGCGTAAGTAATCATTTTACCTACTTGGGCCCATAAAGATTATTGGGTCTTTCAGGCCTCGAGAAAAGGCCCGTGTGGGGTGTTGGGCCTTGCGAATTATGTAGCTGATCTCAAACATTAAAATAACGTTGGCTTGGGCTGACTGGGGATACTCCTTCCAGGGCTGAAATGGTTGCTGCTAGCAAAGGGTACGGCAAAACTCTTGGTTCCCCCAACGCTACTAATACTGGCCACATTTGTATTTCATCCAAAAACGTTGGACCGGGAATCGAACACACTTTCAAAAGGGCTTTGGCCCTTTACCCAGTAAAATAAATAAATAAGAGAATCATTACCGAACACTCTTTCCCAGTTTTTGAATCGACACGGCCCCTTGCCAAAAGGGTTTCCGATCCTTTCATCTCGGCCGGTTTACATCGTCCTCGTCGCGTCGAGTACCGAGCCGTGTCAACTGTGTAAATAAGATTCACCTTTTGTCCGTTTATATTTTATAAATCAGGTTACTTTTAATTTCGATAATCAAAAAATATAAATGTTATATATTACAGTACGTTTGCATATTCATATACTTCTAACAAAATTAAAATAAAATAAATCATTGTATGAAATATTTCTCACCATATTTTATGGTTTTTCACCGTATTTTTACATGTATTTATTATTATTGCATTTACACTTTCTTATACTACATATCTACTCCACTATAAAATTTTACATACCTTTCGTCATATTTTATATTTGACCCCTATTCTTCTTAAGATTTACAATGATTCAAGAGATATACACCACACTTGTGTTTCGCTATTATTGTACCTATGTTTACTATTTTTATTTTTATTTTACCACAATTATATTATGTCTTACTGCTATTGCTCTTAAATTTTATCATTATTGTTGATCATGGTCATTGACTTTGACTTTGGCTTTTGATATTCTATGTAGACAGTTGAAAAAGGTATTGGTGATTTTTATTTTTATTTTTTGCAAACTTTTCATAGAAGATAGGATAAATAGATAATTATTCCCTCACTGACCTATACGTATATATTGGATGATTCAATTAAAGGTCTTAATGAATTGGTCAAAGGTGTGGAGAACATAAGCACAATACAAGAGGAGAAAAAATAAAGTGGTTTTGGCTCTTAGAATTTAGTATGGGCTTATATGAACTTTTAGGAGAGAATGATACGATAAAATTGTACAAGTGAGATATCATCGACACTGATTGATATTTTTCACTAAGTTTCGCTTAGATATTGAAAAACCTAAAAAGAATCGTCTCATTTCTTTATCCGACGAAAACAATATTGGGCAAATTACTGAATGTTGGTTTGTTTATCTACAATATTGGAGAAATGATATAAAGAAAGATTTGTCATATAATATCTCTTAATATAATTAGTAGATACTAATTATAGATACTAATGAATAAATAAAAAAGGTAATTTTTATTATATAAAACAAAAAAATGTGTTTTTCGTCAAAATCTTATAACTAACTACAAAAATAACTTGAGGTTGGGCCATCTAAATATGCAAATAAACTTCCAAATTATAAATTAATCTCACTGACTAGCTAATTAACAAAAAAAATATTTTAAATAAAAATAATATAGCACACCCCACATTACTCATAAGGTATGCATCTTATTATTTTAATTATTTACTCTCTCTTTTTTTTTAAAAAAATATTTGTTTATGAAAATTTCATTTTGTCCTTATACTATTCTATACAAAATTAGAGTTTAAAATAGATTTTTAAATTGTAGAAAAAATACAACCACTAATATAATAATTTTTAAAATATTTTCAACACATTGTCACATGAAAATAACTATTTTTTTTTTTAAAAAAATCCGCTTTCTAATTACCAAAAGCATTTTAAGAATAGTAGTTTTTTTCTTAAAACTTCTAAAACTAAAAAGGAAGTTTCTACTTAACATTAAAATGAATAAAATATAAAAATATAATATAATTTTAATTCCAAATATGAGTTATTACATCATCATAAAAATTAAAATAATGATCACCAAAAGAGTAAATTAAAATACTTTAAATTATGGGGTATTATACAATAATGTACACTTATCCACTTCACTTAGTCCACTTATCACTTGAATTGCTACTTATCACTTTCCATTTTAACACACTTCAACACTTTTATAGATAAAGATAATTATAACCACTCGTATAATCAAATTAAAACAATTCAAAATAATATTTACTTATAACATATCAATCCTACTAACAATTGCATAATAAACCTACACTTATAATTACTATAGGACCAAATAACCAAAATATGCCAACCATAAAATAACAAATAAAAGACATATGAAACTCCAACCCAATTTTTGAATTACACCCATCCAACTCATAATCACATTGAGAAGGCTCTTATGGTCCATTTGGATTGGGGTGAATCGGGGTGAGGGTAAACATTAAAATTTAACCTAGGTGAGGGGAATGGAGGTAAATCTGGGTGAATGTTTTAAAATGTTGTTTGGATGATATTAACATAACTTAGGTGAATTGAGGTAAATATTTTAAAATTTTCGTTTAGATTGAGGTGAATGAAGGTTAAAAAAATAAAACAAATGACATTTATTGTAACACCCCCAAAATTCACTACTGAAAAAATTCGTTTTATTAAAAGATAATAGCGGAAGCAGATAAACAAAACGTGAACTTTGGGAGTATTACCGCCACACTTAGTACCAGACCGATTCACTCATACCGTTCCAGTACCAAGTGCTAAGGCTAAGAAAATGGAATACAATTCGAAAGACATTCAACATGCATAAATCAGAGTAAATTGCAAGCTTCAACATATTTAAATCAGAGTAGCGCATCAAATCGTTTTCAGGAATAAAATCCACCAATGATGGTTACTTGAGCAACGTTAACATTTAAAACCGAGAAATTAAATGAGAAAGAGAAAAGCCATGATACCGGAAAACTCCTTACTCTCCTTCCCGTAACCCACTGGAGTAGCACCTGAAAACCTGCAAGGGCACTGCCCATTGAATAGGCAGGGGCCCCATAAAGGGAATCCCTTCAGTACTACGGTACTGAGTAACCCTTTAATACCACACTTAAAGACAGGCCGCATACGGCACACAATGCAAGCCACACACATATAAATAATGAGAGATGCATACATAACGATGACAACATAATACTTTATAAGTCACGATCGATACTTTGGGCCTTAAGCCATTATTCTGTCATTAATCCATCAATATCATATTTTATATCCATGTGAGTACGAGAACTCCACTATTATAGCCGGTGGACGGGAAGTCAACACACAGGGCAGAACGCCTCTGACCACTATTATTGCCGGTGGACCGGAAGATAAACACACAGGGCAAAACGCACCTGACCACTATTATTTGCCGGTGGACCGGTCTGGCCCCGACTCACATGGTGTTCCACTATAAGTGATTAGTATTTTTCCATAATCTTATTCACATACATAACTGATTTTATTGAGCTCGGGACCCCCACTATTTTAGCCGGTGGACCGGAATATATATAAAATCATCATCCAGGGCACAACGCTCCTGGCCACTATTATAACCGGTGGACCGGTACTCATAATCACACACCAGGGCAACACGCTCCTGGACCACTATTATAACTGGTGGACCGGTACGCAATATCACATACCAGGGCAACACGCTCTTGGACCACTATTATAACCGGTGGACCGGTACGCAATATCATAAATCACTGGGCCCGGCTCATTAATATTCCACTTTCAATTATCGTATCTTTCCTTTCGTTAATCAGCACATCAATCATATTTATTTGCCTCGATTGGGAGATCGATAACCCGGGACACAAAGGTACACCGGTCGTACCGGTGCATATCAACTACTCAGTACCCTTTAACCATGAACCCAAGGACGCAAAGGTACCCTGGTCGTACTGGTGCATAAAGCTAACTCAGTACCCTACCGACAAGGACACCTAATCCATAAGTATGCATACCCTCTAACTAGGTCCGTAGAGCTAGGAAGAGTAAGATATAGGGCCTGGCTGGGGCACAAAGGCACACCAGCAAATACCAGAATAATCGTGGACTAAACCACGTCCTTAGGGTAGCGACCCCTAAGGAGTCACCATTCCCGATCTCGAGGTCTTTCACTTTAAGTAATAGTGTCTTAGTTAAGGTGATCACGAAAATCACGATAATCCGATACTTATTCACTTTCAATCGTTCTGATATCATTAATCGTTTCTTATTCAGAGGATTATCCAGGATGTCACAGAGAAACCATCAAGGCCATACTAATCATTAGATACTCTTACTTGGCTAATCAACATTATTTAATCATATTAATGTTCCACAATCTCAAGGACGTGTTAGGTATAAACTACTCATTTGCCCTTTACTTATATAATTGTTAAGTATCCATTCCTTACTTGATAAATTACCACATTACCCTTAGGGTTGCATAATTACCAAATTACCCTTTGTCCAATTTAGATTACCAAATTTTCTCATACTTTTTAGATCATCATTCACCCCTCATAATTACTATACTTATCATATTTCCCTTTTGGTTGGTTATATTACCAAATCGCCCTTCTCCTTTGTTATAATTACTAAATTGCCCTTGAGTTGGATAAATTACTAAATTACCCTCCTTCATTATCATGATTACTATTTTGCCCTTTTAGTTGGTTAAACAATTATCACTTTACCCTTTTATCGGTTAAATTACCAAATTGCCCCTTTAGTTGAACAAATTACCAAATTGCCCTTCTCCTTTATCGTAATTACCATTTTACCCCTCTCAATTATTTTAATTTCCATTTACCCTTTTTAATTATCACAAATCCCAAATTACTCTTCTTCATAATTACCAATATTAATTTACCCTTTTTCATAATCAAAATTACTATATTACCCTTCTCCATTATTAAAATTACCATAATGCCCTTTAATTGGTTAATTTACCAAATTACCCTTCTATAGTATCATACTTATCCAATTGCCCTTCTACAATCATAATTTAATTGCTAAATTATCTTTTGTCGTTATCATAATTACCAAGTTACCCCTTGCTCCCAAGTTTGCCATAATATCCTTTCATTTACAAAATTACCATTTTACCCCTTACATCCAATTTTACCGTAATATCCTTTTATTTATGAAAATTACCACCATACATCTTTTACTTTACAAATTACTATTTTACCCTTTTACATCCAAGATTACCATCTTTATCTTTCCTTACATAATTACCATTTTGCCCTTCTTTTCCAATTTACCATATTACCCATTTACTTATAAATTTCCACTCAACCCCTTTATTCACCATTTTTATGAATTTACTAACACTACATAAAATAATGATATTAATACTTCATTTTTATCATCTAAGTCCACCAACTTATCATTTTTCAACATAATACTCATTAGCAACTACACACATTGATTTATATACCTCATAAGCATAATTACTAAAATACCCTTAAACAATAACATCATTCATGCATTAACAACATGGTACATCATAAACAAGTATTTAACATTTCTATCCATATTCCAGCTCCTTCTTTATTTAACATACCTACATATGGCACAAAAGTTATCATGCTTTTTCTTTTTAACAAACAATATGAGAAACCATAAACATATCATGCTAAGCATACAAAACATGCATAAAATCATACTAAACCCTAAATGTGCTAGCATGCGTTTTTCATATATTTAAGGGAGGATTAACGGTTACCTTAATCCCGCAAAATATCAAATCTTACCAAGCATAATTAGCAACTCAACACCTAAAAATAATATCCATCATATTTATGTTAGAAATAAGAATCCAAGTATAAAACTTTATAAATTTTAATTAATAAAACACTTAACATAAAATACCATTATACCTTAAAAATTATCCAAGAAATTTTCAAAATAAATGGGAGAGCTCACGCTGCATGAGGAGCGTGAGTTTCATGCAAAAATGAGGGGTGGAAGGGTTCGAAGGGGGGTAAAGGAAGAAAAATCTACTATTTTCGGGTTAGGGTATTTAGGCTAGAAAAGGAGGTGGTTAGGGGAGGTTCTAAGGCAAGCGAATGGTGCAGAAGTGAAGAGGGGGTGTAGGTGGAGGCTAAGGGTGGTTTCACGGCGACGTAGGGCGGCGGAGACGGCGGCGGCGGGGCGGCGAAGTTGGCTGCCAAGCAGGGTCGAGGGCGAGGGGCTGAGAAGGAAGGAAAATGAGAGGGAAAAATGGAGGGGTTAAAGGGCTGTTTTTGGCTAACTAATGAATGGCGGTTGTAGAGGGGGTTGCAGGGTCTTGAATGGTGGCTTGGGTGGCGGAATAGGCGGCCGGAAGGCGGCGATCGGCGGCGTTACAGGTGGGCTATCGAGAAGGGTGAAAAACCGGGAGAAAAGGAAGAGGGGAGGAAGAGGGAGTTGCGGGGTGGCTCAGGTGGTGTTGGGGCGGTGTAGGGAGGTAGCATACGGTGGCATAAGGCGGCTCTGGGGGTCCAGTTCGGCGGTGTACGCGGCGGAGGGTGGCGGTGGAGCAAAGACAGGGAAAAACGGGAGAGGAAGAAAATGAGAGAGAAGGGAGGATCGGGGAGTAAAGGCTCGAGAGGATGGGCAGAAAATGGGTTGAAGAGGAGAAGAAAAAGAAGAGGGAGAAGAGAGGGGGCAGGGGCTGATCGACGGCAGCGTCTAGGGTGGCAGGGTGTCGTAGGGTGGCAGGGAGGGGAAACGAAGAGGGGGAAAAAACAGAGTTGTAGGATGGTTTGCAGGGCTGGATGGGTTCGAAAATAGGAAGAAAATGACGGGAGAGAAGGAGGGCAAGTGGTGGCAGCGATGGGTGCAGGCGGTGGCAGCCAGCGACTCAGTGGTCGGGCATGGCAGGCGGTTATGGCGATGGCGACGAGTCGAGGAGCTGCTGGGTCGAGAGTCATGATGTTGGGAGAAGAAGAAATAAGGGAGCAGGCCGGTCGGGGAAGGGAGAAAAGAAAAGGGGCTGGCCGGCCGGTTTGGGGGAGGAAGGAGGGATGGGTCGGCCGTGCGGGGCTGGGGCGACGGGCGTGCGAGCGAGGGAGAGGAGGGGGAGACGGGCCGAAGGCCCAACGCGCGGGGGAGAGGGGAGAGCAGGCCGGGCGGGCGGCCCAAGGGGGAGAAAAAGGAAAAGAGAAGAAAGAAGAAAAGGAGAAAAAGGAGGAGGAAAAGAAAAAGGAAAATGGGAAAATAGGGGAAATAAATTAAATAAATTTTATAAATCATAAAATGTAATATTCTTGATAATTTATTTAATTTAATAATTTAATTTATTATAATCTAATATATTAGTTTAAAAAGGATAAAGTTGGTAAAATATTAGTTTTGGAAAATTATTTAAATAAAACAATATGATAAATAGCAAATTATTTATTTTTAATTTATTAAATACTCTTATCCAAATTTACATACTATAAAATCCATAATATAATTAAAATAAATAATCTAAAAGCAATTCTATTCCAAATAAAAGTAATTTATTAAAATATAGGTTTTCGAAATTTTTAGGGTATTACATTTATATCCTTGTATTAAATAGATAAGTCCTATCAGGTTAGGAGTATAGGGTTTGAGGGGTATTTTGGTCCTATTAAGTTAAAATTTTATTTATTCTTTCACTTTTACGTCAGTTATCTATGAAATTGGAGGTTAATAAAAACGAAGTTATTTTAGGTAAATGGAGGTGAAATATTAACTCCGATTTATTTTGGTAGAATTATTAAAAATGATACCCAAATGGGGTGAATTAATTAATTCACCTCCATTAATCCCCTTTTACCCCAATCCAAACACACTATTAAGGTTATGTAAGGTTACAAAATGTGAGAAAAGACTAACACACCCCTCAAAAAGCTATATTCTCATTTATGTAATATTTTATCCAATCAATATCATTTTTGTACCAAACTCAAGGAAACACCTAAGTACTTCATATTAAGCATCATTAAGCTAAAAATATAATTTAAACACAAAATTTAAGTACATAAAATAACAAATAAGTCCCTATGGTGTTTTATGATCATTTTATCATAAAACCTTAACTTATACTAACCACAATTATTCCATTTAATTCACTTATTAGACTTAACACATGTTTGCCTCAAATGGAACTCATGAAACCCAAATTCACTCATAATATTCTTCATTATAATAAAAACATATTGACATATTTAGATAAATTTAAAGTAAGCAAGAAGGGTACAAAACCATTAGAAGTCAAAAGCTAGGGATGACAACTGGATGAGTTTTATCTTATGGATGTATAAATGGATATTGATACAAATATGGAAAAAAAAGAAATAAAAATTAGGTCCAGATATGGATATGGGTAAGGAATTCTTAAATCTATACTAGCCATCATATCCCTACCTACTCCCGCATCCGTTTACCCAATATAAAATTGCTTGTTTACCCTTCATTTAAATAACCTATCAATATATATATTCTAATGTTAAAATAAATAATATAGTTACACCCTAAATTCTAAGTATCTAATTCTAATATTGGAAAAAAATTACCCTCAACTTGATGGACACGTAAAAATTATAAATACGGATATGGAAGAGGAGAAAAAATATGTGCTAGGTTTGGGTATGGATATGAATGTGAGTTTTCTTATCGGGTTTTAGTATGGGACACTTGATCTATATCTACCTTGTTGATATCCTTACCGAAAGTTCATAAAGAAAAATAAGTTATTTCACATCCAGACTTTATGATACATGATATAACCCTTGACCTATGACCATACATAACATAAGCATGCGTAGTAAAATTAAAACAAGTAGAGCACCACACAAAACCTAATGGATGAGGGCCAAATTCACCAAGTCGAGACATATTCACCAAGGATTTATTGCATATTCATCACTAGCTTGCACCATATTTAGTAGGTACCGACAATATATTCATCGAAGTTCAATGACCTATAAAAATACGTTAGAATCATGTAAATCATTCTCTCATTCAATTTTCATGCTCATACACATATGATAACAACATACATATGTCATACTAGATTATCTAGTATATTATTCCATGCTTTGATCAAATTAGTAACACTTTCACATAATATTAACATGTGTAACGCTTAGCACAAAATCATATTTCTACAGGTTAGAAGTTACCCAAGTTATTGAATTTTCTAGCAAAAGAATACTTCTTCAAACTCTATCCATCGCACTAAATCTAGATCACCTTCACAAAATCTAGACAAGTAAAGCTTAGATTCATCATATTAACATAAGTGTTGGAATAAAGAGAAGGAAATAAAATGAAATACATTAACCCTAGAACATGGAGGTTAAAACATAACAAAGATAGATACGAAACTTTCCACTTTCAATATACCTTAACTCCCAATTACAACAAGTGTTTAGGAGTTAAGTTAAAGGAATTGAGATAACAAAAGAAGTGAAACAAAGGGAGAATAAGAGGGAGGGAAACTTACCTTTAGTGGATAAAGCACGCATTAGTGGTGCTAGAAAGGTAAGGGAAAACTGTAACACCCCCAAAATTTTACACATTTTTTTTGTTCTCTTTTTTTTTTTTAAACAAGACTTATAAATTAATACCTTAAAGTCTGGGGATGCTACCGCCACACTTAGTACCAGACCGGTTCACTCCTACCGTTCCAGTACCAAGTGCTAAGGCTAAGGAAAAACTACAAATAACATGACTGAATAATTCAACTTCATGAAAATGGAAATCAGAGTGCGCATAAGTCTTTACATAATTCAAAATACTAGATATTGTTTTTCAGAGAATAAAAATAACAACAATAATAAAATTATTTCTGTACGCTCAAACATAATTAAAAGATAACATGAATAATCATCTCAAATGGAAAATGGCCATGCCACTCTAGGACCCGATCCATCCCACACTCACTTGGCCCCACCTGATGCCCCATAAACATCAATAGCATTGAAATAAGCATCTCCTACCTACAACACGTCAGATGGGTCTTCTGCTCGTGGGAATGAGCAGCACCCATAAAACGGGTGATCAGTACGCTACGTACTGAGTAAGGTAACCATGCACTAAGTCCAGCATACAAAATTCACACAAAAAATGTATAATAATAAAGGAGCATAGAATTCAATCATAATAGCACAAGATAAAATAAATGCTCAGGTGAAATACCATGATTCATTACAGACCAGATTATTTACTTCATCAAACCTTTATTGAATTTATTTTCACATCATGCTCTTTATCAAGTCCTTATGAGTACGGGAACCCCACTATTGTTGCAGGTGGATCGATCTCCAGGGCACTTTGGCTCCTGGCCACTATTATAGTCGATGGATCGATCACTTAGGGTACATGCCCTACCACTGTTATAGGCTAGTGGATTGGTCTAGCCCCTTTTCTCGTATGGTGTTCCACTATAAGTAATTAGTGTCTTCCCATATCTTAGCAAAATATAGGGTTTGGTTTATTGAGCTCGAGATCCCCCGCTATTTTAGCCGGTAGATTGGTCACAAGGGTAACATACCCTACCACTATTATACACCGGTAGATCGGTCTCCAGAATACTGTAGTCCCTGGCCACTATTATGCCGGTGGATCGGTCTGGGCCAGGCTCAACATCTTCCACTTTACGTAATTAATGTTTTAAGTATCTTATTCAGAAAACCCATACCAAGACATGCACGTTAAACTCCTGCCATGCTTACTCTTCAATTCGGGTTAACCACTCCAACCCCAGTTAACCACCACCACCTTAATTAATCATGACATGCCCTAATACCCATGCAAACCCTAGCTCCATGTAAACTCTACTCCCATGCAAACCCTAACTCCCATGCAAAATCCTAGCTCCACCATGCTATCATTAATACCACCATGCAAACCCCAATACCACCATGCAAACCCTAATACCACCGTGCAACTATTAATACCACCATTCAACCCTAATACTACCATGCAACTGTTAATACCACCATGCAAACCCCAATACCACCATGCAAACCTTAATACCACCATACAACCCTTAATACTACCATGAAACCCTTAATACCACCATGCAACCATTAATAACACCATGCAAACCCTAATACCACCATGCAACCATTAATACACCATGCAAACACGACCTACATGCATGTCTTATGGGCCTCATCAATTCACATTAAAAGCACAACTTATACATATCATATGCATGCCATAAAATATCATAAGAACATACCTCAAATCCACGTCACATTATATATAAAATAGATATAAAAATACACTTAGATCATATTACATTGCATGTCACATGGCAAGTAAGACATGTAAAACACATTACACACAATGGCCTTAGATACACCCTTACCTAAAAATGTCACCGGTCTTGGAGCACGCTCCTATATCACCTGAGGGCTTTGACTAGGTTCACCTATTATGGAGAAAAAATAGAATTAAGTTTCCTCCTAAAAATACTATTATTTACTAACTTATCTTAGGACTTGGTTTTTAATTAAAATAATACCATACTAGAGTTAACTATACAAAATAATACTTAAAATACTAATGATAATACTAATGTAATTTAAAACGAAAAGGTGATATAAAGGTTTCTACCCTTCACCAAAAATAATGCTACTAATGATAATAATAATAATAATTTTAATAATAATAAATATTAGTAATAATAATAATATTAATAGAAATAATAATAATAATAATAATATAATCCTAAAATTACAAGGTGGGGTTTTCGACCCTACCTCCAAATAATGAAAGTACTATTTAATAATAGTAATAATAATATTAATAACATATAATACTTATAATAATATTAAAATAATAAAGATAATAATAATAATAATATTATTATTATTATTAGTAAAAATAGTAATAATAATACTAAAATACATATATGCGAATACTAATTAAAAATTAAAGCCTTGGCCCTCCTTAAATAATTAACAATAATAATAAAATACTACTACTACTACTACTACTACTACTACTACTACTACTAATAATAATAATAATAATAATAATAATAATGATAATAAAACCTTTAATAATTCAATTAATTCCTAAAATTCAAAAATAACAATCTAATTAACTCAATACCATTCTTGACCCTACCAAGAAAATTTAGCATTAATATTACATCCAATAATAATAATAATAATAATAATAATAATAATAATATTATTATTATTATTATTATTATTAATCGAATAAACATTAAAAATTGGAATAAAAATAGAATAAATTAAAATAAATAGGAAAGAAGGGATGAGAGGGTCTACGGTTTCACCTTGAGTCGGCGGAGATAGGTTGCACCGGCGGTGGTGCATGGTGGCGGCGGCAGTGGCTGGAAAAGAGGGTTAAAAGGGGAAAAGTTGGGGGTTGAGAAGAAAGGGTGGATAATGAGGGTGGAGGCTGAGGTGCTAGTGGTAGCCTAGGCTGAGAGGAGTAAAGTGAGGGTGGCGGTGCGGCAAGGGGTGGTGGCGCACGGCAGCAGAGGTGGCGGCCGAATGGGAAAGGTGAAGAAAAAGAGGGGAGGATAAGGGGAAAAGAGAAAAGAGAAAAGAAGGTTATGGCTAGGTGGAGGAGAATTAGTAGAAGCTTTTGGGTGGTGCAGAAGGCAGTAGAAGTGGTGGATGTGATGGCGGATGGTGGCTCGAGGGTTGCGGGGGTTAAAATTTTAGTTTGAGGGGCAGGGGATTTCGCATGGCTGTGGTGGCTCGTGCGAGAAGAATCGAGGGAGATGGGTGGCTCAGTTAGCTAGAGGGCGGTGTAGGGAATATTTTGGTGGGCAGAGGTGGTGGCGAAGTTGGCTAACGGCGGAGGACGACTCGTCTAAAATCATGGTGGCGCACATGTTAGCTCTTAGGGTTTCGGGGAGAAGAAATCTCAAAATCACACAAACTAAGGGTACTTCTAGAGTTTAGAGGGAATGGTAGGGTTTTGGGGGTCGACAGGAGGGTATTTTATGTAGGGTTTGAGGTGGCCAGCGGCCTTAATCGACCGGCACAATTTCTTGGTCGGGTCTAACCTTCAGGAAGGGATAGGGAGAAATCAAGCGAGAGATGAGGAAAACCGATTATACCAAGTTGATATGCGAATCAAGGAAAAGATAAAGAGTGGAGAAACGGCCAGTCAAATCACGAGTGGTCGGCAGCGCCATTTTCGGAGCTTGAAGGTGTAGATCGACGGCAGATGCTGAAGGAGGAAGAAGGAAGGGGTGAAATGATAGCCGGGGAAAAGAAAAGAAAAAGGAGAAGAACCGACCGGCAGGCAAGGATTATAAGTTTTTAAATGAGACGCGACGTCCCAAGGAAATAAAGCACAAAATGCACCGTTTGGCTGCCGTAGGAAGGAAGGAAAGAAACGGTGTTGGGCCACGGGAGGAAAGAAGAAAGGAAAAGGGATTGGGCCATGCCTTAGGCCCAATTAGAAGAAGAGAAAAAAGAAAAAGAAGAAAAGAAAGAAAAATGAGGGAAGAAACAGGAAAAGAAAAAAAGGGAAAAGGAAAAATTAAGTGGTTTGGGGTTAAATAAATAAATTAGAATATTTTGGGTATTTAGAATAAAAATATTTAAATCAAATAATATTAAATTTCCTTTTTAGGCTAATTTAGGGTTTTTAAAAGACTTTTCCTAAATTCCTTTTTAATTAGCAAAAATACCAATTTTTTCCTTATAAAAATATTTATAATTTCCTTATTAATTTTCCCTGAATAAATCCTTCATATTCCAAATAAAATAATTAATTAAATTAATTCCCTAATAAATCCTTATTTAATTATATTTCTTAAAATAAATATTTTTGGGGCATTTCAAAAACCACCAAGGGGTGAAATCTTAAGGTATTAGGAGGTTAAAGGAAAGTAAATTAAGAAGAAAAGAGAATGAGAAGTGGTCCAAAATACATTAGTAACTCACGATAGTAGCAAAAGGTCACCAACATTAGGTGGTTAGCGGCCAAAAGTTTAGTGTCTGACCACCATCTAAACACCAAGGAACTTCAAGGGTAATGGACGGAAATTAGATAAAGACATGTAAGGAAAATATCTAAGAAAAAAAAAAGAATAATAAAAATTGAAGAGGAAGGGAGGTGGAATCAGGTGGCACTAGGTCAAAAGGCTCAACCTTGGAAAGGAAGGAAAAAGAGGAAAAAGAGTGAGGATTTCATGTAATGTTGCAAGAATAATATCAATGGAGAGTATGGGCATGATGGAGGCAAAAACTTTAGCCTCTTCCCTACCAGATATGATCCCAATCAAGGGGCATGAGCTTTAGATGGATTCACACTTGAATGAAGAATGAAGTGATGTGTGTAAGAGGTTAGGTGGGTTTTGTGTAAAAATTGCATTATAGTTAAGATTTTGGTTAAATGAATCACACCAAAGTCAAATATGGTTGTCCACAAGAAGGAAGGATTGCCCTAGCTATAGGAAGGGAAGAGGGGGAATTTTACAATATTTAGAATAATGAAATATGTAGAAATGTTAAAAAAAATATATATAGAAATTTATTAAGAAAAATAGAGAATAAACCCCCCAAAATCATAAAAATTTAGTGATAGGACAACAATAATTTTTAAAACCCAAATACATAATAATATTTGGTAATGGAAAATATTTGAAGATTGAACAAACAAAAATAAACGAAATCAATAAAAGTGGATGATTTGTAGACATGTGTTGTTTCCACAAATGTACAAAGTAAATAATGGGAGGTCCAAAAGAGAATGGATTGATGTGTCAAGAGTTTGGACAATCAAATATAAAATAATTGATCTCAAAATTAGTTTGGAGCTCAAACGGGTTACAATGGACAAGAATGATAAAAGTAGTCTAATTTCACAAATGAAAATTTTCACTATTTAATTATTTGGAGAGAATAGATGAAAAAAAAAAGAATAGAAAGAGTAGATAGGCTTAAAAATATTTTAATAATAAGTTATAAATTTGGGACGAGTTATGATAAGAAAGAATGAGCAGATCTAAAAAAAATAGAAAATATGACTTTTTGTAAATTTATAAAATGAATAATGGAAGACTTGAATTTAATACAATTAACATGAAATTAGATAACACAATTTTTAGAAACAAATTATGTGTCTAATCACTTAAGATAGTTGTGTTTGAAAAACATAATGTTACACTTACTTAACCAAAAAAGAAGAAGGGATAAAACGAAAAGGGAGTGGCACGTTATATATGTTTTACTCACAATTTTTTTATATTCCATAAAATATTATTGAATGTGCTTGCATACACCTAGATTTTTTAACTACCTAATTTATAACTAACTAATTTATAGCAATATCACTTTTTATTTTAATCATTCATTTCAAAATTGCTATTGATGTGACGTATACCCATTTTTGTAGAGTTCTTTTGGGTACAATGTTTTATTTAAAAAATAAAATAAAAGTCAATTCTATTTTTATACTAATATTTTCTCTTTCTTCTTCTATGTTTTTTAAGCTTACTATGGGAGGATAGCAATCCATGAATTACATGGCGTCGACTGCAACATGTCCTGCATATGCAATGATGCCCGAGTGAAGGTTCCAATAATCCAATCATGCATGAACGTGAGTTGGATTACGTTTGATCGAAGGTTTTATGCTCCAACAAATATTTTTCAATCACAACTTTTTTTAAAACGGGGGTCAAAAGAAAGAAATTATCTCAAAGATAGGTATGCTTATTTCTGTTGGTAAAAATCTTACCTACCTAGATGATGTCGAAAAAATCTGTCCATAAGGGAAGCGTTGGGAATCAGCTGTCGGCTGCTTAATTGTTTTATTCTAAGAGTCTTCTTGTCGAACGACGAGGGCAAATAGTTGCTTGCTCCCCAGACTTCCCAAAATTCCACATCCTTTATCATCATCATGGCTGTTTCCAATCCATAAGCTATGAAAATACATAATTCATACCTGCATACACGTGGTGTACATGTTGTGCGTATAGGGAATAGAAGAGGTTGATGGGCTCAAAAGCATGGTGCGACTCCCACATAATATATATATATATATATATATATATATATATATATATATATATATATATATATATACACTCTGGTAAAATATGCTTCCACGATGAGGTTTCCAGTTTTTCCTCCAACTTTGTAATTTTAATAATATTCCTTCTTGAATTGCAAAGCGTTCGTATGAAAAGTTACTATGTTATGTATTAGGGGCGTTTGGTCCGGAATAATAGGGCGAAAAAGATTTTTTTTTTTATATTGGAGGATTAAGAATGTGGGATATCTTTTGGGGGGGATGTTTATTTTACAATGGAAAAAATATCTAAATAGGACAGTTTTTCTAAGATTTTTTTTTTCCAATAAATTTTAGATATATTAATTCACAAAACATAATGTATACTCTCCTATTTTATATCTTCTTATCAAACATCCCTTAAAATTTCAAGTTCTTGAAGTTTTTTTTTTGGGCCGGGGGGGGGATAAGTATAATTTTTATTAAAAGAAGGAAGGTCTTTACTCTTTAGCATCACTCATTATCACTCGATGAAGGGTAGAGAGGCCGATTCAATCATATATATGCTAATTGCTATAATGCTAACCTAACCTCCATGAACAGAACAAATCAAAGCAAAGCAATCAAAGGACACTCCCGTACACCCACACAAAGCCATCATCACAGACAATACGTACCAACACCATAAGCTGGAAACCTCTCAAAGGACCAAAGTAAAGGACTCCTGCGTACGCATTCCCAATTTCGCAACAGATCTAAATAATTTGATTCGCAAAAGCTAAAGCCCATGAACATTCATGGGACCGATGACACCGTCCAACGATTCCTAACGTGAGTGAGTGAGTGCGACTCAATTATGATTCCTAACTTTCCTTTTGCACTGTCAGTATATATATACGTACACATGCCATCTGTACGTGTGACTAGCAAGGACTGCAACCTCGTTCCACACCGAAGCAAATATTGTTCCGCTTGAGAAATCCTCTCCTCAACTTCAAGGCTTCCCGCTACAATAGAGAGCGAGCGGCCACCGTTTGGTCTATTGTGTTGCTCGAGAAACTCGAAAGGACATGGCTATCATCGAACCACATCCTCAGTCAGTTGTATATTAGGTAAAAGAGGGCATCCATGCTTTTGTCCACCTAACCTATTCATAAGAGAATAAATTCTTAGATACTTTCATTTTAAGACTAAACCAATCAAAATCATTCATCAAATTCTCTCTCTCTCTCTCTCTCTCTCTGTGTCTGTCTGTGTATTTCAAGTTAGTGTACATTGTACGGTTGTACCACACCTATCAGAAGAAGACTCTTTCTAAAGTGGCTCATACAATCGTTTAGTCATGACCCTTTTTTGGTGGGGTAGCTAAGCCAGCCTAACCCAAATAAACACAAGCTCGATCGGATATTTGAATAGCAGAGGGTCCAAGATAATTAGGAAAAAATATAAAGAGATTGTTTGAGAATTTTAAAGTATGGAAGAGGACAGAGACTTTGAGAACTTGAATGTATGCATTCTAATGAGGAGTGTGATCTCCTGGTTTAGGCAATACATCTCCTAACTATAATATTTTACGGCTTTGATCCGCTAAGTTTCTTCTTACTATGTTCTAGATTCTTTGCTTACCTACTCGATCTTCATTTTTCTTATCTTCTACAATCTTTGATATTAACTTAGATAATCCGGTCCGGTGATATATTAGTTTATTAGGTAGAGGTGAATACGGTTGGATTTATCCCGATTTTAGAATCAAATCAAATCAAACCAACCAAACCATATATATACATATCGATGATTTGGCATTTTTCCGACACATCAGACACACGTGGATTGATGGATGGGACCCCCCTTACATCTCACGTATTTATTTTGTAAGATCCCATCATGAGCCGGAGATTTTTACCGTTTCTGTTCACCGAAAGATATTGTCACGTACCCTAAAGGCAAAAGATATGGCCATACCATATTTATCCACTCTTTGTCTCAGAGCACCGCGGATTGAGGATCATGAAATCACAGCAACTGTACTGAATAGTAGGAATACAATAAAAAGGATTGGGTAAAAAATAAAGTGGCGAAAAGAAGAAGCAAACGTGATCGGAGCCGTCGGCCGGCCCGTGCAGGTGGGGAAGTTTTGATTGATTTGATTTAAGACTATTAATTGAATTGAATCCCTGGGAGCGGGTCTACGCTTTGTAGGACTAGTCGTAAATTTTGGGAGACAGAAGAATGGTCCTGGCCCTATAAAGTACGGACGGAATAGTCAACGTGGGGTGGGGGTGGGGGGTCCGTTTCAATGCAATTCCCAGCTACATGTTTCATGTTTGGCAATCAATTTTTTGGAGGCGGTAGGTCCCTTATTTTGATCCGGAAAAAATAAATAAATGTACGTTTACTATTATTATTAATTACATTTCTAACATAATTAGGAGAAATCAAATTATGCCTTAACCTCGAAATTGTTGTGTAATCACAGTGTTTGTGTGATAAAAGCATTATACAGGTATGGAAACTGATGTATACACACACACACACACGAGAAAATATTATGAACCGACCAAATATAATCAAAAGATCCTTAGTCCTATTCAATCTAGTGGATTGATTGATTTAAGGTCCTAAACAACACCCTATGAATAATTTGAGTCAGAATATCAAATAATTTTAGAGCAACTAAAACTTATGTATATCTTATTCCTAAGATTGAATGATTTATATGTAATAATAACCTTATTTTTCAGTTTGATTAATATTATCAAATAGTTAGAAGTCATGTATATTCCTTATGAAAAACTAGTATAGAAGATCTAAAGTAATGAGTATATCAAATACTCAAAGGATGTTGTCTAAGGTAATGTTTAGAATTAATTTCAATACAATAACTATAACCTTCGCAATATATCTCATATCTCTCAATCAACGCTCTTAGAATTAATTAACGTGTTTTATGCATAGCGCAGCTTGGAGTTAAGGTATGTGGTATGTATTTTTCTTATGACATGAATGTGATATCCGTATGTGGTGATTATGATGTGTTGTGACATGATGTAACCCTCTAGGACATGCATGCTAGGGTGATTATTATAACATGGAGATGAAAGGACAAAAATAAATAAATGGGAAGTGAGTTGCTAAAAGGGAGTATAAGGGACCTGATTAGGGTTTTGGGAAGAATTAGTAATCTAGAAAAGGCAAAAGTAAAAATGATTAAGGGTGAATGAGGTGCAAGTTGAGAGTGAGAGTTTTATGTTATAAGGAATGGTTATGGGTGTTATGAGGGAGAAAAAAAATATTGGGTAAAAATGAGAGGTTACTTGTGGGAGAAGAAATATACTAGGGTTGGCGAGGCCAACTAGGGTTTTAGGGTCACGACCGGGTGGAACCAATGAGTAAAGCGATATGATTTGGGATTGGATATAAATGAGATGAGGTGTGGGACGATAATTGGGGTAATGGTAGTGTAAGTGAGAGAGAGTTGGGCCACATAGGTCCGATTAGGGTTTCTAAGGGAAAACCCTGGAGGGAGATAGCATGTGGAGTGGATGTCACGAGGTGCTAGGCCTTAACCCACGCCCTTAGGTGTTGGTTTTTAGTATGTGTAAGTGTAAAGGGGGAAATAAATAGCGAGATGTGATAAGGGGCGCAAGAGTCCCAAAATATGGGATGGGCCCTCTTAGGAGGATGAGTGTGGATATAGTTAGCCATGCATGTCAAGGGTAAAATACTTTCAAATAAGATATGTTAAGACACTAATCACTTAAAGAGGAAGATTGTTGAGCCGGGCCCAGACTAATCCACCGGCATAATAGTGGCCAGGTGCCGGGGTTCCCTGGAGACCGATCCACCGGCATATAATAGTGGTTAGGTGTGTTATGCCCTATAAGTGATCGATCCATCGTTTATAATAGTGGGGGATCCCGAGCTCAACAAACCAAACATTAAGTTACAAGTAAATCATGGGAAAGATATGTTATACTTATAGTGAAACACCATGAGAGTCGGGGCCAAACCGATACACCGGCATAATAGTGGCCAGGAGCGTTCTGCCTTGGAGACTGATCCACCGGCATATAATAGTGGTTAGGTGTGTTCTGCCCTATAAGTGACCGATCCACCGGCTATAATAGTGGGGTTCCCGTACTCGCATGAATTAACAAAGATTATGGTGTGAAATGAATTACAAATAAATCACAGAAATATACGTTATAATCACAGTGAAATACCATGAGAGTCGGGGTATGTTTGAATAGGTTGTTACATATGTTTCACAGGTTATTATATGTGTATGGTAGGACTTGTAATGTGTGTTTGAGTATGCGTAATAATGTATCAACGTATCGTATCATGATTTAATATGCTCTTGATGTATAGTTACGTCTCTCCCATAAAATAGGGTAGTGGAACTTACTCAGTATTGGACACGTACTGATACTACCTTGGTTGAATGAGTCCTGTGATGATCCACTGATGGTGGGGAGCAGACCTCTTGTGCAGGTTTAAGATCAGATACTGTTTTGGGGTGGAAGGCTTGACTTGAGTGAGTAGGCAATCCAGATATTGATCTTTCGAGTTTTATTTTGTTCAACCGTATTCATCTTTGGAAGTTATAAGTGTTGTATTTAAATTTCCAAGGGCTTTGTAATTGACTTCTAATTTCTCGTACTCTGATAAGCTTTTAAAATTTGGATTTAATTGTTTGACAGATTTTAGCCTTGCATCTAACATGAGATAGATGGATGACATTTATCTTGTGTTAGATGTGGCGGTAACATTTCCCAAATTCTCTCCTAGCTTTCGCTTTATGTCTTCAAAAAAAAAATTTCAGGAGTAAAATTTGGGGGTGTTACATGGGTGGCGAAGGAAGTGCTGGAGTTGGAAGAGTGTGTGAGCAAAACCAGAGGAGGGGTGTTTCATTGGAAGGATGGTTGATGAGGGAGGTGGATGATATGGGCAGGGTTGCGTGAAAGAGCTACAATGCATGTAGAGGGCAGTGCGAAGGTTTTCGTAATAAGGGGCTGCACCAAAGACAGTGGATGTAGGAGGGGAGAGGGTTGCATCAGTGGTTAGCGAGGGATTATTGTTGAGATGAGGGCATAAGATGTAGGGAGGATGGTGTTGGCGTGGAAAAAAGAAGTTAGAGGCCTAATAAGGTTAGGGCAAAGAAGGTGAGGATGTAGGGTTATGGAATTGCTAGCGTGAGGTGTGGTTGGTGGTTTTTTTCTAGTGCAATTGCGGTGAAGACAAGGGTGTTGGACGGTGCTACAAGGAAGGAAGAGGTGGCTAGCTAGAGGCTATAACGCAAAGAAAATGGATGCATGGGCAGGGAGTACGACAAGGGCATGGATGTATAGGAAATATTACGGCACGATTGGGGCATGTGAGAAGGGCACAAGTTGTGTAAGGCTCACACGATTGTGCATGTTTTTGGTGCATAGTCGTGCAAAACACACGAAGAGGAAGGAGAGGGAGATAGGTGGGTTTGGCGTTGGCAGAGGAGGAGGAGGAGGAGAGTGTAGGTAGTGGTGGATAGTGAATGGTGTTGGCGCTGATTGCCTAGTGCAAGCGTAGACGTTGAACAAGAATAGAGAGTTGGGGTTGGTGGTGGTGTCGTGTGTTAAGGAGCATGACTGGGTCGATAAGTTAATATTTGTTAGGTTCAATCCAATATGAATCTAACAAAACTATTTACAAAGTCATTATCAATATGGGTGTTCAACTAACTCATATATGATATTGAGATGTGTCGTTTGAAAAGTTTGCTGGATCGAAGAAAAGTACTACTATACTTTTTTCCTTAATTATACTTTTGGTTTTATTTAATAAATTTTTTAATGAGATAATACTAGTAGTATAGATATAAGGAGGAGTACTAGGAATGTAAATGTACCTATTATTATGTATAAAATAGCGTGTATGTAGACATGTATGATCCATTAACATATCCATAACATGACCAATTTATACGTATATCACTTAAAAATAAATATATACATATCTTAGTATGTCTAATATATTTATAGAGTGATTTGTTTTGGAAAGTGAGAATATAAAAAAATGCAATAATTTTTGAATAAAAAATCTACATTAATGGAGTTTATGTATATGATCGAGTAAGAATATATTTTCTCTTCGAACCTAATCACTATATACCTGTTTTTTCCCTTATTTTTTTCAAAATAGCTTATCATATCGTATCAATTAAACTGTAACAAAATTACTACACGAAATATAAAATTAATGATAATAATTATAGAATGATAGGAATGAGATAATAATACTAGTAATACTAATAGAAAAAAAACAATAATTATAAAATTAATAATGATAAAATAAACATGATACCATATTAATGTTTTTTAACTCAATCAGATCGTATAAACTAAACGAAAACAAGCACTAGAAATCATAACCGCGGTCAAAGGTCAGCAGTCGTGGGTTGGCGGTGGTGGACTGGTGGGGCTTGGGAGTCAACCGAAAGAGCCGTAATTTGTCAACACAATGGGCTATGCCAATGCTATGCTCTGTGTTAATTACTTTTACTAATTGTGCTGTACTTTTCGAGGATGAGACGTTGAAAACTCAAGCAGCGGCCGGGGTCGTGGATGGAATCATGGAACACATGATTTTTTTTCGAAAAGATCAAACGAGCTTTGGCAGTGGTTAGTAATTCAACGAGGGCCAAATAAATAAGAAGAAATTATAGTTTTATGTTATTCAGGCAAGTTTTAAAACTTATATTTATCAAATATTTTTTGACGAAAGACTTAACTTATCTAATTTTATAAAGCTACAAAAACTCCGACCAAAAAAAAAAAAATTTTTTTTGTAATATTTGTAAGCATTTAAATAAACTATAGGGTTAATACTTAATACACACACAAAAAGAAGAATCTATCTATAGTCAATTTTAACAGAAAAAGTCACTATAAATAGATCATTAATCTAAGATTCACTTTGCTACGGTAATTATTGTTGGCCGGTGGCAGTAGCGAGTTTCTGAAGTTGCAGCAGGAGAGTCATGACTTTTAGTATGTAGTAATTACTAATTAATTAGCACAGGCAGTTTTGGACATTTGTACAACAATGGTACTCGACGATTGTTGTCCCCATCTTTCTCATGAAAACAGATGGGGGAAAAAGGAAAAACAGAGATAAATATTACGACATGAGATTCTGATAGATCTGATAAAGAGTTTCTGGCTTGGTCCGACTGTCATTCGTTGATGAATTACCAATACGATCACTATAAAATAACATATATATATATATGAAAGGTTTTTTTTTCTTTTTTTATTGGATGTAAAAATATGTGGTAGGTAGGTACCGATGGACCGTAGGTTATTAGATATCGGATATTTAGATGTTTTTTTATAAAATAAAACGACGACTTCTCCCTTGATTTGAATTTTGAAGGCCGCGGCAGATGAAGTACTAGTAGGCTGATGCTAGTTGCCTGCCTGGTAGAGGATAATCGGAAGACTAGGCACCTGATAATAAGGACGACAGAGCCCCAGCCAGATTGCCCTGCCAGCCTTTTCTCGTTGTTTTGTAAGATAGGGGTTTGTTTGTCATAAGAAATTATAAACAGGTTTTGTTGCTTAGCTGTTGTCTGCCGCATCCTGTTTTTGAATCTCCCTCTCCCTCCTCCCTTCCTTCCATTTCCATACGATATGATGCCGCCTTTTATGCATTTGCTGCAGACCTCTACCCTCCCTCCGGGCCATCCCCACCGGCCACCACACCACCCAACCGGAACCCACCATTCTACTGTTTTTTACCCCCTTTTTTATTTTTCATTTGCCTTGGTGATTCAAACTAAGTTTAAGCAGAGTCGAGTCATCTTGTAAGTTTAAATCTAATTTTTTTATATTAAATTTTAGTTTGTTTAATTAAGTAAACGAGTCAAATTGATATAACATTTTTTATAAGCAGCCCACACAGTTTATTTACGGTCCTAATAATACCGTCAAGGACCTACATTCAACCAAGCAAATTGCGGACCTACTGCATTGTGAAACGGCCCAAAGGCAATTTGGGAATGAAAAGCTCATCCATCCATCATGATCAAACGTAGCATTCATTCATCCTGCAAAACGATGACCCCGCCTTCAGGTAATCCAAAGGCATCTATCCGCCACTATGTTCCGTCTCATGCAAACAGCTACGAGTCAAAAGTGCTACAGCAGTAGTAACATTATCAAGCGGCTCACAGTACCGCCGATTGGTGTTTCTTTTTTTTTTTTCCCCCCAGAAATAAGGTCGTAAATTTTAGTCGACAAATCTGTAAATCTTAGAAGAGGGGCAGTCATTCATAAAGAGAAGGGAACTACTACGCGTAAATAATTATTGAATATTCGGTATTCACCTAAGAAGGTGGGTTGCCCCTGCCCTATATAGTTACTACAGGCCACTCCCCTTCATTTTCATTTCATTCATCAAACATTCAGAGTCAGCCATCAACCCCACACGGTCACACCCCCTTCTCTGCTCTTCTACTGTACTTGAAGCTCTAATAATTCTGATATGTTCTCTTCATGAGTGCCACGGACTTAAATTGTATGATATATTTTATTTACGAGGATGCTCTCAAATAATATGGACAATCCACGACACATTCTGTAGAAATATGAAGTTTTATGAGGTTGGTTGTTGAATTTTATACGGTGGCTAATAAACACTGCTTTAGTATAAAAAAAATTATGAAATGCACTCATAATACCAGTTTTAAATAGTTAATCTGTACATATCCACAATTTACAAGCAATTCGATAAGAAATAGCCATAAATAATAAAAGATAACATGGCAACATTTATAACAAATTATTTGACAGTTTACTGAGAAATCAATCAATCAACCAACACTCTAGTAACTAGTTGGTGAATTAAGGCTCCACGTATGTCATCACTAAACTCATTTATAAATGCACCGGCCCACTTGCTTCTTGGCGTCAAATTAGTGCGCATAAATTTCTCAACAAGGAGACCACCCATGGAAATTAGGACTACTCTTATTCGATTTAATATATTTAAATTGATCTAATCTAAAATATTAAATAACTGATCAATTTTTTTTTTGTCAAATTAAATATCTGATCCGATAAATAAAAGATTAAATGAATCAGATATCCAATAAGATAAATACAAATAATATTCGATCTAATAAATTATATATATACGCTCTAAATACTATTTATTTTGTATAATTTTTTTTTATAATTATGTATGTGTGTATAATTTAAAATGAGTGTTTATTGTAGGTAAATTTTATATTTTTTAATTATTATTTAAAATTTAAAATTACTGATTGAATATATTGTAATTTCATACTCAAATTAAATCATTACATCATATTTGTTCAAATTAGATTTTTTTTTAATTTTTTGATCAAATAATTTTTTTTTAATATTTTTCAATTGTGGCCCATTTGAATGTTCAAATATTCAACATATTATTTATTATCCGATTCAAAATTTTGGATATGCTAAGTATCGAATATCCAAATTTTTTCCTAGTATCAAAATGTTTATATATTAGAATTTTTTTTATTCAATATTCAATTATCGGATATCCAAAACACTGAATGTTCAATCAGTAAACATCCCTAAAGATGATAATTTTTCCCGCTGGTCGTTGGTTTTGGGCCCTGTCGAGGATTCCCCATTCGAGTTCGGGGAGAAAATTCGGGGATTGGGTTTAGGGATTCTTAATGGGGATTTTTTCGAGGACCGTGCTGTGACGGATTTGGGGTCCTCATCCCCGAATATTTTTTTATATTTCTTTATATATATATATATATAATTTTTTTATAGAATATAAATTAAAATTATAATATAAAAAATACTTGATGATTGGGGATGTGATCGGAGATTAGGTATAAAGTCTAGTTTCAGGGATCGAGTCGGATTTTAAGATCAAGGAATAAATCGGGGACTGAAAATAGATCAGAGATTAAGTTGGGTACGAAGATTTAATCTCTGCAGAGATCGGTCAGAAAATTTGTAAACAAATAATCAGAGATCGAATTGGGTTTGAAATTTATTTTCTTATCGAGTTGGAGCCAGGGACGGGATCCCCATTTTCGACCTGACCGGTTGCCATCTCTAAATCTCCCTAGTAGTAACACCACCACACGGGCGAAGGAACCGAGGACCACTGCATTCCTTTATGAATGAAAATGTTGTACAGAAGTAATTTATCTTTTAGTAGCAAACAAAGAGATGTCTTAGAGAAGGGAAAATGTTGGGCTAACTGACCAAAGAGAGAATACTAGTAAGTATAGATATTAACTACAAATGAGAAGAGATCGCAGTACCATACCCAAAAATCTATCGTCCATCGTCATTCATCAATGCCGGTCTCCCCCCGAGCACAAAAGTTACAACAGTCCCCCACAGGTATATTAAAATCTCCAACTTCCCATCTCTCGTCAGTCGTCACCAATACACTACCAACAAAGTCCACAGCCCCATCCCTCCTTCAGTCCTTCCCCTTAAATAAAAAAATATAATAGAGTACTAGCAGCAGTATTTATCTCTGCCCTCAATTCTAAAATAAAATGCTTGTCAAAAAGTCCACTTTCACACTCACCCAAAAGTGTGAACCCTTTATTTGACCTTTGCTCGGCTGGACTTGGATGTAAACGCCGCTACTTAGTCACCGGTTGGTTCTTCTTGCGTTCCCTTTCCGGCCTTCTTCCAACCTCACTCACTTCGACATTTCTTACCAGTTGGCACTTGGCATACCTACCCGCCACCTCCCACAACCCTTCTTTCTCTCCTCCCCATTTTTTTTTTTTATGTTTTATTTACACATTTCACGAAAACTAATGGTTGGAAAACAAAAAAGGAAGAATCACTCACTTATATTATTTGATAGTACATCGTCTGTAGTAGGCCATGCTAGCTAGCTCTATTATATAGTAGTATTTATTTTCAGACAACGGCCTGTGTTTGGATTTTCATGTAGCTAATGTCTGGATGGGTGTCTGACTTAGCTAGCTCTCGCGCTTAAATTGTTTTTTAGTATATTAGTTTTGTCGAGGAGTTATTTATTATCCTATATAAATAATGGCCCTAGCCTCAAAAGGAGGAGGAGGAAGAGGAGGAAGAGGAGGAGGAAGAATCGGTGTTAGTGAGCAGCAACTACGAGGAGTGATGGTTCAGGGGTTGAGGAAATGGCCGAAGAAGGATAATGGAAGAGGCGAATGCAGCCCTGAGAGAACTAAAGTCTGGACCGAACCTCCTCCTAAGCTCAAGGCCAACTTCCCTGCTAGTAATACCAGTAGTAGTATTATGTCTTCTGCAGACAGCAGCAACAGAGTTGTTCCGGTTGTTTATTATCTGTCCAGGAACGGTCAGCTTGAACACCCTCATTTCATTCAAGTCCCTCTCTCTTCTTCTTCTTCTTCGGTAGAAGGCGGTCTTTTCCTGAGAGGTTAGTCTTTGAAAAACTTTATCTTTTGATGTTGCCACTCCCCTGTCAGCTTCAATTTCACTGCTATTGAGTTTCGAGTTCTCATTTGTGGATACGCTTCATCGTTTATTGCAGATGTCATTAATCGATTGAATGTTCTTCGAGGTAAAGGCATGGCTTCTCAGTACGCTTGGTCCTCCAAAAGGTACATATATCATTTTATTTATTAATTGTGGCTCGATCATATACATATTATATATATAATTCTCAGTCGATCGATTTCTGGTTAATTCATCCATCTTCAAATACATTACAGGAGCTACAAGAACGGGTACGTGTGGCACGACTTAGAAGAAGACGACTTGATACACCCGGTACACGGCCACGAATACGTCTTGAAAGGCTCAGAAATCCTCCAGCAGCCAATTCCATCGTCTTCTACTTCTTCTAACTACGACGGTAACGTCGCTACTCCTGCACCTCCAGCCGCCGCTTCTTCTTCAAACCCCGCCGAGAAACCGTACCATCCGCTGCAATTAATCAGCACCGCCGAAGATTCTGATTTTCCGATCATCGTCAGAGACGGTGCTGCTGGCTCCCATCGTAACGATAATTATTATAATTTCCCTAGGCGGAGGAACCAGTCTTGGAGCTCAACGGAATACAAGGTGTACAGAGCCGATCATTCACTCTCCCACGAGTATTCTTCCAAATTGGCTCCCGCTGCCGATGCTGCTACTCAGACCGACGATAAACGTCGGCGGAGGCGTCCGGTTGTTGAGGCGGATGAGGTAGGAGGGGATGGGAGTCCGAAGATCAGCCCGCCTCATCAACCTGATCGCCCGTCCGCAGTACAACGACAGCAGCAGCAGAGTACGGAGCTTCGAAGGGAAGAGATTTCTCCGCCTCCGTCGGATTCGAGCCCTGAGACGCTGGAATCACTAATGAAAGCGGACGGTAGGCTCATCCTCCCAACATCAGTTGTCCACCAACAACCACCGCCCCTCTCATTGGTCGCGGTCACAACTACTAATACGCAGCAGCCCGACGAATCTACGGCGGCCGACGACGAGAGCTGTCAGAATCCGGCAAATGGAAGGGTGAAGGCATCGTCCGTTCTAATGTCCTTGTTCTCCTGTGGGTCCATTTCGTTTAGGGATTGCGGTGCAGCGGCCGTTAAAGACCACGGGTTTTCGTTGGTTTCCTCCGGTTCGTCTTATTATAAGCCGAGGCTGCCGCGCGGGGGAAATAAGACGGCGTTGGGCAAAGAGAGTCGGATAAGTAACGGCGTGGAGGATTGTGCGATGGGAGGAGGGAGCAGCGGATGCAGCAGTTTTAGGAAGATGGTGTTCGAGGAAAGAGAGTATTTTAGCGGGAGCTTATTGGTTGATGGTGTGAGTAAGAAGGATGAATTTATTCCTCATCCATCCTCATCCTCTTCTGCGATGCTCAAGAGATCTTCTTCTTACAATGCCGATCGGTGAGCTCGTACTTTCTCTGCGTACTCTTTTATCTGTTTCATTTTCTTCAATTACCGTGTCTTTAGTTCATTCGGCCTCACTTTTCTGCTTCCGAGCTAGCAATTTTAACCGGCTGCCTAGCTTTAGCTATAAAAGTTTCGGATATCACTTTATGGAGATTGTGACTTGTGAATGACCCCCTTTAAATTACTACTACTACTTACTTACTTACCTTCTAACCATGGGAGACAGACCCATTCTGCTGACATACAGACATGTGCATTGTTCCTTGTGCATTAGTATGTTACATCCTCTTAGCATGATACAGCTTTTCATTAATTGTTGTTGTGAATGAAAATGACCCTTTGGAGTTGGGATGAGAGCGACAGGATATATGCCGGCCGGCTTCTATTAATTTCACTTATGGGTCCGATTACATGTGAATTTAGCGAATATGATAGTAGTAGGAAGCGTTTCTTTCATTTTTTTTGTCGAGGCCTGCAAAACAAACAGGTAAAAGCAGATCATTACGCTGGCATCTGGCTGGCCTAGGTCAGGCTTCCTCATCAGCATTTATTTATTTATAGTATATATGGCAGGCTAGGTAGCTAAGCAGATTTAGTGAATTGAAAAAGCCATGTTATGGACAAACATGGCTACAAATGAATACTGTACAAAACTACTCCACGAATTGCCGGCGAGTCAAACCTAGATTCACGGGACCTTCTACTACAGGAGACCTGTGTTGGACTAAAGTTCACTTGTAGAGAGAGAGAGAGGTAAAAGTTTTACCCTGCAAAAAGGGTACCATGCCTTCCAAAGGTTACTCCGTGGCCAGCTATGATACACGCACGGGCTCCATCATCTACCTTTTGATATATCGGCCGGATTCCCTTAGTTTGGATTGTTTTTATAAGGGTTAGCTGATTCAAATTCTAATCATTGGCATTTGTGATTGCCCGTAATTCTAATCAACTTGTGACCATTGGTGTATGATATGTTTAGCTTATATAGTAGATAAATTTATTTGAGAACGGCATATATATATTTAGAAAAATATATAATTAAAAATTCATCCATCTGACTTCAAACATCTAACAATTTTTTTTTTTGGTTGATGTCAGCAATATCTTTCATGAGTTTTCGTAATTTTACCCTTTTTTTGTACTAACTTTTTGTTGACCCAGCATGATTATGGCAGTTACTTGAAAATCATACTAGCAACTACTGCTAGTGTTGTCCTAATAATCCTATAATGAAGTTTGTTGCCTCGTGGACGCAGGAGCTCACATTTGAAGTTGGAAGAAACAGAATTGGACGGAGTTAGAGCGAAATGCATACCAAGGAAGCCCAAGACAAAACACCAGCAGCAGCAGCAGCCGCAACCGCAGCCACCGCCTAACAAGAAGAAAGAATTGACGAACAGCCAAATTACCAGTCTTGCTACCGACAGTAGTAAGGATGACAACAGCACCGACGCCCGATGAAAGGCACCGCCTTCCTCTACCTTTCTAGTTGTGGATGTACTACTAGCCTTGAGGGGCGAGACTACAGTTTTGTCTGCGCTCGTGGCCGAGGAATTACTAGTGTAGCGCTGGTCAAAGCAGGGTTTCAGCGGAACGAAGAATGTGGAAAATGACAATGATATGTCCTGTAAACGTATTGTTTTAGGCTATTAGCTGGCTGGAGCCGTGTCCTTCACGGCGGGGTATTACGCAAAATCTCGTAGTTAATTTCCTTGTACAACTCCGGCATTCGGCGGGGTCACAACAAGCAGTACCAGCAACATTAGCCGCCCACGATCTAATTTTGTGAGCTCTCATGAATTCCTTTTTCATGTGACTTTTCTTGATAATAATAACAAGCGGCTTAAAAATACGAGTCTCCTTGACCCGGTGGCTTTCATCCTTCGTACTCAAGTTTGGATGCTGAACGCGTGCCCGTAGTTTCTACTGTCTTCTAACTATACAGCTCACGAGGAACTAATTGTGCTCACTTGGCAGAATGAAAAGTTGATATAATAATATTTTGTATTCATCTCGTGCAACCCACCAACATTTGCATGGGGAGATGATCAATTGGGTAAATTAAATCCATTGTTGTGAATCTATATATATTAATAATTCATGGTATATAATTTATTATTTTCTATATGTTAAAGTATATTATCATATATGATAGAACATAAAGGTAATTTTAAACTTCTATATAAAAAGAAAACAATGGAATACTTTTGATATTGTGTTTATTTGTCATGTTATATTTTGATTCATGATTTACACAACAAATATCTCTATATTATGCTTGTCATTCTCCTTTGCAAGGAAGGATAGAAACATAACTGAAAGATGTAATTTGGTTAGAGAGTAATTATTTAAAAAATGAAAGTTTATGGAAACAAATAAATTGTTCATCAAATCAATCAACTATTTAAGCAACTAGTCAATCAAGGCCGCCACATGTATGACTATTCATACATTATAATAGTAAATCAGTTGACTAGTCTAGGCAAAAGAACATCCAAACATATGAAAAATATATAATCAAAATCACTAATTTTTTTTTAGATTAATCCTATTATTATTTTATATTCTAGAATATATAAAAAGACATACTCCATATATGAATTCACATAGATCATAGTAGAAATCCATACTCAACAAGATCATGCTTCAATTAACTAAACTCATGCATCACATAAAAAAAAAACACTGAAACATGCTTAAAACATAAGAGGTGAAAACATTACTACATCTACATGCACAAATTCAAGAACTAGATTAGCACAGGTACATCACAGTAACATACTAATAACATAAAACCACAACAAAGAATACAAGAAGTTATTCATATTAAAAATAACAATGCTTTACCACCAAGTAATTCTTCAAGCATAATAATACTCCTAATGTGATGACTTTCAAGCAATACCTTGATTTCATAAGAGAATCAAGAATTAAAACAATGAAAACTCATTTTCAAAACTCCATTAAAATAAAAAATAATTATAAGGACATAAGCATGTCTAAACCTTTCTTTTAGAACTAAAATATAAGAGGGGGGAAACCAAGATCTTTAATCCTTTTTTGAAACCTTAATACTTCTTTACTTAAGAGAAACAATATATAACTAAGATAATATCAAGAGAAGAAGGAAGTGGCAAGCATTCAACCGATAATGGGAAGAAAAGATGCAAGCCTCTATTTTTTCCAGCACAAAAGAAAAAGGAAGGTAAGTGAGGGATGCCCAACGCTTAGACATTTTTCATAAAGAACAAGGGGAGAATGAAAATGTTTTGAAGGTAAGAAGTGAAAATTGATTAGGAATGAAGTGTAAAAAAGGATTTGGGTCGACATCCTTAAAGGGGGGAGATAAAAAAAACTTATTGATTGAGTGTGGGCAACCAAATATAAGAGAAATGCATGATGAGGTAAGGGAGGCAGAGTGTAGTCATGGAAAACATAACAGAGGGTTGGTAAGTCAATAAAAAAGATGTAATAAGTCAAACACGCAACCATGGTTACTAGAGAAGAGAGGAAAGTGTGGTAGAGTAAGAGAAGGTGAAAAACATCTCAAAAGTTCTTTTTAAGAATTTTTAGCTAAATAAAAATTATAAAATAATGTAAATAATATAAAAATAATTTCAAGGCACAAAAATATGCTTATTAGCATAAATAGATTCTAATTAGAAGTTTTTTAAAACATTAGAAAGGGATTTAATCCAAAATCGTAAAAATATTTGAAATCCCAAGACAATTGACCGACCGGTTTAGACAAATTAGTCAATTAGTTTATCAAAGAATAAAAATGTCAGTCTCTGAGCATACCCGTTGACTGGTCCGGTTGATCGATTTGTAAAACTAGTCGAATGGTATGCCTGGAATTTACATTTTTATTAGAATTTGAAGCCATTTTCAAAACCAATACTAATTTATTTTAGCATAATTTTAAATACATATTGAAAGATTTTAGGATGAGATGTTATAATGCATCACGTTAAACATAAATAAAAATGTGTTTCAACCCTAATGTTCACGCAAGCAAAATACCATCTCTAAGTGAGTGTATTTTAGTAAGGAGACTATTTGTAGCTCATATATTCCTAGTGAATAGTCTAACAATCATGAAATGCATATTTATCCGTGTTGGTCTTCACCTAATCATGGTCAAGTGGTTTCCAACCAACTAAGACCTATTGTTTTTTTCTTAGTATTCATCAATGCTTTTCCCAGTAGAAACCCTCATTCGAACACTCATCTTGAAATGATGGCGAAGAAGTTATGGGCTTCAAAAGTACAAGATGAAAAATATAGTTATTTAATGTGACTTGTTGTGGATGAGCTTTAATATGGTGGTGTGTGATTTTTTTATAATGGATTTGAAAGACAAAACTATATATTAGTCTACACAGAAAAAATATAGAGGGTTTTGAAATTTATCACTCGCATACAATTGAAAAAATTATAGAAGATCTCACCCAAGGTTTGATTTGAAGATTTAATTTGATCAATTATCATTTAACTTTAAAATTAAGCATGATTACCTTGTGTTTAAATACCATCATTCAATTGAATCTTCCACATATAGGATAAGCTTAAAAATAAAAGAAAAATCAAACATAATATCATAATACTTCATGCCATACACATAAGCACACATGATAATTCATTCCCTTAAAAAAAAGCTTATACCTACCTAATATTCTAACAAGTTTCTTAACGATTAAGTATCGAATCTATAATGACTAGTTAGGATACTAATAATCGACCCTAAGGAGGCATAAAAACTTCCTCAACATGCGCACAACAGATGCCTTCATTAAACTTTTCATAATGCCCTCCATGTCCTCTTTTGATCCAATTAGACTTATATATGTTTCTTTGATTCGATTCTTCGACCAAGCATCTTTTAATGGATTTGATGGCATCATTAGCTCGTCTCCCCTGTGTACGACAATGTAGAAGACTTGTATGACATGTCCCTAAGTTGGTATATGGATAATAATATCAATAATAAAATAAATCTAAACTTCCATAATGTTTTTGACAAGTTAGTCTTCCATTAGTTGCAAATTATCTCCATCGCCTGTACTAATTTTTAGTATATTTTTGTCCTCGTTGAAGAATAAATAAAAGTGTACCACTTTCGCAACGGAGATTGGGCGTCCTCTTCTAATTTCTACCTGGACCTTTTAGATCATTGGTGCCGGTCCAGCACACTCTCTTTCACCTTAAAAATGGGTGGAAAATATGGGCTACAAATTCGGCCTATTATAAATCATATTCTGAGAGTTTCGTTACAAAACAGTTTCTATGGGCTTGAACAAACCCACACGGATCTGACGAACTATCGTCACAAGAAAGAAAGAAAGAAAGAAAAAACAAACAAACAAACAAACCCACTGATTGAATGTGTCGGTGGGCCAATCTTTTGTCAATTGTCATTTGTCGCAGCCGAAATGATGAGGCTGCTTTCGGCAAGTCCATCCCTAGAGATTGGACTATTATGCGAAAAAAGTTACTTCTAATTCTAATTTGTTGGATAAGGCCCTGTTGTGAAGATATTATTTTTTACAGATTATTAGATTAATTTAGATCAGATCAACACTAATTAAAATATATTGGATCAATTCAGATTAGTATAAATAACGTTATTATTAATCTTATGATAATATTAATATAATTATTATAATAATAGTTATTATCATATACTTATTATAATTATAACTATTAATATTGGTATTCATATTATTAATATTAATAAATTTATTATCATTACGAACATAATTATTATAATAATAATTATTTCTAATTAGAATTAGTTATTATTATTACTATAATATAATTAATGTACTTACTATTAAAATAATTAATATAATATTTATGATAATTAATTATTATTTTAATTATTAAAATTATTAATATTATAAAATAAATTTATGAACACTAATAAATTTAGATCATTAGTAATAAATTGACATTAAATTAAGTCAAACTAAATTAACAAAAATATGTTCTAGAAAACATCATAAGAACTTGAATATGAAATGCATGGTGTTTGTGCAAAGGTCTTATTCATACCACACACGTATGCTTGGTCACGTAGATCATATGCTCCGTGAACAAATCACCAAGTATTATCAAAATTACTTCATTCCTATCACACACATATTCTTAGTTTTTCAACATATTTGTTATTGTATGGACAAAAATATATTTAAAGGTATAAATGTTTAAAATTTATTCTTAATTTTTTTTTATAAAGACACAAATATTTGAACTTTATTTTTATTAAGACATAGGCGTTTTAAAAATGAATAAAAATTATAAGGGATAAAAATTTAAACTTTGTGCCCGTTAAAGTATAAACGTTTAAATTTTGCATTTATTAAACTATAAGTAATATTTTCTATAATTTATTTTTTTAATAAAAAAATTATGCCTTAATTGATGCAAAGTATAAACATTTATTCCTTTATAAAAATAATTAAAAACATTTATAATTTTATGAGAATAAGTCTAAAATATTTATACTCTTAAATACACTTTTGCGTTGTGGTGATCACATGAAAATTATTCTATAAAGAAATCAAATATTTCAAGGCTTTTAAAATTTTTAACCAGACAAGTAATATATGGGATTTATTTGGCAACCAATTTACTATTAAAACTATTATTATACACTATTAAAAAAAAACATTATCAAATTATCAAATGGTAGTGTGCAAGCTAAACAATTCCACTTGACTCTGCATCATTGAAATTTATGTTCGATGCATCCCCCATCCCTAACAAAGCCATGGGCAGATATATATGATCTATCATGCTATAACTCTATTTAGAAAACCATAGATTTAGCCAATGTTTGGAAATATGTATAAAAAATAGTTATCCATAATAACTACTTATTTTTTTAAAAATAGTTTAAAAACTACTAAAATAACTAATTATTTTGGCTAACTAACTTTTATAAATAAATCCAAATAAGAAATACTTATCCATGGAGGTCAATTGAAGGTTTTATACTAGCATTTACTAATCCAAGTATTTGTTGTCAGACTCTAATTTAAGGAATTACTTTATCTCAATTAATATGAACTATTATTTTTTTAGAAATACCAAGCCATCATAATTTTCTATAGCACTTTTTAAAAAATATTCTTTTTTAAAAAAAAATATTAAAAAAATTCAATGTACTTGTAATACTTCCGCTTTTCTTAACTTAAAATTTTTGTTTAAAAGATATAATGCGGAATAAAATACAAAGAACGGGGATGAAATTGTAGTATCAAACATAGTGAGAGGTGTGTAAAACACCTTACTTATACTAGATATAAGGTTGAGTATAAAACCATAGACAAAAGTAAACCTTACAAACCATTATATAAACATACTTATTTAAAAGGAGTTAAAACCACAACACAATCTCAGAAACTGGGGATGAGTTTTAAGTATAACGGGAGAAGATTCATCGGAAGTAATTCAAAAAAGCCAACAAAACAAGAATATCCAATAATCATCATAATCATCTCAGACCTGTGTTGTCTTAGAGGGCCCCCTCAAAGTTCCCCTAAAAGGTATAGAATGCTAATTGAATAGGAAAGTATTCATAGAATGAACATGTCAATATAGATGCATAGAGAGTAAGATCTTATTACCACACATAGGCATGTCATAACAAATATCATCTATAAATAACACGAGTTCACATGTAAACCTTTGACAATAAGATCAAGACATATAATACACAAAACTATCACCACAGATAATCATGCTCTCAAAGGCAACATTGTATGCATAACCCTAACATACTCAAATAAAGTGGACTATTTTCCACTAACTAATTCAGTATAAGGAATTAACACAACCATAAACAACAACGTTAGGTGGACTAAAATACCAACTGATAGGTATGCTAAACAATTGGGACAATCTTAACAAGGAAAATGGTGGTTATGAGTGATCGTCCACCACAATCGAAAATGAAGAAGAGGAAATTAAGATAAACGAGGGGGTATTAGATCTACAAAACCCTTGAGATCAAATACTCAAAATCACCACCTTAGGTATTAATACTAAGGATAAAGAATGTGGGATTTCGAAGGTGTAAGACTAAACTTTTCACTTAAACTTTGAATGCACGACTTGAGGTAAAACTCAAAGTTTTCAACTAAAGGGTGGAATTTTCTTGATTCATATGGAAGCTAACACATATAAGGGAGTATTTCAGACTCACTGAGTTGCAAATGACTCTTTTACCCTCTAAGTATAACTAATTTACATTCCCCCACACTTAGTTATTTTATAATCTAACTAGATAGTTTTAGAAAATTTGAAATAACCTCCTTCACTTTCTAACTGATTTTGAAAATAACAACAAAAATAATGCACCTCCCAAAGTCCATTAGCTCCTTCACTTTCTAACTGATTTGAAAATAACAACAAAAATAATGCACCTCCCAAAGTCCATTAGCCATCCATGGGATTTTACAAGGATTATAAGATAATTGCATCACCTTTAAGTGACAACTGGCTAAAACTAGTAAGAGCAAACAACATAAAAATAGCTAATCCCACTAACATCTAACCGGTACAAGGTTGTCTTAATTACCCCAAACATAATTTAAGGAAAGTTTTCAACTTGATGCCAACATATTATAATCAAGATAATTATTCCAGATCTACCATATGCATATTGTCTTCCCATTTCATTGCCTAAGGGAATCGAAGAATGTTATTGTTGGTTGCCTTTGTATGTGGTTGGAAGTTTTGATTTTTTTGAGCTGATTTGTGAGCCATGTTAAGCTAGTCTAAGCCATGAAAAAGGTGATGGTTTGGTTGGCTCATGTATGGCTTTCACGATTTTCCTCCTAGCTAATTATCTTTGTTTAATTTAAGAGTGTTTTAACACTTTATAACTTAGAGAAATTAATTAGCATGTTTGCATCATCTGTAGGAGATGCTCCTACATCATCAGTTGACCCAATATAGATAGTCAGAACACCTCAAAAAATATAAATGGACTAAAACCATCAGCTAGCCCGATATATATAGCCAACACAACATGTAAACCAAACAACAAGCCCAAATTAACTTTATTTATTACTCGAGAAGGATACAAATCTTGTAACTCGAGGATATTAAGATACCTCGGTCATATTGGTATAACCCGGAGATGCTAAGATACACCGATCATGAAGACACATACTACCGGTACCCTCCATCTATGTAACCTGAGGATATTAAGATACCTCGATCATACTAGTGCTCAAAGGTAACACAATAACCTTTTATATTCTGTTATCTAATCATTAAGTATCAATACCCCCTTTAGGGTTCATAGGTCAACTATAGAATAGATTAGGGCCTTGTTAAGGTATTGAGATGCACTAGTGATACCAAACTAATTTGAGAACTCCTACCTTATCTCTAGGGTATCTAACCCTAGAGAGTAACCATTCCTAACTTGAGATTTTCCACTTTAATAATTAGTGTCTCATTCATGAGTATCTCATTATTCACCAAAAGTACACAAATGTCCACACATTATACCAAAACAAACCCTCCACCAAATTTGACCACTTAGGGTTACAAATAACTAACCATAAAAGTTTAAGGTTAGATAACCAATCATAACCTCCACAACACAAACACATAAGATGAGTCATATCTCATCAGTTATTAAAATTAAGGCATAAAGCCCAAAATAATCAATAAAACCGAAGGTGAGAAATGATCACAAGATTAAACTAGGATATAAACCAAATCAACAAAACCATTTACAAGTCATACCAACCAAAATGATCATGAAAAATACTTTAAGACACAATGAATCACATTTGAGGTCATAAAATACCAAAATACACTTAAAGATCTAAAACCTGATCCATAGGTTCAGATGATCTTAAATAAGGGTAAAAATACTAAAAACTACATTTTATTGATTGAATTAAAATGAGCAAAAATCGTAGATATAATTAGCTAAATTAAGTGAAAACTAGGTTCAGCGTCAATTTTGAAAATTCTTACCATTTATGATAATCACTATCTATCATCTTATAAAAATGTCATTTTATGTCGAAAAACTTAAAAATAAAAATTAAAAAATATTTTATTATTGGAACTTACTATTCATTAGAGATCACTATTCACACACAATTTACTATTTATGAGAATAAAATGGTAAAATATGAAAGGTTGTGGTCAACCTTAGACTCTAAAGTTCGCTAAAGCCTTCAAAGGGTATTTTAGTCATAGCTTGGTTAATTATCTCAAAAATATAGTTATTAAAAATTAAACCTTACTTAAGGTAATTAGAGCGTTATCAACCAAGAACACTTTGAATATCGCAAAGAATGCGAAAAACATATGAAGATTGTTCTAAAACCTCCTAAATTTTAACCAAAATTAAAGCATTCAAAACATGGTTATTCGTAAACATAATAGATACCAATATTGATCTACAAATTACAATGATCATCATGGTATGATAAGACCTTAAATCCAACCTCAAAATCATCAACATACCTAAATCATGCCTAAAGCTCCCAAACCTCATTTTAGCCAAAAATGATATCAAACAAGCTTAAATTTTAACTAGTTAAACATCACATTTTATCTATATCTATATATCTACAACATGGTATAATCAATTTCACAAATCACAAATAGAAATTAAAATCCCCTAAATCAACCTAAACTTTATCCAAAAATAACTCATGCTTAGGATCATCAAATCATAACATGCCATACATCAAAATTAATCTACCTATTAGCAAGACTAACATGGTATCTTCATTTTAACAAAACCAAAAGAGGATAAAAAAGCCCCAAATCACAACTTATAACCCAAAAGGGCAGAACCACCACCACCACCAAAATCATGCAAATCTTGAAATTAAAGCATATAATATATATCAATTATATTTACTTAAAATTTTGGAAGTTTACCTTTAATCCCAAGCTTTATCATTAAGAAAATGTTAAAATACAACCTATAAAAATCATAGAAGAGATTAGGGACATAAAATCACAAAATCATAATCAAAGGAGAAAGCATTGAAGAGGAATGATTAATGAACTTATCATTAACATTTAGAAGCTTGATCAAGCTTCAACAATGGTGGTAATGGCCATGAAATGGAAGGGACAAGAAAAGGAGAGGATTTTGGTGGTGAGGGAGAAAGGAGAATAGATGATGACAAATAAAGAAGTATAGGAGGGTAAAGAAGTAATTTAGTAGAAACTTAACTATTAAGTTTTGTAAATAATTAACAAAGAATAAAAGTAAATAAAGGCCACAAGTGGTGCATTCCCATGACATCCACAAGAAATTATTCATTCTCTAATGGGTAAATGAGTGGCTAAAAAAAAACTTTAGTTTAGTTGTGAATGGAGGAAGAGAAGTTAGATTTGATCATGTATATAGACCAGTAAGGCAGTAATATCTATTTTGGCTCGAAGATTATGAAATCGATTATAACTCATTTTTAAATTATGAAAAGTTTAAAACACTAAAATAAGATGATCCACTAAAGTTTTGGAAAATTATGATAACCATAAATGATTTAATGGGATTCAAAACACTAAAACAATAACAACCAAGGCATAAATAGTATATTTTTTGTCGATAACTCGATTTGACATTATGAAAAAGTATAGGATATTTGACATAAAAGATGAAAATTTTAAATATCCATGTTAGAGAAGAGTCATAGAAAAGTTTGAGAGTAAAAATTGTTTCTAAGATTTCATGGAGTCTAAAATCATAAAAAAAGATAATGAGTAACGTTATTAGGTTTCTAAAATTCTTAAGAGATGTGACTAAGAAGATATAAACTCCAGCCAATACTAATCCTAAAAAACTCAGGTTTTCTAAAAACATGAGTTATTACAATAGTTTATTTCATATCAAATCAGAATATTACTCCCAGGCGAAGCATAGACTCGGTTAGATATAAAGTCGTGCAATTAGTTTTAGTTTAATCATTCAACTGAACCTTACAGATGTTTAGCGTTAGGACCAACATTTTGACTAGTTAATCTATGTGTTCGAGAACTTAAAAAATGAACTGGTCATCTGTTATCCCTTATGTGAAGGCACAATGGACCTCATTAATTTATTATTCAATTTAATTTAAAATTGATTTGTTCTGTAGTTTGGTCCAGAAGCCAACACTCAACCAGCGGCATCCGTAGACATTAATTATTGTTGCTGAATAATAAACAATTGAAAGATTACAATCCACCAGGCAACCGGACTCGACCGACGTTCATTTATTGTCCGACATTAATGGATCCTAAAATTGCTGGTTAAACGTGTTTAAGGAGTGTCGTCTTCTTTTCCCTTTTTTCTTTCTACCGGCCCAAATAGAGCTTAGGGACATTTTGAAGGGCTAAACTTTTAGGCTCCATTTGGATTAGGGTAGTAAATATTAAAAATTAACCTAGATGAAGAAAATGGAGGTAAATCGGGATGAATATTTTAAAATGCTGTTTGGATGATATTAACCTAACTTGAGTGAATCGGAGTGAATGTTTTAAAATTTTCATTTAAATTGAGGTAAATAAAGATTAAAATAATAAAACAAATGATATTTATACCCTTGTATTAAATAAATAAGTTATATTGAGGGGTATTTTGGTCCTATGAAGTAAAAAATTTATTTATTCTTTAATCTTCACCTCCGTTACCTTTAAAATCAGAGGTTAATAAAAACAAGGTTAATCGAGGTGAATAAAGGTGAAATATTAACCTCGATTAACCCAGGTAAAATTATTAACCTAATATCCAAACTGTGTGAATCAATTAATTCACCTCAATTAACTTTCTTCCACCCCAATCCAAACTGAGCCTTACTCTCTCTCTCTCTCTCTCTCTTAATCTTTTTGTTGAAGGTTTTATAGCCTTAATATTTTTCAAAACAAATTTTGCTCATGTAAGATACACATGATGGTACATGAAACAAGGATATTAAGGTAAATTATTTGTCAATTGACTAAGAAGAAATATTAAGCTAAACTGAAGCATCTTGAATAACAAATGAGTAATTAAACGCGATAGAAGTAAAATATTATTGAACAATAACAAAAAATATGTTGGTTTGGTTCATAGTCATAAATATCAATATAATTTAAATCATCCTGCATCATTTACTTAGTTTTACTATTGTTTAACCTATTAATCCTTGAGGAAAACTCATCAACATATACCTTTTTTTTTTGGGAAATATGTACTAACTAATTTTATCCATATTTAATGTGGCATATAAAACTATTACGAAGGAGTAGAAAATAATGTGGTGGTTTCAATTTTTTTTTTCTGGGCATAATTACTTATTTAAATTGAACTACTTAATTTAACCAATTTTAATCTTTAATATTTTAAGCTTTAAAGACAAACACAACAACATATATCTTTTAGAAATATTTAATGATTTGTCCTATTCAAATATTACTGGTTTATTTTATTCAAATAAAATAGTTTATTAATATTTAATTTGGCATATAAGCTTATTGGGAAGGGGTTGTTTTTTTATTACAAACACACTTACCAGAATGAGTTATTCATTTTTTTAAAAGTTAATATTTAAATAAGATATATTTGTTTCTAATTAATTTTGCATATAATCTCATTATGATTAAGTCTGTTTTTTTATTACAAACATGCTTACTATAATCATTTGTTTATTTACTTTTTTTGAAGTTTCAAATAAGATATTTTTCTTATATTTAAATTTGCATATAACACTATTAGGAAATACTTTTTTTCCTTGGCTTCAAGCATGCTTACTATAATGGATTTCCCTCCTATAGATAACTTTTTCTAAAATCATTTTCTTATTTACTCTAAGTAGTTTTTCCTTATGAATAAGTCTTGTAGAAATGAGGTGTTTTTATAATAAATAGTTTATTTTATAAGTATTTAATTTGTCATATCAAATTGTTAGAAAAGAGCCTTTTGGTTTTTGACATATAGTTATTTGGAACTCAAATAAAATCATTTTGTTTATTTTGATCATCAAATTAAAATTATGTATAGTTTTTGTTATATTATTTCTCATGGTAATTATAATTAATGAATGAGGCAATGTTTTATAATGTGCCTAATGAACAATTTTGCTTATTTAATTAGCAACCATTTATATTTTGCATATTAGAATGAATGTAATGACTAAATTACTTATAGTACTTTAAGTTGGTTCATTTTTCCTAGGTGAACTCACCCCACGCACATTTTTTATGCCAAAATATAAATAGTTTATGACATGTGGGTTCTCCATCTTAATTATAATGCATTAATTATGTGCATTTAAATCCTTTATACTACATGTGACATTGATTGCAAGAGTGATTTAGTTGTCACTTATTGCCAATCATAATCAATAATAACTAGAAATTATTGGAAAATTGTGCTATAAATTTACTAGCAACAACTTCGTTTACACACACATACACATTAAGTTTATGAATTTGTTTATAATTAATGTACATTCAAATAATTTATAATTTTATTATGAAAATAATGGCTACAATAAAAAATATTGATATATAATGTATTCTCATTATTTTGAGTTGATTTGATCTTATAAGTACTAATCTTATCTAATCTTATAAGCTATAAAATAAGGTGAGAAGAGCAGAGATTATGTATGTGTGGATGTCTAACTTGATGTATTTTTACTAACCTATTGGAAAATTACATAATGGTTGTTAGTTAGTGAAAATACATTTGGATATAGCATATCAAAGTATGTTGTATTTTATGTCATTATTGCATACCATACTTTGATATGCTATATTCTATGCATTTTTATTAATTAATAGACAATATGTACTTTTGCATTTAAGTATTCATGTGTCATGGTACCAATCACCAAATGTAATAATATCAACTTTTGATATGCAATACCCAAATGTATTTGTACTAACCAACATTCATTATGCACATGAATCATAACTTTCAAACTCTAAGCTTGTACTAATGTATCAACCTTGCCTAAGAAATGAACACATTACCTTTTAAGCTTATAATTTAATCCTAACAAATTAAAGATATTTAGAAACAAGTATCAAAGTGAATATAATACATTATTATATAGGAACATCAATTGCTATCACATTTTCTATCAAAGAATATATAATGAAGAAATTTCCTTTTCATTCAAGTGTAAAGGGAAAATATTCATATTTTGGCTTATTTAGTGTCAAACCAAAGGTACAAACACCATACACCAAACATAATACACACTTATTAAAATTTCAAATTTCCAATTATCTTCAACATTCATGAATCATGGAGTTGTTTATCAATAAGGAGGGTTAAAACAACCTCTTGGTATATAATCTTTAATTATAGGTGTTTGGAGAAGCCATAATGAGCCATGAAACACATGCATATTCTATGGTTCAAGTTGATACCTTTTTGTTTAGCTAACTTTGCAACTTAAGCTTATATTTGGCTAGGAAAGTATTTGGTTGGCTAACTTTACCAAACCAATGAGAAAGAGAATACATTAACATTGTCATTCCACACTTTAAGCAAAAAATTTATTCAAAAGTAGTAAGGAATATCATAAACCTTAGTTATTTGTTACACTAATTAGCTTGATTAGGCTAAGTTAAGATGCTCCATGTAATTAAGGTGTAGCCAACCAACTTAAGTATGAGGAATAAGCACATTTCATCATACTTGTGAGTCATGATCAAAGCGTCTTCCCTATAAGGCTAGTAGATTACAACTACCATATGGTGTGTTCTAAGCTACATAGGTTAAAAAAATAGTACAAAAGTCCTAGTTTCTTGATAATTTAGTTTAACTTTTACCAAAAGAAGAGCATTTTTCTAAATTTACCTTTTCAAAGTAGTTGAAAATAGAATTATATTTTGTATATAATATATTTAGTTCTATTATAAATTAACTAAAATCTCATTCAAGTGACTTGTTACCGCTTGTCTAGTTCCTATATTTTTAAATAAAGGAGTATGAAACTAAAGAGAATGAAGTTAATTTTGAGAAAAACACACATTATAGCCATTTCATAATTCCCTTCACCCAAGGTTAAATGTTAGACTTCAAAATCTCTATCATTTTATTTCAAGAGTTGCATACCTTTATTCCCCCCAAAGAGCAGCATAATCTTAGACGACCTCTAAGTTATACTACATGTCTTTGTTTTCTTGGTGAACATTTTCCAACTGCCAGTCAAACTAAATTGAAACTCGGTTGGTATCTACACATGCTTCACATTCAGATTGTGAAATTTTATTGTACTTGTATGTTTTATAGTAAAAACATGTATTTTTAAATTGTATATATACATTTTAATAAATACAATACATTTTTCGGGTGTATGATGACAAATAAATGGTTAGAAAGTCTCAATATGTCATTTTATCATCCAAAAGTATGTTAAAATCTCAAGGTCTAGAAAATTTTAAAGTTTAGATCCTCAAATTGCATTTAAGCTAACAATATGACAGTAGGTATTAACAAAGCTACACTAAGACCTTATTTTCCTCAATTTATATTTATTACCTATAAGATTTGATTGGTTCTAATTAGAATCAATATAATAAGATAAAATAAATAATAATATTTATGATAATTAAAATATTAATTTAGTAATATAACAATAATTATTAGAAAATTATTAATATTAGTGATATTAATTTATCTATTTGTTATTATGATAAGTATTAATAATAAAATTTAATTATTATTATTTTAATAATGTATATAATAATCATAACTAACAATGATAACAATTAATAATAATATTAATTTCATATAATAATCATAACTAATAATAATAACAACAATTAGTTTAATAATATAAATAATAATTTTTATTATGATTCATCATAATATTAATATAATCTTAATATGAATAATAATAACAACAACAAAAAAGATTAATACTTATCAATATCTATATTATTAATATTTTATAATAATAATAATAATACTTAATATAGCAATATTAATTAATAATGTTAATAGCAATTTAATAATTTAAATAAAACTTTTAATTATACGTAATAATGAAAAAACAATATATAATTTTTTTATGATTAAATAGTTTAGTAAAATAAATAATGATGATGATGATAACAAATAATGAGATTATTAATTTTAAAATAGTAATATCGATAATGATAACAATTGATAACAATACTATGTATAATAATAATTAATTTATCGATATATAATAATATTTAATAATAATTATAAATACTAATATGAATTTAATAATAATACTTAAAAATTATTGATAATCATAGTAATAATAATAATAATTAATTTATTGATAATTAATGATATTAAAATTATTTAAAAAGTGTAATTATCAATCTTAATATCAAATAATTTAATAATGTAAATAATAATAATAGTGAATATTAATATTAATTTATAATAATAATAATGATGACTAATAATAGTGATGATAATATTAATCTTTGTTGATGGTAAGAATACTACTAATTAATTTTAGAATATATATATATATATATATATATATATTAATAAATAATATTAATATATTTATTATATTAACCATAATAATAATTAATAGTAATTATAATTAACTATTTTATTTTTAATCTACCGATATCAAAAGTTATTTATAAAATAACCATTATTAATAATATTTAATTATTTATAATTATGATTAGTATAATTCTTAATTGTCATCACCATCACCACCACCATCACCATCATCGTTATAGTAAGATAAGATTTGTTATACACGAATAAGTTCATATCATATAAGATTAACAAAAATAAGTCGAAGATAATAGGGTATAAGTCGTCAACACGTTTTAAATTTAAGCAATTATCCATTTAGTAAAATATTGCCGATTTAGCAATGACATAGAATGGAACAAAACTAATATAAAATTTATTTTATTCTAATTCTATTTTTTTTATAAATTATCAAACTCCAAATCTCTACAACCAATGTATAACAAAATTATTCTTATATTTTTATATCAAAATAATGTACTAAAAAGGATCAATTTCCAATTTTTATCCAACAAGGACATATTGGTTGAGTCTAAAAATTACATTATTTGTGATTAAATTTACAATAACTTATCACAAAAGAATGGGAAACATCTTTTTTGATAGCCTCGATATCAATCAACCTTGCAGCTTTAATAATCATTAACATTCATCCTACATGAAATAAAAAGGGAAAAATAATTAATAATATGAACACAACTAGAAATTATAATCACATGCTGCAACCATAATTACAAACTTAAAAACAAATGTTTTTAGTCTATAATTAAAAGAGATTATGGGGGGGGGGGTGGATTGCCTTACTAACATCATTCTCTAATTCACTACCCATTTTGGTATCGCTTTTTTCCTTTAGGTTTGCATTTACTTCAAGATAAGGAATGAGAGATTCAACTGGTACTTGTTTGTCTCTTAGAATGATTGCTCTAAAATTATTTGGCATACGAAGGCTTTTAGAGAAAAATAAGTTTTTGAAATTTCTCTAAAATCCTTTATTGTATCAATTCTCCTTCTTCTCATAACAAAGTATACGTTTTCATAAGATTGAGAGTTATCCCAAAATAATCCCATCATACTTTCATAGTAATTAAAACACATAGAGAATCGACTAGAGTGACATTTGCAATTATAATCACATAAAAAAAATATAGAACTAAAAATAAGAACATAGATAAAGGTAAACCTCAATGTTGAAAAAATTATCTTCATTGACCATATCATGCATAGAACTTAAAAAGAATACTATTGATACTGGAAGCTGGATGAGATTCTACATATAACTTAGATAAATGCCTATAAACGTCTTGCAAAAGATAAATAGCTTAGGTTTTAGTAAAACGAATAATTCATAATAAATCCATAAAAGGTGCCTCAAGGTAAAAGTTCGTCTCCTCTTGGTTACTTTAGAGACCTACATATCATTTGAAAAGCATGGAGCATATTCTAATACAATAATATTTAGTAATTCATTCTTTCCACTTCTCATATCCATCTTCTATGCTCTGAATTACACTAGAGCTTGAAATCACAATGAAGATTGTGGAGGTATCTATATGATGAGGTCGAGAGGATTTTTCTCGTGGACAAGTCATCAATAGACTAATTCTTAGGATCATATGATAATCTAATGAGGTAGAGAAACACAAAAAATAAGCGGGGTACAAAAGAATGAAATATACTCAATTGAGATATCTAGAATCAATTAGGGATTACTATCTTGAATAAGATTAAACCCTAATATTTTCATTGAAAAATTGAGAGATTGTGATATTAGAGTTGAAAAATCTAGAATTCTTCATATTGAAACCAAAACTAAAAGCTAGAAGAATTACGTCATTGGAGCACACACACTAATATGTATTTATAAAAGTATAGAGGGAGCTAGAGAAACAACTGGATACCTTTGTTTTCATGGTGATTAGAGGATGTAATACCCTTAATGAGTGCCACCTCTAAAGCCAATTGTAAGCTAGAATGGAGTATCCCCAATTTCACCAAAGAGACAAAGAAGAATGGAATTATGGAATAGATATTGTTCGTGCCAATGCCAATAAAGAGATGAAAAAAAAAGGAGGCTCAATTCATCATTGTTGCCACTATCAAGACAATGGAAGGATAAGGGAAATACACCAAAGATGAGAGGCCTATGAGAATAGATGACATTTTAATGATTTGCGATAGCTACCGCCAAAGATGTGTTTTTACTTAGCAATGAGATCCCATCAACTTCATTAGACATCATCAACGTTCCCTTCCTAATATGCTTCATTTGGGCTATTTATGAGATAAAGTTATGCTTCATTTGTCTCTGCACAAGTTGTAAGAGCTAAAAACTATATCTATGTAAATGAATTGGTGCATCATAATTATTGCATTCCTTCACCATAGACCCCATAAAATCACTTGGCTCACTACCGTTTGAGTCATATCATTTCCCTACTAGAAATGTTTCAAGTGGAAATATCTAAATTTCTAATGTTTAATTTATCTCTTTTGTAAGCTGGTTAAATAGTAAATGGTCATATTATTTTCTTATATCCGTGAGGAAATAATTAGAGAGGTGACATTTTAACGTCAAGAAATAGGATTTTACTTTCTTCTAGTTACGTTATTCTTCTCAGGAGACTATATGTAGTAGTGTATTAAGATCAAGTATTCAATTAGGTTGAAAATGAAGGAGGATCAATCATGGCATATCAATCATGATTACAACAACTTTCTTATTTGCAATTATAGGAATGTAGCTAACACATTATAGCTTTTTACTATTTCTCATACAAATAATTAACCTTGCATGTATATGTTAATTCAAGATACTTTGAGGGGAAAAAAATTGTAGAATAAATGATTTAATACTTAGAAATTTCTCATTTCCTTTAATAAATTTATCATTTTAATACTTTTTGCTCCTAAAAATAAATTTCACACAAACATAAATTTCTACATGTAAATCCATTACACAAAAGGACTATGACATAAATTCGGTGTTCCTTCCACGCTTTTAGGCGAGACATGTCCTCTAAGTGAAAAATGAATAAAATTCACTATCTACTAAATATATATTTTACCTAAAAATTATAAAGTTTTTTTCTTAAGCTTTTTTATTTTAGTATTAAATTTATCTACTAAATATGTATGTTACCACTAAATTTTATTATACTAGTACTAAAATATGCGTCTTAGTAACTAATGTTCATTAACAAAATACATTTAATTTTTTATTGCTACCATAAGTTTCATATTTGCAAATGTATATTTTAACTTGATTTTAGGACACAATAGGTTTTGGGTATCACTTAATGTAGTAATGTTTAGCACACATATATAAAAAGTTTGATACTTAATTAATTTAGACATTATTTGGTACTATTATTGTTAAAATTTGTTGTTACTTATTAACACACATATTTTATAGATGATCGCGGTAAAAGCAAGCAAATGACCAAAGATAGTTATTATAATTTGTTTAGCTTGAAGATGATTGCTTTAATATATTTAAAACAATATTTTTTAGAAGTGATTTTTGGTGAGTTAGCCACACTTATTTTTTCAACTCCCACCAAAAGTGTAATCGTGCATCCAATTCAAACAATGAATTGTGTGTTTGATAATTTTGATTATTTATTTATTTTAAATGATGCAACACATTATTTGTTATATTTTTTATTAAAACTATTCACATATTTTTATTATGAATTAATATAAAATAATTTTAGAAAAATAAACTAATATTAAAATACATACCAAAAGATATCAATATATAGTACTTTGGATCATCTTCAGATTAGATATTTATTCATTAATATACCTTAACCTTAAAAAATCATAACACATGATTCCAAACCCTGTAGCTAACTGATTGTACCAATGCATTTATATACTTTAGCAGAGCTACAACTTAGGAAATGAAGAGTAACAAATGATAATACTTAGTAATATGTCAAATTCATTCAACATAAATGAATCTATCAACCAGCATTTTCAAGATAAGATTTATATCCTTTGTCATGAAAAATAAGATGATGCTAATCCTTATTCTTTATAGTATAAAAATCACAGCATGAATCCTAATCAATTCAATCCTAGTTAGTTATAGAGCAACTCCATGGAATACATAATATGAAAACTATTGAAACCAACCCTTGTGGTTGCTACACAACATATACAAATAATAACAAGCATTATACAACTATAATAAGTTTATAGCTATCAACGTATAAGTCACTAAATAACTAATTGATCAATTACTTAAAATAATTGTTAATAAAGCAATGTCTTTGATTTGTGGCTTTATCATGACATGTACTAAGGATGTCGATTGTCCATCTGAGGACATGTTTGGATTAGGGTAATAAGTTATTCCTCTTGTTTTCACACTTAATTCAGAATAAGAATGTAAAAATGAAGTATAACACCCTTTGTGACATAGTTGCCTTATGAGAAATCTTGGTTGACTACTATTCATTATAGTTAAACTGAGCCCACATATATTGAGAGTTTGTGTATTTAGAAGATAGGGACATTATTAAGCTCAACAGATAGCCAAAAATGTGTAGGATACCTCTCAAGTGTACCTCTCATTTCAACTAGGCATGGTTTCAAATAAAAAAAGGTGTACTTTAGCTACATTAGACAAGTAAGGATCACAAGGCAACACCAGATAACTAATTCTACAAGTAATATAATTGTAAGAGGAGATAATAATCAATGCATAAAAGAATTAGGAGAAGAATATTGTACACATCTAAGCATGACTCAAATTAACCCATCTCATGCTACCTAGACTCACCTTAAGAATATGACAAGTGAATCCATTTTAGCTACTTCTACTTTTCTCCCTAGGGCTCAACATAATGACTCATCAAGGACCAACACTCATCATAATATAAGCATCGATATGGGATCAAGCCAACAAGAACCTATAATGCAAGACTTAGAGGTGTTCTAGAGGAAGTAGTCATAGAAGAATATCCTCTTGATCTAAGAGTTAGAGATAAATATGAAATTACCATAGAAAAGTTTTTGATCTAATAGGTAAGGGTAATTAGATATTATGTTGATTTAAATGGTTCTAATTTTGTAGGTATTTTTTTTTAACTATATACTTTATTTTTCCTCATCTTGATAAATAAACCTATATTTGGTGAATAAATTGGAGTCCTAGATTATTTCCTAGAAAAAATGGAATTCCATATGCATTCCAAACCCTTTAGTAAATTTGTTTAAAAAAAATTAGTCAAGTCATTACTCTACAAAGAAATTTATTGAAACATTCAGAAAATTATAAACAACTAGCAATTCAAAATGGTGGAGACTATAGAGAGCATAGAGAAAGAATGTAGATACACCTTAAACATAGTGAAACTTCATGATCAAAGCAGAGGAAACTATACAAAGTAGAGGGGGATTTATCTTTGAACTAATTGAACATCTAAATGTGAAAACTATGGGCTTTCATATTGAAGTTTTTGCACAAGGTGAAAAGAATTAGAGATAAAATCTTATGAATTGAATATTAGTTATACAAAATAAATAGTCATAGTTGAGAATTAGGGCCTAAAGGTTGGAGGAGATAATATTTGCAGCAATGCTGGTGCAATATCATCAGTGAAGGAAGCGGTTTGGTGAAGGCCACGGTTGGTGATCGTAGTGGTTGGTGAAGGTAGTGGCCGTGAACAAAGGTCTTGCAAACCCTTGTGAATGATAGGTTGATGGGTGCTTATTTATTTTATTCCTAGTCCTTGTTTTTTTTCTTCGATAAGTTAAAGTGCATGCACTCAAAGAGGAGGGAAATGTTTTATGAAATTTTAATAGGTGCGCTTGAAGAGGAAAATAATGTATGAGGAAATTATATATATACATTTAGCAACAACTTTTAATAGTTTTCTTTCACAAAATAACATTAAGTAGTTAGTATCTATTTTTTGATGTACTCTTTTTTTATTGTTTTGCTTTTTGCAACAATAAAATACAATTGTTGCTAAAAAATTATGATGTAAGTAGTGTAAATTTTTATGTTACTTTTTTCTTTTTATTTTTATTTATTGCAACAATAAGCTAAAAACTTGTAACAACAATTATCGTTGCAATAGTATAATTAAATGTTTAGTGATGATACTATATCATTGCAAGTAATTTGTTAGATATTGCAACAAAAAATTATCATTTCAAAAATTAAATTACATATATTGCAACGAGAAATTTCATTGCAAAAAAATTTCCTCAATTTATATGAAGCACATGTCTACGTGAATTATTTTTTGCAACAACTTTTAGCAAAACCAATAAAATGTCATTGATGTAAATCACTTTGCTTGTCGTTCCAAAAACTTTGTCCCTAAAAATGAGTTTTCTTGTAGTGCTCGACCTCACATTTTTCTTGTAGTTGTTCATCACTCATGCCCATCCTCTCACACCCTCTCCTCCAATCATGTGTCACCAATAACCCAAGTTGTGTCCCCTTTTCTCTACGTTGTTACCTCGAGCCAACACCACCATCCTTTCTAGCCACCACCCTACCTTCCTCCTTCCTCTTCCCTGCCTTACCGTCATAGTTGCATTCTCTCTCCCATCTTATCCTATTTATTTCCCTTTCTCCCATCGAGAAATAACCTTGGATACCATCCACCTTTCCACCTGTGAATCAACCATGGTCCTAGCTACACCACACCACCATCACCACATTACCTTGCCAACTATAACCATGCCAAACCACCACCCCAAACATCAAGACCCCACGCCATCTACACCCCCATGGTTGTGGAAAGGAGTGCTAGTTCCTCCCATTTGGCTATGGCACCGATTCCATTGCTCCCCCTTAGCTGCGACAAGTCTTAGCACTGCACCCTCCATTTTTGCACCATATCCAATTTTACCATTGTGGCCTTGGTTTGCTTTCATTTTCTCCTTTTCCACCCTATTTTGCCTCAATTTTTTTTCTTAATTCCTAATGGTGTATTATTATTGATTCTTAGGTGCTTTTTTGGTAGTCTCGGAGAAGGAGTCTTAGATTATACATGCTTAGAGACAAAAGACGTTTTGGTAAGGATACATGTAATAGCTAGGGATTTTATGTGAAATACATGTTTTTGTATGTGATTATCATATTTATAATTTTTATATGCATAATTTTGTTATGATGATGGTGTATATGTTGTATCAGATGATGAAAAAGTGAGAAAACTGTGAAAGCATGCATTTTGTACATATTATGAGTCAACATGAATTAGGATAAATGAAATATATATAAAATGGTGGTTGTATATTTTATGATGATCTTATATATTGGAGGTGGAAAGATCATTTATATTGGGACTCGTAAGGTTGTTATGAAAATATGGACATTTTAGTTATCGTAGAGGTAATTTGGTCAATATGAGTTAAAATTGGAATATTGAATATTTTATTGTGATAATTTGTTCAAAATAGGTTAAGTATATTTTTGGAATGTTTGGAGTGAATGTGAATGTTTTAAGTCCAGTAAATGAGAAAATTAGCTTTAACTAGGAATAGTAACCCTAGAGGTGGGATTATTATCACATTTGTGAAATGATGGAGTTTGACCTTAATTTATGATTATGTTTTTAATATGAAAATTTAAGGAATTAATATTAGATTTTATGGTTATATAATTCTCATGGAAGATTTATTATTTAATTGTAAAATTAGGGTTTTGTGGGAAAAGGTGAATATCAACACTAAAAGTAGGCTATTATTACATGCGTATGACGTTTGAGTTCAACCTTGATTTTTGGGTACATTGTAAATAATAATATTTTAAGCATGATTATTAAATTTGGTGTTGGAATGAGTACCAAGGGAGAAGTTATGCTTGAATTATGAAATTAGGGCTTCTTAAGGGGAATATGGCTTTATTCTTGGGGGAAATGTACTGATATTCATGTAGTTATGCTTTTATGTATTTCAAATGATTATATTAAGATTTATTATATGCCTTTTATGTATACATATGAGTATGTATGAGGATATTAAGATATATAACCATGAATAAAATACTAATTACTCAAAGAGAAATATTACATATGTAACACCCCAAAATTTAGGGATTTAAATTTTTTATTTAAAATATTTGATTGTGGAAGACAAAACATAAAACGTAGGGGTGTCATGCTGCATATGACATATAAGATGCTTTTCCTATGTATAGTTTATTTCTAGTGTAAGACAAAAGTAACCTCGTACCTAAGAATCTGGTGTGAAAAGCACTTGATTCCTTTATGATATAGGATATGAAATGGAGAGAAAGAAGTATGTATAATGAAAATAAAGGACTAAGAGTCCATAGAGAGATAAAGATACCCAGATAACCATATCCTATACCAATTAGATTAGGGGTCACCAAACACAAGCACATTTACATTATAAATTAGTAATTATTTGCAAAACAAGGCATACCCGCTTGTGAGAATGAGCAATACCGATAAAAAAGATGATCAATATGCTATATAATGAGTAAGGTAACTGTGCAATCGAAGTAAGGGTACATAGAGAATAAGAATACATGTGTGTTAACATAAAATAATGTAAGGTAAATACTAATCCCATAATTCATTATTAGATATAAACAAGATTCATTCTATTATTTATATTGAGTTTAGGGACCCCTATTATTTTAATCTGGTGGATCATACTAAAGCACCTTTTAGGAAAAAACATACCTAAGACACTATTATCATCCAATAAAATGGACCCAACATATACCAAGGCAACACTCTCCTGACCATTATTATTAAACCGATAGAACAGTATAAAGTACCTCTTAGGGTAAAACACCCCTAAGCCATTATTATCTTTTAGTAGAATTGACACAACACTTCAGTCCCGACTCATGTAGTCTTTTACATTGAATGATTAATATCTTATCCATCATTTACTTATCTGATAATCCTATTCTCATTTACGCTGAGTTTAGGATCCCACTATTCTCAATTCGATGGAACGAACTAATACACCTCTTAGGGAAAAACACACACCTGAGCCACTATTATTATCTAGGGGAATATACACACAAAAAACCTTGGCCCGCGTGATTCATGTGGTCTTTTGATTTAAATGATTTATATATTATTTACAGTTATTTATATCAAGTTCATCATACATGACTCAAATAGAAATGTGTAACACCCCAAAAAATCATAGTTACATTTTTTTTGTTTAATTAAAATAAATACAAGCACAAGGGGTGCTACCGCTGTGATTAGTACAAGCCTGGCCCCCGGCCAGTCTCATACCAATCACAAGGTTAGGGATAATTTCCACAATAACATTAGACACACTTAAAATAGAGAAATGTTGAAAAATAAACATTCATAATGAGAAAATCAGAGTGCATGATTAAAAGTTGTTACAATCAAAATAGAGTGTATAATCAAAGTCCATAAAGGGATAAAGAATACAATACAATAAAGCAAAACAGAAATATAAAGAAAGACTCCGGTCTACATCACTCTTGGGACCCATGTCAAGTCCAAGAAAGTCAACTCTTATCCTCGTTTAACGCCTCATAAGTGTCATAGGCATAACAAATGGCGTCTCCCAACTACATAAACTCAGTAGGACCCTTTGCTTATGAGAATGAGTAGCACCCATGAAATGGGTGGTCAATACACCACATAATGAGTAAGGTATCCATGCAGCTAAGGCCATACACAAAAGGCATATAATATAAGCAGAATCATACAGATAAACCTTACAAGCAATGCAGATATTATAGGTCATGTTATAGTCTAGTTAAACTTAATCATTAGATCTTTGGTTAATATTCCCATTTCACACCATTATTATTATTATCAATTCATGCGAGTATGGGAACCCCACTATTATAGCTGGTGGACCGAAAAGATACCCAGGGCAAAACGCACCTAACAACTATTATTTGCGGGTGGACCGATCTAGCCCCAACTCTCATGGTGTTTCACTGTAAGTAGATAGTATCTTTCCATGATTTATCATCATTAGGTTTGGTTTTTTGAGTTTGGGATCCCTCATTATTATAACCGGTGGACCAAAAACATAGAGGGTAGAATGCTTCTGACCACTATTATTCATCGGCAGATCAGTCTCCAAGACACCTCGGCACCTGGCTACTATTATTCGCTGGTGGACTAGTTTGGGTCCTGCTCAACAATCTTTCTCTTTAAATGGTTAGTATCTTATTGGTGTTTTATTCAATAAATTTTACCACCCTATACATCCATGTCCTTTGGACTACCCGCTCACACAATCCGTCTACTCCTATATTTCTAAAAGGAACCCGTCCCATATCTTGGGACCTCTACGCCTCCTAATACATCCAGCCATCCTTTTTCCCTTTTCCTCACTTACCATGAATATCCAAATCATATGTGTGTGGGTCGAGGACCACTTTCCCATACCTTTGAGTCAACTCACTGTCGCCCTCTAGGGTTTTTCCCAAAAAACCCTAATTTGGCCTATATGGGCCAACCTTCCTCTATCCCACACAACTCATACTCCTTTGTGCCCAACCCATCACCTTACTCGATTCATCCCTAAGCATTCCACTTTTTTTTCCCATTTGTCACATGTGACCACAAAATCTTAGTTAGTCACCCCAAACCCTAGAACCTCTCTTTTCTTGTATGTTATCTCCCCATTTCTATCTCTTACCGTCCCCTCTTCCACATGACACACTCACCCTCCATGTGACATCCTTCCACTCTTATCCCATATTCCAATCCTCTCCATTATTTCTCCCTTGCACAATCTCCTTCACTTAGGATTTTCCTCCCAAACCCTAGCCAAATTTCCTATGCACCCTTATACCGACTTACGTACTATTTTTCACCTATGGACTCTAATCACCCCAACAACTCTTCCCTCACTTAACTTAAGCCCCAAGTCAACTTTTTCACGTAAGGATCATCCCCATACAAAAACCATCCATCCCATGCGAACCCTAGATTCCCTATATAAGATTCACTTCACTCTTTTATTTTATCCATATTATTCTTTTATTTGTTCATCTATAAGTTATGAGACCCATATGTCATTGTTACTTCCCTCTAGTTAACTCATTTCCTTTTTTCCCCTTTCAGCCTTTCACCTCCACACCATATCTTTAAAGCATCCTAGCATGTATGTTCTAAAGGGCCACATCACATAAGCATCATAAAGCACAACATACATATCATTATACACATGCCATAAAGAGAACACATAAACGTAGCTTAGCTTCGCGCCGTGCTACAAGTAAGTAGTCATAATCACATAAGGTGCACAAATATATCATAACACATAGCATACAAAGTACATAATACATATATTAGGCCTTAACTACATTCTTACCTAAAAAGACATGGGGCTTTGAGTATATTCTTATGCCTTCTTAAGGTTTGGACTTGGTTCACCTATAAGAGGGAAATACTATGGTTAAATTCCCTCTTACCAACATTATCATTATTTCCTACTTTACCTTTATCATAACCTAGTATTAGGGACATTAATAATAATTGTAGCTTTATTAGTAAAAATAAGCGTATTACTCTTAAAATGGTTAATCAAGCTATTATTAGTTAAAATAGGTTTAGGTAGTTAATTTGGTCCATGATAAGGTATTATTAACTTTATTAAAAATATTAAAGATAATAAATTTAATAATAATAATAATAATAGTGATAATAATAACAATTCAAATAATAATAATAATAATAATAATAATACCAATAATAATAAAAATAGTAACCATAATGATAATAATAATAATAATAACAATAATAATAATGATAATAATATAATAGTCATAATGATAATGATAATAATAATAATAATAATAATAATAATAATAATAATAATAATAATAATAATAATAATAATAATAATAATACTAGTAACATCAATATTAATAACAACAACAACAATAATAATAGTAATAATGATGATGATGATGATGATAATAATAACAACAAAAACAACAACAATAACACTAATAAGAATAAAATAATAATTACACTAGTTATACTTAAGGGCTAGGAAGGTTAGGGAACAACCTAGTGGCGGTGGCCGCAACTGTAACACACCAAAATTCACTAATTTTTTTTTAAAAACGGAAGCAATTAAGATAGAAACACTTAAAACCTGTGAATTGTGGGAATGTTACCGCCACACTTAGTACTAGACCAGTTCTCTTCGACCGTTCCAGTACCAAGTGCTAAGGCTAAGAAAAGAAATAATCAATTATAAATCAATATAATCCAAATTTCAATTAAGCTTTAAACGGTTGTAAACAAAATCAGAGTACGCATCAAGAAATGTAATTCATTTCCAAAAGAGAATTAAACTTACAACCGATAAAAGGTTCATTAAAATACTCAATCGAGTACTGAATAAAAAAATGGTAAATACTATACCAAAGAAATAACAAAAGGAATAAAATCGCATAAAGAATGAATACAGCCACGACACTCTCGAACTTCGAGCCAAACATGCTCAACACTCAGCCCCAACTGATATCTCGCCCACCTGCACATACTAGAAGGGCATACTACTCGTGGGAATGAGTAGCACCCATGAAAAGGATGATCAGTACGCTACGTACTGAGTAAGGTAACCGAACACTAAAATGTCACCGGTCTTGGAGCACGCTCCTACGCCTCCTTAGGGCTTTGACCAAATAATAACATATTAATAAAATAACTTTAACAAAATTCTAACTTTGCTAAAGACATAAAAATAATAGAGATATTATAAACCTTGACAATATAGGGTTAAAGACTTTACCCTAATAATAATAATGATACTAATATAACAATATCAAAGATAATAAAACTAATATCAATGAGAATATAAATAATAATAACCATAATAATAATAATAATAATAATAATAATAATAATAATAATAATAATAATAATAATAATAATAAGCTTTAAAATTTAAAGTGGGGTTTCGACCCTACTTATAACTAATGACTTACCATTTATTTAATATTAATAATAAAATTACTAACATATATAATAACATTAAAATAATAAAGATAATGATAATATTATTATTAATGGTTATAAGAGCAGTAGAAATAATAATAATCAAATAAATAAGTGCAAATGTTAATACAAAATTAGGGCCTAAGATTTTCCAGAATAATTAATAAAACGTTAATAATAATTATTCTAAAATTTATAATATTAATAATAATAAGAAGAAGAAGACTGATAATAATCCTATAATAATTCAATTAATAACTTAAAATTTGAAACTAACAATAAAATTATTTTATTACCACTCTACACCCTGCAAGTACAATTCAGCATAAATTTCATATCAAATAATAATAAAACATATTAAGAATATAAATATTAAGAATAATAATAATGGTATTTATATGCAAATAATTGAAATAAATTAAATAAAGGCTTATAATAATATGGAAAATGGTTGAGAGGGTCTAGGGTTCAACCTTAATCTGGTGGGGATAGGTGGCACCGATGGTGGTTCACGGCGGCGGCGGCGGCCGGAAAAATAGAAGAACAAAGAGAAAGATGGATGTTGGGAAAAAGATAGGGAGAATTGAGGTGATATAAGAGGTGTTTATTGTTGCCCAGGAGGAGAGGGACAAAATGATGGTGGTAGTGCAGCCAAAGGTGGCGGCGCACGGCGGTGGAAGGCGGTTTAAGGCTTCGGGGGTCAAAATTTCGGCAAAACGAGCATCTAACTTTGCATGATTATTGAGGCTCGTACAAGAAGAATCAAGAGGTGAAAATAGTTTAGGTAATTAGAGTAAATTTCAGGGAAGAGAATAAAATGTTTCGGTGGCGCTGAGGTTGGCTGACGGCAGCTCGAGCCGAGGGTTTCGGGGAAGAAAAGTATTCCAAAACTCCTACAACAAGGCTATTTATAGATGTTGGAATGGATAATGGGGAGCTGGAGGTCGACATGGAAGTGTTAAATGCAAGAATCTGGGTGGCCAGTGGCAGAAAACGGTCGGGCCATCGTTTGGTTTGCTAGAAATTTCGAGAGGTTAGGGAGGAGAAACGGGCGAGAGTTAACGTCAAATAATTATTCCAATTTATTCCTGGAGTTAAGAGGAAGGAAATGAGACAAGAAACGGCCGGTATTATTCTCCGTAACCGGAGATGCCATTGACAGGGTCGAAGCTTGCGTCGCAGCGACGGAGGAGGAAGGAGGAAGAAGGAAGAAGGAAGGGAGGCGGTCCGGTCGGCCGGGAAAGAAAAGAAAAAGGGAAGAACCAGGCGGTTCGGGAGCGAGTCGAGGGCGTCATTAAACCGAACGACGCGTTTCTGTGTAAACGAAGCCAAAACGCGGTGCGGCGGAGTCGGACGAAGGAGGCCGCGCGGGCGCGGGCTGGGCCGAGGGAAAGAGGAGAAAAGGAGAAGAAGAACTGGGCCACGACTGGCCCAGTCGACGAAAAGAAGAGGAAAAAGAAAAAGAAGAAAAAGAAAGAAAAAGGAAAGGAAAAAGGAAGAAAGAAAAAGAAAAAGGGAAAAAGGAAAGGAGAAAATTAATTAGATTAGGGTAAATTAAATTAATCTGAATATTTAGAATATTTAAAAATAATAGTATTTAAATAAAATAATATTGAAATCTATTTTTTGGCTAAATTAGGATTTTTAAAAGGCTTTCCATAAGTTCCATTTTAATTAGCAAAACACCCTAATTTTCTTCCATTAAATTATTTATAAAAAAAATTATTATTCAATTAAAACTATTTTCTCATTCTTTTATTTTAATTAAAATAATTTATTTAATTAATCTTTATGATAAAACCTCATTTACATATAATATTTAGAATTAGGAATTTTCGGGGCATTTCAGCAACGGTGGAGGAAGTGGGGAGTTGGAGAGGTGGCCTTTTGGGGCTAGAAGAGGGAGAGGGAGATGGTGGTTGTGGTGGTGGTGGACTCTCTGGTTTGAGAGGGTTGGAGTGGTGGTGGTGGCGCAGCAAGGGTGGTGTCGCAGGTGGTGGTTGTGGCGGTGGTCGAGGGTGGTGGAGAAGGAGGAAAGATGAAGGATAGGGAGAAAGGAAGGTAGGGGAAGGTAGGGGAGGATCTGCTGAGTGGATTGGGTGGCAGGAGAGGCGTTGGTTGTGGTGGAGAAGGTGGAACACGGTGATGGGAGGGGTGGCGATGGATAGGGGGAAATAGGGGTAGTGAGTGGTATGGTTCGGTGGAGGGTAATGCAGGGAAGATTTTGGGCAGTGCTTCGAGTGGCGGTGTTGGGTAACGACGGTGGGGATGGCGTCTAAAGCGGCGATGGTGCAAGGTGGTTAGATTTTCTGGGTAGGGAAAAAGGGACTGAATGGGATTAGTTGGTGGGTATTTTTAGGCCATCGGAGAAAGGATAAGACAAAGAGAGAAGAGGACAAGGGGGCAGGTGAGGCATATCTCACTGCCCAGCGATGGCAGGCAAGTACGAGCCTGCAATTTTACAGGACAGATTCAGTTGGGGAGGAATAAGGAAAGGGAAGGGAGCACATAGGGGGGCAAGTGCAGGTTAGGGTTAGAAAGGGAAAGGAAAAGGACGGGGGGAGGTGCAGTCCGGAAAGAGGAAGGTCGACAATGGAAATTGTAGGCCAACTTGCAACTCAGGGACGGGGGAGAAAGGAGGAAGAAGACAACAAGCGGGCTAGCTGGTCTGGGGGAAAAAGAAAAGAAAGAATAAGGAAGGGAGAACTAGGCAACTGAGGGGGAGGAAAGAAAAAAGAATGGTGGGTTGGGCTGCGCGGGGGAGAGAAGAGAGGGAGAGGAGTTAGGCTGCGAGGGGGGTGGCCCAAACTGGGGAAGAAAGAGGGAAAAAAAGAAAAGGAGAAAGGAGGAAAAGAGAAAAGAGAAAGGAAAACGGAAGGAAAAATGGAAAAATAGGTTGGTTGGGATATTTAAAATATTTTGGTATTTTAAAATATTTCAAAATAATAGAAATTAGTAAAATAATAACTAAATCCCTTTTTATATTAATTAAGGATATTTTGGGTAATTTTTCCTAAATTCTATTTTAATTGGCAACATACCCCAATCTTCCCTAATTAAATTCTTTATTATTTTCTTCCTTTTTTTGTCTTAATTACTCCCCTTATTTTAATAAAATAATATATTTAATTAATTTTTCTAATAAGTTTATATTTTAACATAATTTTCTAAATTAGAGTTTTGGGATATTTTAATATGCATATAATATAATTAAAAACACACAAAGTACAACCACATATTTATCAACTCATTTCACACATATTTTAACATATGCATATACTTCGAATATTTTCCCAAATATTCGAAGTATCATAGTTAACACATTTAAATTCTATTCCTCTTTTAAGAATCACCAAAATTCCACTTTTTATCCTTAATTGATCAAATGCCCATTTTCTTATAAAAAACCTAAGAATATTATGTTAGGTAACTTGTATTTTACTCAATCTATCATTTAATCACATTACTTATGAAATAATGGATAACTCCCTCAAAACTTATCACGCCATGATTATTTCCCATATTACCATCAAATGACCACAATGCCCTTACGATAATTAAAATACTAATATTTCCTCAAAGGCCTTACAGATCCCAACATTAATACATATTAATCTTTGATATTTATATTAGATACATAACCCTAATTATATACATAGATCCCACGTATCCAAAATTATACCCAAATGCGCACTTTCACAGTTTCGTCCCTTTCAAGATATTATATCATAGTATTATCAAAATCAATATTACCCATATAATTTTTTTAAAATAAGATATCATATACAATACACATTGCACATATAAGTAGGGATAGCAACGGGGTGGGTCGGGGACGGAGAACCCATCCCCATCCCCAAACCCGATAAGAAAAAATAATCATCGAATCTGACCCAATCCCCGATTTTTTTTATCGAAGATTCCCCGGCTCAATCCTCGCAGGGATCAAATCCCCATACCCGGCTGGATCTCCGAAACCTAACCCGATCCCGGATCCTCAAGCCTTTTATATATATATATATATATATATATATATATATATTATACTTTTAATTTATATTCTATACAAAATTATATATATATATATATATATAATTATATAAAAAAAATATGAAAAATATATAAAAAATTATTCGTGGCAGGATTGGGGATGGGGACCCCAAACCAGCCCCCGCCCCATCCTCAAAAGAAATTTCATTCAAAATCTCCAAATTTGAGCCCAAACCGGCAAGAAATCCCCAATGGCCCCTTAAATCAGCAGGAAAAATTACCGTCCCTACCTACAAGTCCTAAATATAACATATATCCTTATCGATAAGTACATCGATCTCTAAGCATGTAATCCTAAAGCCCCTCCTTCGAGATCAGAAAAAGATCATCTACGAAAATAAGAATAACCCATAATTAGAACTTAAGAATAAAAATCAAGGGAGAAGTTAAGGTAAAGGATGGTGAAAATGGGAATAATAAAAACTAATGGAAATCTTGAGCTGCGTGGAAGTATGGTGGTGCTAAGGTGGTGTTAGAGTGAAGTATTGGGTGTGCCAGAAGGGATGCACGACTGTGCCAAAGGAATAACACGGGCGTGGCATATAACACATGTACAGGTTGAAAGCTTGGGATGTGCATGGGTGGGTTGTGTGAGATTCTCATGGTGATGTGTGAAGTGCATGAGCAAGAAGAAAAAGAGTGTGCATAGTTGTGCACAAAACCATACTTGGTTTGTGTGAGCGTGCATGAATGTGCCTCAACAAAAATGAAAAGTGTGCGGTGGAGAAAAAGGAAAAGGAGACGACGTGGGGTGGCAATGGTTGGGAACAAATGAAGGGGAATGATGGGGTGGTATTGGTAGTTGATTTTCTAAGGCAATGGTGTTGCTTGGTGGTTAGTGGTGGTGCATGGTGCTGATGGTTGTAGACAACAACACACATAGGGTAGGAAAGGAAGAAGGAGAAGAGGGGGTGATTGGGGTTCATTTGTTTAATAGAAATGGATGGATTGAAGTAGGTTAGTTGGCCATTAAATGATGTAAATCTTGGGGGGGGAGTATATATACATAGAGCATATGCATGGTGAATGATAGAGAAAGGGAGGTGTGCACGATGAGGATGGAAGAGGTGGTGTATAATTGGGAATAGGCAAAATTCAATGGGACATATCCCATTTATTTTTGGGAGATGATGGTTGAAATGGTTGTGATGTGTTGCAAAGGTTAAGAAGAAAACAAAAAAGGTAGCAAAAAGAAGAAAGAAAAATCATCGGGAAAAGAAGGAAAAGGAAAATAAAGAAATGAGAAAGAAAAAGGAAAAAGGAAAAGGGTGATAAGTGTGGGATTATGTTTAGTATTAGGTTAAAATTGTGATTAACAAAATTTGGTAACATTAAAATATCAATCATTTGGGATTGAGGTTAGGTTAAAATATAAATTACTCGGACTAAAGGTTAGGGTTATGTTATTATTTAATATTAATGATTTAGGGTAAGGTGAAAATTTTGATTCCTTAAGATTATAATTGGGTTAAAGTATTAATTATTTGGGATTAAGATGATATATAATTCGTGGTATTACAACATAAGCTGGGGTTAACGTGTTGTGTATCTATTCTACTGGACAATAATAGTGTCTTAGGTGTGTTCGTCCTACAGAGGTGCTTAGATCATTCTATCATTTTAATAGTGGAATTTCCGAGCTCAACGTAAATAAGAATATGATCTTGAGATAAGAAATAATGAATAATATATGAATTGCTTAAAGTAAAAAATTACATGAGTTAGGATCAAGGTGTTATGTTCTTTCCATCATATGCTAATAATGGCTCAATAATGTTTTGACCTGAGAGGTACTTTAAACCATTATATCTGTTTAAGAATAGTGGTTAGGATTATGTTGCCTTGATATATATTAGGCTTGTTCTAGCTGACGATAATAGTATATGAGGTATGTTTTTCCTTAAGAGGTGTTTGAGTCCGTTCTACCAAATTAAGAATAGTGGAGTCTCTAATCTCGAAATAAATATGAATATAGATTATGATTGTATCTAATAATAGACTTTTGGAATTCGAATTATCTTTCATCATATTATCTTAATTATTGTGCTCACTTATGTTTCTATATGAATTATATAACCTGTGTAGCCTAGGTATGATTGTATTATCACCTTATTTAGTATATAGAATACCAATCATTCATCTTATAGGTGCTTCTCATTCCCACAAGTAGGTCTACATTATTTTGTATTTAATTGTTAATTAATACTTTCAATGTGCTTGTCTTCAGTGAGTACATAATCGGATTGGTATAGGATATGGTTATTTGGATGTCTCTATATCTTTATAGACTCTTAGTCTTGTATTTTCATTATACATATTTACTTCTCTCTATTTTTGTATCCTATATCATGGTGGAATCAAGTATTTCCCATACCTGATTCCTAGGTATGATGTTGCTTTTTCCTTGCACCTCACATAGACTAGGCATAGGGAGTACCTCTTCTATGTTGAATTTGGCGTGACATTCCTGTGCTTTGTAATTTGGCTTCTATAATTAACTCTTCATAACAAAAATTTTAAGTCCTAATTTTTGGGGGTGTTAAATTTTTATCCTTCTTAGGGCTAATACGCCTTAAGTTCATGTTGAACATAATTATAACATAAATATTTCCAAGAATTTTGAACCTACAGTCAATCAAATGAGCGTAAGCATGTTGATTCCACATCACCACACCATATCATCCTTGTTCACCTTGCATGGTGCACTAGGGTACATGATATCCATATTGATATATTTGTTTGTATGTAAGTGTATATATATATACACATACAAAAAAAAATTAATTCACAAAATCATGTTTATGGATAGGAATTTGTACGTGGTAGGCATGAAATGTAAAACACACTTTAATCCTTAAAAGGTAATTTTATTTATTATGTCAAAAGTATTACAGAAACACAAAAGAGCTATATTATGAATGAGATTAGTTGTAACTTCAATCAAAAGCTTCAAATTGTGGCTTATTAACATATGATGTTACTTTTTAGACTTCTTCAAAAATATTAATAGTAATATGTCCTTATTAAGACATATACATAATACGATGTTAGTGGAATCTAGTTAGGGGCTGATTAGGATTAAAACATGTAATTAGAAGATTGATTACAATTAATTTAAGAGATATTACACCATATATATATTAGTAAAATTACAGCAAATACCCTTTTCCTCTTTTGTTAGGGCACCAAATGTTAATCTTTGTAAATATAAAGCATATGAATGATGTAATTTTACCAAAATACGGGAGGTATAAGGTGCAATATCACTTAATTTAATAAAATAAATTGTAAAAAAACGTACAAAAATGGGTATTTTTGAAAAAAAAATCAAGAAAAAAATTATGGAAATGTGTGAAATAATTTTAGAAATCTATATATATATATGAAATTGAATGAGGTTTGAAGCTCATCAAATGAAAAACAAGCAACAACAAAAAATCTATAAAAACACATTTTTAGCAAACATGTAAAATAAATAAATAAAAAGTTTGAATGGTTATAGGTTGATGCGGAAATATTTTAGAAAATAAATTTGTAAAATATTTGATATCGAAATTCATTTGGAGCCCAAACAGGTTCAAACAGTTAAACTATCTAATCACGTAAATGAAATTTTGTGATTCAACAATTTAGAAAAATAGATGAAACAAAATAGGATGGAATGAGTTGGTAAGTTTATAAATAGTTTAAGAATGAGTTATAAAATTTGGACAAATTGAAAATATGTGAATATGACTAGGTCAAAAGAATCACAAAATTATGATTTGTAGCAAATGAATAAACTAAATTATGAAATGTATGGATATAATAGAAATGTCTTGGAAATCCATATTAATAATTTTAAAAATGAATTGCGAGTCTAATTACATAACAATAAAGGCTAAAAAAATGAAATGTTATGTTATTTCATTGTTACACTTAGATATCTCTATAGTAAATATGATAGTTGTGTCAACCAGAGTAAGTTATCCAGTGGTTCATTTATTTATTTTTTACTTATGTTGATGACATGCGGCTAATATGTGAGCACAAGTAAGACATTGAGAATTTAAAGGTCTATGAAGTGGTGAGCCCGAGATGAAATATATTAGTAATTATGTCCACCTTAGTAAGTTGTCCAATGGTTCCTTTATTTATTTTCTACTTCTGTTGATGGCATGCTAATAATATGTAATCATAAGTAATACATTGAGAAGTCAAAGGCTCTATTGAGAGGTGAACTCGAGATGAAAGATATTAGTAGTGTAAGGAAGATTCTTGTGATGTAGGTATTCAATAATATACTTTGATGATGACATTGACACCGGTTAGGTTATCACTTGGTGTGATATTGGTGGGCCTTTCTAAGTTGGAAGATGAGCTCTAGGAACTTTTGGAGAGAAGAGTTTATGTTGTGATTCTTTGGGTGATGATAATATATGGTGTTATTTAATTCAAAGGTGGAGATTGTTAAGTTTGTTGTACTGAATTAGTAGATACTAGGAGATATTTTATACTTTTCATGCTTGTGGGCCCGTTTTGCCCATTTTTAAATTTTGAAATATTTTTTTGACATATATGATAAGATTAAAGAGGTATCTAAAATACTTACAAATTAACTTTTCTTAGACTTTGTGAATTTGGAGGTTCATTATTCTCTCAATTTGTGTGACCTTTACAAATTATAGTAAAATCATCTCATTTTTTTCTTGTCCAAGGACATAGGTCAATTAAACTTACTCACGCAAACTTCGTGTGTGGTTCTTATAATTTATTTTTCCAATTATAGCCGCCCTTTATTATTTAAGATTCAATATGCGATTATCTTAATATTCCTACAATGATAATAATAATAATTATTTTCTTACAAAAACATTCCTAGATATTAGATCTTTTTTATTTGAAAACTCTCCTAATTTACCAAGTTAAAGTGTCTTTGGAGAAATGTTTTCATTGTTGTACATCAAGAAGCTCAAACATATTTTTCTTAAAATTTTCGTGAACAATAAATAGTAAGTCAAACAACAATGTCATATAACTTTTACAAACTTTAAGGGTTCATTCTCCCCACCTTATTTCTCAAATTAGATTAGAAAAAAATAAAATAAAGTCATACATAAAACGGTAGTATTAAGAATAATTATCATAAAACAAAGAGATTGAACCCTGAGTCGAATTGATCTTTACACACCATTCTTTAATATATATATATATATATATATATATATTTAATGAGCTCAGGGATTCAAAATTGTTATTAGTTGACTTAAAAATTAATGTAAAATAAAAAAAAAATCATGTACTTGATGAATGTCCAATAATGTGCCACTTAGCTAATCAATATGGAATTGCATATATATAAGTATTTCTAAATTCTACCATCCGTGGGACTTAAATTGAATAATTATTATAATATGTTACTTATCTTATTTATAACCGTGGAATATAATTATCCATCGAGACTAATAGTATGGAACATATTTGGTTAGTTAGCTGAAAGAAAGAATAAATTTTGCTAGTTAGAATTTTTTTAGTTGAAAGTATAAAAACATATATCATAAGAATTATGTTTAACGGAAGCAAAATTGAAATGTATGATTTTATGTTATTGTTAATGAAAAATTTCTGTGATAAAAAAATTGATGGACAAATAAAAATTTGGTTAATTTCAGATCAAATTTTGGGTACAATCGCTTTTAATATATTTATTTATCTTCCCTTGCTCATTAGTCATTACTAGCTTAGAGGATAAAGCGTGTTCCAGCATGATGAATATTGTAAATACAAAGTCTTTGGTGAAATCTCCCTTCTTATGCTAAGCCATTCTGTAGTAGTAGGCGATGAATATATGAATTTGTTCGAGATTCGTCTCCTTCAGGCTGCGGATCATTGATTGATTTTCTTTACAAATCTAACATTTCCTTAACTTGTCAAGAGTAATAAATATTTTTTTTATCTTTACTGTTATTCCATATGGATAAGACTTTAAAGTCTACTCAAGCACAGATACTACATGTCTGAGCAATAAACCTTTTTCAATAATCTATTTATGAATAGACCAAGAAAAAAAAGGAAGGGGGGGGGGGTTGGCAAACTGGCAATCTCCATTTTCAGCAAATGACTTCTATGTTTTTATTCCATGCTAGTTTTTTCCCCTTTCTTTTCTTTTTTTCTTTCTTGATAGTTTTTATTCCATAATAGTCATGGTACGTGGTAACATAGTGAATCCGGAAAGGAATTTTCTTTAGTCTCCCAAATTAACATTTTAAACCATAAATCTTTAACATTTTATATATTTTCAGTAAATTAATTTTCTCAGAAATTCAAATTGCTAACAACCACCAACATTGATGTTTTTTCTAATAAAGTCCAATAATTTGTTTGGATTTGAGTGAATTAAGGTGATAATAAATATTATAAACTTACCTTAAGGAGGAGAATGAATATGAGTTGAAATAAAATATTTAAAATATTGTTTGAAAAATATTAATATAAAATGTGTAAAAATTATTTTAATCTAGCTTGGATTGTGATAAATAAATATTATATTCTATTTGTATTAACAAGATCGTTGTTTTGTACTTTAATGATAAATTTTAATTATTAATTTTTTAAAGTATAATATATTATGATATATAAATATAATTATTATACCTGTATTACAAAATATTTTTATAATATTATTTTATTATATTTTTATTACTATATATTAAAAAGATATTAGTAATTAAACTTTATTTTTAAAATACAAAACAGCAATATTATTTAACTTTTAGTTTTTACCTCCATTAGTCATTATTTTAAGGGTAGTAAAAATAAGATGATTCACAGGCTGTGAATCACAGCTAATTATTAACTTCGTATAGCATAGATAAATAATGAAAATTAGGTTCCTGATTGATTCAAATCCGAGTAATCAATAAATACTTAAAAAAATTAGTGACAAGTAATGAAATACACTATTTCAATCCATTTTGCGCATCGAGGGTATACCATGGAAAAATTCCTTCATCTATAGAAATAATTAAATTTGGTAAGTATCAATTCTATTTTATTCCGCAAAAACAAGGCGTCTCTTGTAAAACAAAATCAAAGACAAGTTTAACAAGAAACCTTTGCTCCGAATTCTAAATCTTTAGCCCTGAGTCTCGAGAGATAGAAGAGAGGTGGAGCGTTTTACTCTTCGCCTTCTGCTTTGCCCACATTGTGTTAAAACCAAACAACGAACCCACATGTATTTTTGGCTTGGATTTCTCGACCCTCCGCTTCACTCTCTACCCTTGCCTCCATGACCTCTCTTCTTCTTCTTCTTTGCATGCTGTAACGCACTCCTATACTTGCATGTTTTGCTTCATACGACCCACCATTCGTTTAATTTCATACCCCAATGATCTTATTTCTTAGATATTCAATCTTTATTTATTTTAGAGTAGAATATGGGTATTTGCGTCCTATGCTTTTTTAAATATAACTCTAACTTGGGTTTTTTTTATTTAATTTGTTGTTTGTCATAAAGCTCTCGGTTCCTTTTCTTCTGGGACTTGATTCGGCTGACCCGATGGGGCCTGTTAGAGGTGTAAAAAAGAGGAGGAAGACTGAGAAAAAAGTTGAGCAGAATGCTTCGGCTTCTGCGTCTTCTGAGAAGGAAGAGTCTGGAGATTGGTGGGCCGAGTTCTCCAAGAGGATTAGCGGTATGCTCGTTGTTTCCTGCAGTAGTTTTATATGTTTCAGTCCATGGAAAAGATTGGTTTCTTCTTGTTGTTTGTGGGTTGTGCTGGTATGCTTGGTATTCAATTGCTATCGCTGATCAGTTTGCGTACGATGGATTACGTGTATCTTGATTTTGCTTCTTCATATGCTTGGAATTTGTGTTAATGGGGGTTGAATTTAACTTAGCAATGAGTAGATTGACCGTTTGGTTAGTTTGATAATGGGTTGGTCGTGAATTTATTGCAAATGCGTATGAGCAATGTACTGTAAGGATCCCTAATGCTTAATTTTTCTGTAACTGGAGCCATCCATTCACAGAATATCCTGGAGTTTGTTGTTTTGTTTATGGAAGGGCTTCTGGAAGTTCGTCATATATGAGTTAATTTGATGATTTCTTTACGAAAAAAGTAACTTATGGCAATCTGAGAATGCCCACGAATCTAGTTGTGTTAAATAAATGGGCAATCAAATTTGCTTTGAAGAACTGAACTATCCTAGCTGGATGCCACGAGGAAGCAAGTTTAGGCACCTGTGTGAGATTTATTTGGGGTATGCATCTCCAATGTAGGAACTATGCAGATCAGCTTCTAAGATATTTTCCCTGGAGTTTTGGCTATTCTAGCGTATTCTCATATTGCCAGTGTTAGGGTTTCTGCACTTTTGTATGTAAAGATTAATTTATATCATGGATGCCTTATTTTAGGATTTAGGGATGAACAAGGTGCTATGCTTAATTACGATTAGCATTTATGTAATGGGTTTCATTCTGGTAATTAAAGTGGAGGCTACAGGATTGGAGATGGCCAAGTGCTGCTTGTAATTGCCATATTTCTGATGCAGATATTTGCAGATCTTCTATTCAATATACTCTAGTAATTTCCTTGGTCCTTGATTGTTGCGTAGGATTGGTGGGAGGTTTGAATCAAATTATTGAAGGATGAATAGCAATAAAGTTTCCCCATCAGTATTCCATCTATTCTATCACTATGGCATCTTGTGTTATGAAGATGATTGCTTGAATGGATAAGTCAGAAGTGATTTTTTGTATTTTCTTTAATGTCATCCTTGGAGGAGAATATTGTTATCTTACTAGGGATGAAGTATGCAATTATGAGGTCTTGAGGCAGGCTGTGCTTAAAAGGCTTCATTTTTAGCATCTGACTAACATGGTAATTAACAGTGTCATATATCCATATGCAAACATATCTGATGCAATCTGACTCATGTAGATCTATAGCTGTGGTGCAATTTTTAGGCATCTGTCTAAAATTTGAACTCGGGGGGGGGGGGGGGTATTCTTGTATCGATATTTAGAGAACAGCATATGCTGGACATAAAGGCTGCTATCAATCTTTTTGTTATTAATATCAGGGTTTATGAAGGAAGTGATCAATGTAATTATGTGGAGTCCTTGGATTCGAAATTTCGAATATGTCACTTGTAAAATATTACTTTCGGAAATTATTTTTGTTAATAAAAAACAATGGCTCTCAAGAGAGTATTTGAGAACTTCAAAATGTTATCCTGTTACAGCTACTGACATGAGTAAAGTAGGGGAATTTTAGAATCAATATAGAGGTGGAGAGTGATGCCCCTTTCTAGAACCTTCAACTTGTATTCGAGTATGGCTGTACCATGATGCCTTTTCTTATCAGAGTCTGTAACTTTGAGAACAAGCTAGTCATCCATCAATCTCCTAGAAGTAAAACCTCCTTTATCAAGCTATTCGTTCATTCATACGTGTTTCCCTCCTTGGAAACATCCATCAAGATAATATATGTATTATTATGGTTTTCAAATAGGTTATCATAGTTTAATCCAACCCATATTATCTTAACCCATGTAACCCATGCAATCTATGGTCTAACCCATAGCAGGTTAGAATAAACGATTAATAACTTTCAACCCAATCCATCATAACCCATGGGTTAAATGGATTGACTATGGGTTACCGTAGGTTAATAAATAAACAAACTTATCATTATCTCTATCTAAAGGTGCAATTGGGTTCAGAGGTTTGAGTTCGGGTTAGGTTATAGCATGTCGGATCATTCTCCGCTCGAATTGTTTATGGATCGTTCTTCTTTGTGGGTTGATTGTTGGTCGGGTTAGGTCATTTGAGTTTAGATCATTTTAAGTTATTTTATTGGTTGAGTCGATTTCAGATTTAGATAATTTCAAGTTATTTTATTGGTCGAGTTGATTTCGGGTTCGGATCATTGTGGTTCCCGGTTGTATTGAATTAATTTATCAGGTCGGTTTGGATTTAGGTCATTTTGGGTTAACTTGATTGGTCGGGTCGGGTTTGGGCCTAGTTAGCTTGTGATTGGATGATTTTAGGATAAGACGGAGTAGTGTTGGGTCACGATGGGCATAAGTGATGTAGGGTCTTAATGGGTCGGGTTTGGATGGAGTCAGGTCAAGGTGGATCAGAGTTGGGTCGGATTGAGTTGAGGTCAACAAGGCCAAGTGAAATCGGTTTAGGGTTGGGTTGGGTCGGGTGAAGTCGGTTGGGTCTGGGAAGGCCTGAAAAAAATGGTCCGTCCTAGGTTAGGTTAAAATGGGATTGTGATGGTGGTGATTTTGATATATTAGAGGTAATATTTACTAATCCATGACTATCCATGGGGTAACTCATCTTAATTTATAACCCACCATGGGTTAATCTATGTGAACTTTTACAAAATACTAACCCAATCCATCTAACCCATAAACCTATTTTCATGGGTTGGGTTATATAAGCCATGGTTAACCTAACCCATTGAACACCCCTATGTATTATGCACTAGCCAAGGACCATATTCCTTCAAATCCTTCTAATTACTCATAAATTATTCGCTTGGTACTGGTGGAGTAACTCAATCTGAAAATATGAGGTTGTTCAGCTTCCAGTGGATATTACTGAAGGGTCACTGGTCTGCGATTGTCTGTTTCTGATTGAAATGTGCGTGTCATGACAGAGATCATGGTAGAGTTTCTTGTTATTCATCCATGCCTCTTTTTGTTTTTCTTATGCTGTTTGGCTTGCGTTGTTAGAACCCTCTTTACTACCAACTTTTATCATTCAGAAAAGTTATGATCCATGTGTTGGACATCATCTTTAAGGTGTTGTCATGTTGTGGTAGCCATTTTTAAGATAAGAGTTCTGTGTTTAAACTTTCTTTTGACCTATCGGAATATAAAGCTAATGGTGGAACTTGTTTAAAAGAAGTATGGGTTCATCATGTGTACATACTTTCATTCCTCTTTTCAAGCATATGAGTTTTCTCTGAAGGTTGCACTCCCTATATACTGTCCACAAGACGATGAAGTCTGTTGACATCGTTGACACTATATGAAGACAGTCAAGTATCCAATCAGGCGTAAATGCAGCATACTCTGGATCTTAAATTCTGACCGGATCGTAGTTGTTTTTGCTTTCTCGGTTCTACATTCTGGTTGACATCGGAATTACCATGTTAGGGATCCTTATCCTTCAATAGGCATGAAGTTGTATTACATGTAAGAGTTTCATATTGGCTGAAGCATTTCTGAAGTACAACTTCAGCATTGATCTATGACTGGTCTGAAGGAAATGAGTAGTTACTAGATACTACAAGAAGGGGGAGGCTATCTGCTGCATTCTTTAATATGCCACATCTTGTATCCTGTGTTGCAGGGCGTCCTTTTTGTTTTGTTATTGATGTTTCTAGCTGGTGTTACTAATCAGTTATTTTCCAGATCACTGCAGAGATCAAGCCAAATTAACCTGGATTCTATAACAGTTAGATTCCGTTGCTATTAATTGGTCCAACAAATGGAAGTGCTTGACATCATTTCCCCCTTTTTTCTTCTTCTTTTCTGTAGGCCTTAAGGAGTTGAATAAGTTTGAATCTGTTTTCAAGATTTCGAGAAAAACTTTCAACTACATATGCTCACTTGTGAAAGAAGATTTCACAACTAAGTCATCAAGCTTCACCTTTAACAATGGCAAACCTATGTGTTTGAATGATATCGTAGCTATTGCCCTTAGAAGGCTAAGCTCTGGTGATTCACTATCAAATATTGGAGATGCAATTGGCCTGAACCAGTCAACCGTCTCCCAAATAACCTGGCGATTTGTAGAGGCCATGGAAGAAAGAGCGCTTCACCATCTACGATGGCCGGTGACAGAGGCAGAAATGAACGAGATTAAATCAAAGTTCGAGAAAATAAGAGGGTTTCCAAACTGTTGTGGAGCAATTGACACAACCCACATCATGATGTGCTTACCTATAGCAGATCCAAGCACCAAGGTATGGTGTGATCCTGAAAAGAATTACAGCATGCTCCTACAAGCAATTGTAGATCCTGATATGAGATTTCGGGACATAGTGACTGGATGGCCGGGGAAAATGAGTGATTCTCTAGTATTTCAAAGTTCAAATTTTGTCAAGCTTCGTGAGCAAGGGAAAAGGCTAAATGGGAAAACGGTAAAACTATCTGAAGGCAAAGAAATAGGGGAGTACATAGTTGGAGACTCGGGTTTTCCTCTGCTGCCTTGGCTCATCACACCTTACCAGGGGAAAGATCTTCCCGAGTCAAAAGTTGGTTTCAACAAGAGGCATTATGCAACCAGAATGGTAGCGCAAAGGGCACTTGCAAGGTTGAAGGAAATGTTTAAAATTATCCAAGGAGTGATGTGGAGGCCTGATAAGCATAGACTACCAAGAATAGTTTTTGTATGCTGCCTTCTTCATAATATAGTGATTGATATGGAAGATGATGTTCAGGATGAGATGCCATTGTCTCACCACCATGACTCAGGATACCGGCATCAGGCCTGCAAATTCGTCGACGATACCGCTTCAGTTATGAGAGACAACTTGTCCCTATATCTGTCTGGTAGATTGCCATCCTGATGAGCGTTTACCTTTTCCAGTAAATCGGTCATGTTAGTTTGGCTTCAGTTTATATTATATGGAGTTTTGGAGGAATGGACAGGTTCTCTCTGAATTTTTATTTTTATTTTTTTCGCAGAAATTTGTTTTCAATTCTACATTGTATATATGACATTTCATGATAGATTGTGGTGGACAACTTATTTAGGACGGAGATTGGATGTTACTACAGAATGTTGTTTTGCTAGGGTCCTCAGGTTTTACACCGACAGCTGCTTGATGGTATCTGGAGATTAAAATGTGGATTCACTTGAGAAGCTCTCTTTCAAATGAAAGTCTGCAAATCAAGTTTCTTTACTGCCACCACTGGCTAGTAGCGCTGTGGTGGTTATCCACCCAACGTCCCTGCTAGCTTGCCTCCGTCTGAGGCGTAGTGATTCCACTGAAGTTCTAACGATTTGAGCTCATGTTAGGTGTGTAGTTTGTAACCCTAGCTGTCAAGTTTGTCGTCTAATACTATAACTGCATTTATAGTTATCAATCAGCTGTGGATGCTTGCCTCGCAGCACCTGCCTGGCTTGGTAGGTAGATTTCCTTCAGAGTTGATGGATCTAATTTCTGCTTGTGAGCTTAGCAAGTTGATTTATGTTGGGTTGACTCCTCAAATTACAGGGCTAGTTAGTTGACGACTAGGCCCAAGTCCTTGGGTTTAGGTTTAGTATAGTATATAGCTTACATTCTGTTTGAAAAATGTGTGTACGGGATGAGAGAGTGCTGTAAAGGGAGAGGTGAGAATATTGGAAATCCTTATGTATTGTATAGAATGGTAGTTGAAGTTAGAGTAGTGGGTACGAAAAGTCTAGAAGGTTTAAATTCTTCTTTTCCTCTTAGTAGAGTTGTACCTTTAGGGAATTGGCACATCTAATATAAGATATGATCAGTATTCGTTTTTACAAGTTTTCTGTGAATAATAAAAAAAAAAGAAAAAGAAAAAAGAAGAAGATAGAATGTCTGAGACATAGAATGCTCATCTGCAGAAATAATTAGAAACTCAGTTATACTTCGGCCATCGACTGTCTAACCAGGGGAAACAGAGATGTCCTGTTCGGTTAGCATTCATCACCGCCGCCAGCATCGACGAAGAGATAGATTAGATGCTGACTAGCTAGTTACAGTAAAATTACGTTAAGTCCTAAGCAACTTACAAATTTAAGTATTGGCCGTTAGACTATCCCTTCATCAATGCAGTAATTTAAACCCATAACCTTTGATAAAAATAATATAACTTTTAACCTTTAGAGCTTGTTTGGTATGAGAGCAATAGGGGTAGAAAAATTTCTCCTCTCTTTTGCATCTTTTATATTAAGTATTTAATAATAATAAATATATTTTAATAAAATATCAATTTTAGGTTAAATTAAGATCTAAAATGGATATTTATTAAAATAAAAATATCTAATTTTAAATAGATTATATAAGATATATAAAATATGAGGGTAATTTTTCCACCCATATTATTCTCATACCAAACGAGCACTTAGGCTAACTTTTTCCTATTCGACCTTTAGGCATCATTGGCCTCTAAGTACATTTCTATTCACCTCAAGTACCGTAAGGCACCAAAACTAGAATGAGGGGTCATTTTTTGTCCTAAAAATATCTCATCACCGTTTTACGTCTTGAAAATTTTTGGTGTTGGAATCAGTACTGAAAGCGTTCGATTAATTATTTTTAAAATATTTTTTTAATAGTTTACATCAACTAAGATAGATAGTAGTTATATATATATGTTTTTTTTATTTCTCTCTCTTAATTTTAGTAAATTTGATCTATTTTTTTTAAATGTATATAATGTGTGTGTATTGTTATTTTATACCATTTTCGTTTTCTTAATTATTAAAAAATAATATTTTTGTGTTTCATTTTGTTCTCATTTCTCCGTTCACGTGCAACACTGGTACTATGTTGACATATCAATTTATTATATTGAAGTTTAATCTCAATAATCATTATCTGTAACCACACATTTTATACCTTACGGCATATTTTGAGAATGGGTATAAGTTTACCTCGTAAGAAAGCACATGGAGCTAAGATATTGGTCATTTCAATTTTGGGGGGAATGAAAATCATTCATTAAGATCAGATGCTTATTGGTGTTTGCCCAGTCACAATTGGTCAGTTCAATTTTGGGAATGATTGGAATCATCCAGTATTGGAAAGCTTGTAGGCTCTAAGCCTCTAATCGTTCGGATTCATGCTGGAATGGACTATAAAATTAGCAAAACTCGTCCTTTTAAGTTAACTTTATGTTTTCAGAGACCGAAACTTGAGGACAATAGTTGAACCGAAACACGCCCCTATGGAGGTCTATTTTCGGTATTATCTTATGGTCGCTTTGGAGGGAAGTAGCGGAACGGTAGTGTTCCAACAGATTGTAAAGCCCACTCCTATCATTCAAGACCCGATTGTGCCTAGAATTGGGTGGTGGCTACGGGAGTGGATGCTTCATTTTCGTTCACAGCAGATGAAATTGTGCAAACACTTGGCTGCCTCCTGAATTATCTGCTTTCTGGTAATTGCCAGGTCAAGCCATTGAATGGAGAGGATTGGGAGGTAATTAGTCAAGCCATTCATATATATATATATATATATATATATATATATATATGTCTTATTTTATCTAAACAAATATATTACAATATTATTATCAAAGTTTAAATTACAAAAATAAAAACAAATTAAAACTATAAAAATATATTATTAAATAATCAATAAAATATTATATATTTTTTCAAATAAAACGATCCAATCAAAAGTCAAATATTATCATTGTCAGATATTTTTTTACCTACAATAAAATTAAATATTCTAAATATTATATCAAATTTATTGGATGATCGATCACATTTTTAAATATAATTTTTTTACGACCTTAGGTAGTAGGAGCGAAGCCAAGAGTATCTAAGTATGATTAATAATAAATACAAGCCTTTAATAAATAGACAATTGATCCACGTGCTCTGGACTAGAGTATCTAAGTTCTAATTTGTTAAAGGACATGGCAGTTCCACCCCCCCCCCTAACCCTGTCCGCCATCACCACTGCATCACCCCCACAACACAGCCATCACACCATCATTACCATCACTCCAATCGCCAAAAGTCTTGTATACATTTGACCATTGTTATTGATAAAAAAACAGTCGTTTCTTGTTCATACGTGCCCTATTGATTGGCCGTGTATCCCATGGTAGCTTCATATGTACCAAGACTCAAGTATACATTACAGAACACGTGCAGTGATTACTATTTCTACTACAAATTCATGCACGAAGACTTTACTTTTACCTAAAATAAATATTGTTTTAAGATTTCAATAAAACTATTGCTTATATTTTTTAATTTACCCTTTGTCATTATTAAAGATTTTTCTCTAATTTTTTATACTATCAGCAAAAAAGGGTGTAATTTTTTTTTGTATTAAAAAATATTTTAAAAAAGTCAAATCATACATTTTTCTTCTACCTTTATTATTATTATTATTATTATTATTATTATTATTATTATTATTATTATTATTATTATTATCATTATTATTTTTTCAATAACTAACGTAAATAAAAGTGTATAAATCAGATCTAATAATACAGCGGAGGAAAACAATATTTTGATATTTTCTATCTTTAACAATGTCATATTCGAGAAAGCCCCACAAAGGCATATCCAGATGTAAATTAAAAATAAAGTCTAGTGGTGTCCAGCCTACTAATGTTTATTTGCGAGCATGAACATCGTCGGAGTGCAAGCACACGAGCATTCCTTTTGAGAGACTACATGATGTATGAATAATGCATCCCACCTTGAACAAAATGAGAAAATTAACAATATTAATATATAAATTCCCTAGTCCCTAAGCAATTTCTTCCGTTATTTTTTTTTTAAAATGGGCTAAATGAGCCAGTTTGTTATTCACCTCGATAAAATATTAGTTTGTTTCGTTCAATTAGCTAATTGAGTTAAATCTGAATCTTATTTTTAAACTCATTTATTAAACAAGTAGAGATTGAGTCATAAGAAAATAAGACCTGATTTATTTTATAACTTTGATATAGCTTGAATTATTCATTTAAATAAACAAGCATGAACCTTTGTTTAGATTCGTTTAGTTAAACGAGTCAAGCAAAGCTTAAGTATCTTCGGCTCAGATTAGCCAATCTACAACCTTACGTACATTTATCCTGCCTTGAACAAAATGAGAAAACAAACAATATTATTATATAAATTTTCTGAGTTATTTCTTCCGTTATTTCCATTACTAACTGATTTTAATATCGAAATTTCATGAGCTTCTTAAAAATAAATCAGGCCTAAACTTTAGTTGAATTTGTATAACCTTTTTTTAATTTAATTTTTTTTTATGGACATGATCCGAGCTCGATTCCAATCGGAATAATGAACTTAGTATCGAATCACTGCGTGGGGAGGAATTCTCAGTAAAACTAAGACATTATTTGGAAAAATTATTGCTGTTATACAATTGTTGGTTGCTCATTTTACTTTATTTGGAACATAATTGTTTTTAAAAGGTATAAATTTTAAAAGTTAAGTAGTTGTTCATTATAATTTATTTGAAATATATATTAAAAAAAAAGGTATAATTTTTAAAAGTCGCGGTTACGACTCAAAAAAAAATCTGCCCAAACCTTACCTAAACGTAAAGCACTTTGCATGTGTGGGAGGAAATGTCTGCAAGACTTGTACGGACAAACTTTACTAGGATAAGCATGAATACGACTTCACTCAAAGAAAAACCGTGTTGAAAGCTGAGGTGGGGACCAGGGAGCAATGATCGAAAATTGATTAAATTTTGGTCCGGCAGGCTAATATCGGAGGTTCGAGCACCTTAAGCTCTTCCGATTTCAAATCCTCTTATATGTTACTGATGTATCGGGGCTATGCCAACTGCCACCTTCATAGGTAGGATCGTAAATAAGATGAGTTAGTTCGATATTCAGTTCGACTTATTCATTTAATTAAATGAGTTGAACCCGAATCTCACTTTTAGATTCATTTAATAAACGAACCGAGTCTAAGCTCTAAAAAGCTCGGCTCAATTTATTTTTTATCTTTGGCTCGTAAGCTCGGCTCGTTCGTTTGGTTAAACGAGTCGAACTCAAATCTTATTTTAGGGTCGTTTAGTTAAACGAGTTGAATCTAAGTCTAGAGGTATTCGGTTCGGCTTAGCTTGTTTACAACCTTATTAATAGGTTACAACGTCATGAAAACTATAAATCACCAACCCGACCCGTAATTGAATTGGGTTGCAAGAGTTTATAGCTTGTGTCATTTTGTTGTTTGGTATGCATAATTTAGGAAGTTAAAATTTTTAGAAACTGGGAATTCCTGATAAAAATATATCGGAGAACGGGTTGGGTTGAGGGATTATTTTTCTTATTAGATTAGGGGATGTAAATGGGGTTCCCGTCCCCGACCCGTCCGATTACCATCCCTACCTAGGATCGAGCTAAGCATGGTCAAACACGGCCAACTCTTCTCAAGAAGCCCAGCAATCCAACTGCCGAGAGACATGATCAAGAACAACCAAGCCCAACACTAAACCAATATACAACATTGACTAATAATGGGCGAGCCTTGAGCCTGCTTATTACACATAGCACAAGTAATGCCGTGTAGGCCCAACTAAGCAGATAAGGTTTCCATTCCTATATATGTGTCTAGCCCAGAGCTCAACACTAACCAATGATAATGAGTCTAGGCCAACTAAAGACCTACGGCCCATTTAGAGCATATACTAATAATTTTTGGCTAAATGACTATATACGTATTTGCCTTTGGGCCAAAAAATAAATAAAAATGATCCAATGACAGGATCCCAAACACTTAATTAGGAATGATAATCAGATAGATTTTATCCATTAGATATGTAACAAAATATGAATAAATAGATATGAATACAGATATGGAGGAAGAGAAAAATATCAGCTAGATTTAGATATGAATATAGATAAATGATCCTTAAATACGTACCCATTTTTGTATCTGTACTGGTATCCACATTTATTTATTCAATATAAAATTATATTTTTACTCTTTATTTATATAACCTTTCATATATTTTGTAAGGTTAAAAGTGAAATATATCATTAAATCCTAACAATCTAAGTATCTAATTCTAATATTGAATAATTTTATTTTAAACCTGACACGAGGACAAGGATGAAGTAAAAAATACTAGTCAATTTGGGTACGGATATGTTTATAGATTTATTTATCATGTTTGAGTAACGAATAAAGGATAATTGATCTATGCCTCACCACTTGATATTCCTATATTCAATTAAATCGGGTAGATACTCATCCCAGATTATAATGTTATAAAATTAAAATAAAATAAAATAAAAAAAAGAGGATAATTATATTTCTGAAATTCTAAATAAAAGAAAGTCATTTGCGGTATAAAGATTCACATCACCACATATTTATATTATATGAGCTAATACTTATTATATCGGTGGAGATAGCCGTATAAAAGAAATTGGGTCAACACTTGAACCCTCTTTGAGCATTCCCAGCAATGTCGTGGAATCGGTACTTACCTGTGTTGTACGGGGACGGGACGAAACACGGAAACGATATTTCTTAAAAAATTAGAAAACAGGGACGACATAAAACGTCAAAAAATTATATATATATATATATATATTTTAAAAATAGATTAAATTTATTAAAATTAAGAAAGAAAATTAAAAAATTTCTAAAATTAATTTTTATATTAATTAATTTTAATTATTAATAATTATTTTTTAATAAAAAATTAATTAAATAATTTTAATATAAATTTTAATTCGAAAACGTTTCCGTCACAGGTACTTACTCGTGCTCTCTTTAAGTTCTCATCCAATTCCAATGTGCTACTCTGGGAGTAGGTTCATTCAAGAGGTCAATCTACGCACGTAGTAGTTGGTGCAGCCTAATTCTTAGCGTTTGTCATGCAGCCCAAACTCGAAAGTCTCTCCCCTCCACCTAACTCATTGGCACGCAAAAAGCAACGGACTCACCACCGGCGTGGCGTATAATATAACGTTATCTTCAAGTTCAACGAACAAAACTTGAAGAATTATGAGGCGATCCAGTCCTGCGTCACAGATGACGACCCAAAACATATACGTGTACATGTCTGTAATATTAGAGGCAACCCCACGCAACCTGGCGATAGTTAATCTTCTTGAATATTAAGAAAGGAAAACGTGGGCAAATATATGAAGTTGTCCACATGTGTGCGAGCATGAACCAGGTAATTAATATCACGATGTGCAAATATCGAGGCTTGGTCAAGGAAAGTTGTTGTCGCTACTTGCTAGTCGTTGGCTACTGTAGTTGGTTTCTTTGACTTATTTAAATAAAAAATAGTAATAAGTTTTGTATTAATTTTTAAAAATTGGGATAGAAAACTACCAAGAAAGTCATTATGTATATATTTCAAACCAACTCTAAATATTGAAAAGTTTTAAAATTTTTAAAAGTAAACTTATAACAATTTTAAAAATCTATACTTGAAAAGAACTACTGAGTCAAAATAATTTTTTAAACCAATCCTAAATATCTTTATCCCATCAATTATATTTTTATTCTATTTCATTTTTAGCAAATATGATATTTTAAAAAATTATCAAATATATCCAAAAGCATCCTATTTTACTTATACTCATAAAAAGAATCATAATTTAAAATAAAAAATAAAAATTTTTATTATAATCCAAATAATATGTTCCAAATACAATATAGTACATTCTCTATGTCCCAAGAACACTGTAACACATAATTATATGTCAGATATACAGACTATAAAATGAAAAAAATAAAATACGATAAAGTTTTGATTCAAGTAGTAATGATATAAAAACTATTATATAGTACATTAACTAAAAAATTGGATATTTAACGGCTTGAGATAATCTAATAAAATACTTGAATTGAATATTTTGCACTAACCACAATATAAGATTTTCGGATATTAATTATTTTACGCACCGCCTTAGATACAAGGGTCATGTAATGATAGTTCAACCAAAATCTATATACAACTAATTTTTCTCTTAATAAAGAATTTATTGAAAAAATGTGTATGAACACTACCTAATGCTTGCATAATTTTCACGATTCTAGTTTTTATATTTACTTGAGTAAGGTTTGCCATGATTGACCTCATATAAAAATTTCTAATGATTAAGTTCATTCATAAATTAATGTGCCGAGATGAAGGGACACCATAAGCATTAGTTAATAAAACATAGATATGGTTTATTAGAATTGTACATGTTAGATATTGATTGTTATTTTTGCTTAGAGTCATTGGTTATTTCCATTCATGAATGTATATTAGGCTTTAAATAGTCTTTCCGCCCCTCAAAGACAAACTTAAATGTAGTTGTGAGATCTAGACATAATTTTCAACTAACAAAACTCTCCACCAAATTATCTTAAGATAAATATTATATGGACTAAGTTAAAAAGGATAAAAATTAATATTTTATTAGCATATTGATTAAGTTTTCTTGTAAATACGATGTAGATAAAGATTCTCTTCACAAGCAAGAAAAAGCTTGCAAACATGAATTAATGCTCCATGAGTCTTGTTTGTGTAATTAGCATCTCGTGTAAGATGAATAATAATCATGGATACAATTTAATAGAGGGGATTACAAAACCAAATTGTCTTTCTTAGAAATAGTCAACCCTACGTTTTTGTCTAATATCCCCATTTTTCTCAATTGAATAAATTTTGTTTAGAAGAATTTTTGTGGAAGTTAAATTAAAAATAGAGGGTGTTACCACCGTGTTCGTGATCAACATAGGAGAGGTATAACTAATACATAATATATGTTAGGTGTAAGACTAAAAATAGACTTATACCTCAAGGATCAGATGTGATTGTTACTAATGAAACCCAAGACTGATATAAGATTTACTAAATAATGAATTAGAGGGCAAGAAAACTCTTTCAAGGAAAGCAAATAATAATATTTAAAACAAAAAAACATTATTTATACAATTAAGCTAAAAACCAAAAAACAAAGACGAACAAGTGGTGAAAATTTTCTATACATGGGTAAAATAACGTTGCTAAAAGCACTATCCCCAAACAAGCATTAGCTTGAAGCATCACTTCCTACAAAACAACACCAGTTGCTCCTTTGGATGCACCAAGTTCATCACATTGTCATGAAAGACATTAGTATGGTAAAGTACTACATAAGCTCTAACTTTTATGTATACCTAAAACATGGTTTACATATTAACATGGTGTAAGGCAACATATTCCATTAAGCTCGCTGGCACTTTCCAACAACCTAGTGATGATAATAACATGCAATATCATATAAGGTTAATGCATGAAAATTTTTAATCACGTCTAAAAGATAATGTTCAAAAATGTTTGAAACCAAGGGTTATAAACCAACCAATTAAAGTCATAGCCAAGGAAACTTTTAAAACATTTTAACAATGATTGGGGGTTTTTCAACCCATTTTCAAAACAATGAGTAGGCTCTTAGGAGAATGCTCGACCCTAAACAAGTTTTTAGGGGATTTTAAAGCCCCATTGGGTTTTACATACCCGTCACACATGGTTAGCACCGCATCAACACAAATAGTAATTAGCTGAATATTTAACCCCGCTACACTTTGTATCCCAAGATAAGACTAATCATTAAGTGTATACACCCCCTATCGATGTACTTTAATGTATTATATAATAGAGGATGGTACTAGACTACTTCGTTAGCTATTTGTGTTTGATGACCAACACGTAATGGTTATTAAAAGTCTAAAGACTCCATGCGTTTAATGACTAACACGGAATGGTAATTAAAAGTATAAAGGCGCCCTTTGTTTAACAACCAACAAATAATAGTAATTAAACCTAAATACTCTTGTTTTGACAACTGATATGGTAACTATTAACCTTGTATACCTATCAACCTTATTTTGATGATAACAGATGAGTTTTGTTGTCTAAATTATTTACTTCATGTTTTAGCTTTAATTTCTTATTTTGAATACACAAATAATGAAGGGATAAACAAGAGTTCTCAAGAAACCTAGGCATAAGCTTCAAAGAATATGTTATACTCTTAGGTTTATTGTACATATGACTTACATATTGAACACTTAGAATTTTAAATGTTTTTATGTTTCTAATTCTATTTAAAAATAATTTTTAAAGGTCTTAAAATAATATCATGTGCCAAAATATTTTTATAAGTGTTTGCATAAGAGGATGTTCAACTCATTCCTTTCTGAATCCCTTTTTCATCTTAGCTAACTTGCATAATTCACCATAAATTCCATAGAAATTATTTTTTGGTGAATAATAATCATTTGGAAATTAATTTCTAGCTTTGTAGCTAAAGTTATGGTATTTTTTGTAAAGGAGTGTAGTGTTGAAAACTGTTCCACCGATCGACTACTTTAACAAACCCATCAATTGGTTTTCAAACCAATCAACTAGTTTACTCACCATAAAAAAAAAAGCTTTATCCTCAACTTCAACACATTAATTGGTTTGTCAAATTAATGAGAAAATAAAATATCTTTTGGTAGTGGATGTAGAGGTACATAATTGGTCATTTTAGGTCTAATCATGACTAATCTTGAATCAACCCCTCAAAATTGATTAACTATTCACTAACCTTAATTATGATGATTAGTGTGTAATTAATGAAGAACGCTTTGAATATTTATTAAGAACATGAAGAGCACTTACCATATTTTTACTAAACTCCCTCAAGCATTAATCGATCATAAGTTTAGTCTCACTAACCCAAATGACAACAAATTATAAATCAAATTGTACCTACAAAGTTCAATATACATCAATTAATTATCAAATTAACAAAAAAATCTATTATTTAAAAAGGGATCTAATCGTGAGGCTAAGCATTCACTCGCCAGAATTGATAGGTTTATGTACTTGTGGGGTTTTATCTGAATGATGAATTGGAAAGTAGAAATCTCAATATTTATTGATACCTAATAACTCTTCACAAATTGGTACAATTTCAAGATTCACGTTAGACCAAATTCTGATACTAGTATCTAGCATAACTCTGCTCATATTTGTCCAAACCCCAACTTATTTTATATGAAATTGAATGGAAACACATTAGAAAATATTCTAGAGTACTTAAATATAATAATAATAAATAAAAATGTCATGCAAAGGCCATAAAGGCCGAATCATATTTTCATGCATCAGCTTATTATAAACATAACATCATAAAACTCATGGATCATATGTATATAATTCCTAACAAGCTTTTCTGATCAAAATAACATGATTTAAAGCATGCTTTCACATCATATTTCATCATACCTAATGCCTTTATTCAAGCTTAAACATACATGATATCAAACATGATTGAAACCATACCTATGAACCTTAAATTCATGCTAATGTAAACCAAGTTTTAGTAAGACTAAGCTAAAGCTTCGTAAAAACAAACAAATAAAGTCTTAGATCTCACGCCTAATCCACATGCCAACACCACCTCAAAAATTCTTTGATTCCACTTAATAAATTACACATATAATACACATAAGAATATAACTTTAAGATACTAAAACAAGAGAAATAAAACTTAAAGGGAAAGAGGAGATCTAAGCTTACACTTAGATATATAGGGAGAAATATGAATGATTCTTGAATAACTCATAAAGAAAAGGAAAAGTTCAAATAAATCAAAGATTTAACTCATCCTTGCTTAAGGAAAGCATAAAATGGTTCAATATAATATTTTAGGAGTTTCTTAAAGCTTTGTTAATGGATGATTTAGAGGAGTAGGTGGTGTGTGGAGCACCATTACCAAAACTAGTTTTAATAACAAGGCATTAATAAAGACACTAATGAAGCAATTGAAAAATGTGTGAAATTTCAACAGTGGGATTTTGGATTGGGTTTAAATAACAGTTCTTGAAAAAACCGTTATCTGAAGGTCAAAAAAAGTTGACTTTTAAGGAACTAATTCTATTTTACGAGCTTTAACAATGGTTTTCTCAAAATTATTATCGCATCTTAGTGGCTAGTGACATTTATTTGTTTTATTCTTCTTTCCTCTTCCTTCATCCCCATTTTATGCACACAGAAGAAAACTCTCTTGATGATACTCCCAACCCTAACTCCATTGCAAATGACACCAACCTCTTCCTTTTGATACGCCGGCCTTCAATTTTATTTTCCTTTTATTTTTTCCATTTTGTGTTTTCAATTTTTTCTTTGCACATATCAAGTCTTATTTGAAGGTTTTTTTTGTTATTTGGTTTAAGAAACTCATAGATATACTTGAGATCTTAATAGATATGTAATTTTATCGACCGAATTGAAACACAGACGCTTAATTTGTTTTATTTGAGTGGCAATTTTGACTGCTCTATAGGTTTTCAACAATATTAGAGGAAGGAGAGAGATATACATATTTTTTATGTGACTAAAAGTGCTAGATTTGAATATGTTTTCTACTATTTCTTTTTCCGTACTAGATTTTAAGGTTCAGGGAAGTAGAGAGAGGCTCTTAGTTTTTGTTGCATTGATAATAATAATAATAATAATAATAATAATAATAATAATAATAATAATAATAATAATAATAATAATAATAATAATAATAATAAATATAATACGCCAAAAATTTGCTTAACCTAATGATGTATTATTAACACTCTAATTTGATTCTCATCTTGAGAAATCTTGATTTATCCTTAACCCAATTTCCTAATCCTGAAATTTTAACTGAATCCTTGATCCGGATAAACCGTATTTTGTAACCAAAATCAAAATCCACTAAAATTACCACTAATCCTATTTCTTTTGGCTAATCCAAAACCATCTAAACTAATCCCCAACCTTTTTCTTTCTCATTTTCTTTTTTTTCTTCTCCTTCTCCTGTCAACTTAGGTCGCAATGTTTGATTTTCTTACATCTTGCACTTGCACCTTGCATCCTTCCCCACTTGCACCATCTCCCATCATCTTCTCTACAGACATCCCTCATCCATCACCAATCTTCTTCTTCTTCTCTTACCATTACACCTAAACATACACACGCATACCCTATCTGTAACACCTCCAAAATTCACTACTAAACAATTTCATTTTATTTAAAATAAATAGCGGAAGCAAAATATAAAACGGTGAATTTCGGGGATATTATCGCCACACTTAGTACCAAACCGGTTCACTCATACTGTTCCAGTACCAAGTGCTAAGGCTAAAGGAATGAGATACACTTTGCTAGATTTCCAAAACATGTTTAAATCAGAGTAGCGCAATACACTTTACAAAATTAGAATCCACCAGTGGTAGTTACAAAAACAAGGAATACATTAAAACCAAAAAGTTAAAGCAAAGGGAGAACCCTAAAATCCAGATGATTCCTTACTCTTTTTCCCATTGCCCACTTGAGTAGTACCTGAAAAGACCTGTAAATGACACTGCCCATTAAATAGGCAGGGGCTCCATGAATGGAACCCTTCAGTACTATGGTACTGGGTAACCCTTTAAAGTCACACTTAAAAGCAAGCCCGTAATGTCACACATGATACAAAACTACATGCATATATAGCAAGATGTGTATATAAAACATTCATATGATTAACAATCACATCAGATATCAATAGGTAGTTATAAAAAATAGATACTTTCGGGCCTTAAGCCATGTCATAGTGCAAAATCAATACATTCGGGCCTTAAGCCATTAGTCCATCATTATTCATTCAATCTCATATTTTATATCCATGTGAGTATGATAACCCCACTATTATAGCCGATGGATCGGTCACTCATAGGGCAGAACGCACCTAACCACTATTATATGCCGGTGGATCGGTCTCCAGGGCAAAACGCTCCTGGCCACTATTATTCGTCGGTGGACCGGTCTGGCCCCGACTCACATGGTGTTCCACTATAAGTGATTAGTATTTTTCCATAACTTTATTCACATACATGACTGATTTTATTGAGCTCGGGACCCCCACTATTATTGCCGGTGGATCGGAAATATATGTATCAACATCATCCAAAGCAACACACTCCTGGGCCACTATTATGTCCGGTGGATCGGTACTCATAATCACTTGCCAGGGCAACGCTCCTAGGCCACTATTATAACCGGTGGATCTGTAATCAATATCATAATTCAATTGGGCCCGGCTCATAATCTTTCACTTTCATGATTAGTATTTTTCCTTTCTTTAATCAACACAACAAATCCATTTATTTGCCTCGGATGGGATATCAAGAACCCAGGACACAAAGGTACACCAGTCGTACCGGTGCATACAAGCTACTCAGTACCCTTCAACCAAGAACTTAGGGACGCAAAGGTACCCTGGTCGTACTGGTGCATAAAGCTACTCAGTACCCTACCGATAAGGACACCTAATCCATAAGTATGCGTACCCCCTAACTAGGTCTGTAGATCTAGATAGAGTAAGATATAGGGCCTGGTTGGGGCACAAAGGCACACCAGTAAATACCTGAATAATCGTGGATTAAACCACGTCTTTAGGGTAGCGACCCCTAAAGAGTCATCATTCTCGATCTCGAGGTCTTTCACTTTTAGTATTAGTGTCTTAATTAAAGTGATCACGAAAAGCACAATAATCAGATACTTATTCACTTTCAATCGTTCTAATATCCTTAGTCGTTTCTTATTCAGACGGTTATCCAGGATAACACAGAGAAATCATTAAGGCAATCATAATCTTATATAATTATGAATTAGGATTCGTTCTCGTAATACTTACTAATTATCAAATACTCTTACCTTGCTAATCAGAGTTATTGGTGTCATATTATAAAATTCCACAATCACAACGACATGTTAAGTACAAATTACTCATTTACCCCTTACTTATATAATTGCTAACTCATCCCTTCCTTACTTGACAAATTACCATATTACCCTTAAGGTTGCATAATTATCAAATTACCCCTTACTCGGTTTATGTTACTAAGTTATCTCCTACGCTTTTTAGATCACCATTCACCCTTCAAAATTGTTCACCTTAACATATTTCCCTTTTTTGGTTGGTTAGATTACCAAGTTGCCATTCTCCTTTGTTATAATTACTAAATTGTCCTTGAGTTAGATAAATTACCAAATTACCCTCCTTCATTATCATGATTACTATTTTGCCCCTTTAGTTGGTTAAACAATTTCCAATTTACCCTTTAGTTGGTTAAATTACCAAACTACCCCTTTAGTTGGATAAATTACCAAATTGCCCTTCTTCTTTATCATAATTACCATTTTACCCTATCAATTATTATAAATCCAAATTACCCTTCTTTATAATTACAATTACTAATTTACCCTTCTTCATAATTATAATTACCAATTTACCCTTCTCCATATTCATAATTATTAATTTACCCTTTTCCATAATTATATTTACCCATTTACACCTCTCTATTATTATAATTATTATATTGCCCTTCTCTATTATTAAAATTACTATAATACCCTTTTTGTTGGTTAATTTACGAAATTACCCTTCTCTATTATAATTATCCAATTGCCCCCTTTTGATCATAATTTAATTACCAAATTATCCTCCATTATTATCGTAATTACCAAGTTACCCCCTTACTCCCAAGTTTCCATAAATATCCTTTTATTTACAAAATTACCCTTCTACCCCTTACTTCCAAATCACCATAATATCCTTTTATTTATAAAACTACCACAATACCTTTTTACTTATAAAATTACCATAACACTTCTTTTACTTTACAAATTACTATTTTACCCTTTTACATCCAAAATCACCATTTTTATTTTTCCTTACAAAATTACCATTTGCCCTTCTTTTTCAAAATTACCATATTATCCTTTACTCCCAAAATTACCATAATACCCCTTACTTATAAAATTACCATTTCGCCATTCACTTATAAAATTTCCATATTACCATTTACTTATAAAATTACTATTTTGCCCTTCTACCTCCAAAAATTACCATAATGCCCCTTTACTTGAAAATTACCATCCTTTCCTTTACTCATAAAATTACCATATTGCCCTTTTTCTTTCAAAATTGCCACTTTACCCCCTTTATTACACCACTTTTATTAAATTAACATTACCACATGGAATAAGAATATTAATACTCCATTAATAATATCCAACTCCACCAACTATTATATTTTAATATAATACATATTAGCACCTATACATATTAGGCCATAATCTAACACAAGGAATATTACAAAAATGCCCCTAGGGCTCACAATAACATTATTCATGCATAAATAGTCACAATAACATAAAATAACATGGATACTTAATTGACACTTTTATTAATAATCAAATTCTTCCCTTAGGCAACATTTCCACACATATCACATAAAGGACATACTTTCCTTTTTATTAAAAAATACAAGCCAACATATAAATTATACTAACAACCATATATCAAACATAATAACATATTAAAATTCCTAATGTGTAAACATACGTTTATCATGCGTTTAAGTGGGGTTTAACGATTATATTAATTCCCCGCAAAATTCGAATCTTACCGGTATCCCGGTTAAAGATTCAAGCTTTAATTAGAAAAACCAATACCTAAAAATAATATCAATATTTATTTGAAATAAGAAAATCAAGATATAAAACTTTATAAATTTTTCTTAAGGAAATAATTAATTTAAATATTATCATACCTTAAAATTTTTAATAAAAATGACCAATAAATGCAGGAACTCATGCTGCATATGCAGCATGAGCTGCATGCAAAAATAAAATGAGGAAAGGCTCGAAGAGAGGGTGATGGGAGGTAAAATTGTTATTTTCGGGTTGGGGTCTTTAGGCTAGAAAAGAAGATAGGTGGGGGAGGTTTCAAGGCAAGGGAATGGTGTAGGAGTGAAGAGGGGGTGTAGGTGGATACTGGAGATAGGTCGCGGGCAGCTAAGGGCGGCGGATGCGGCGGCGGCGAGGTAGCGAAGTTGGTTGCCGAGGTGGGTCGAGGTGGAGGGGCTGAGAAGGAAGGAAAAGAGGAGGGAAAAATGAAGGGGTTCAGGGACTTGTTTCGGCCAAACAATGGACGGGGATCATAGAGGAGGTTGCAAGGAGTTGAATGGTGGGTTGGGTGGCGGCAGAGGCGGCCGGAAGGCGGCGATCGGCGGCGTTATAGGAGGACTGCCAAGAAGGGGGGGGGGAATGGGGAGAAAATAAGTGGGGAGGAGGAAGGGCTGCGAGATGGCTGTATAGGGATGTTGTGGCGGCGCAAGGCTGAGGTGGAGGGTGGCAGGGAGCGGTGCAGGGGGTTGGTGAGGCGGCAGAAGTGGCGGTGGGCGGTGGCGATGTAAAAACAGGGGTGGGAGTAAGAGAGGAAGAAAGTGAGAGAGGAGAGGAGGTTGGGGGTAAGGGGCTCAAAAATATGGGCAGAAAGAGGGTGGAGAGGAGAAGAAAAAGAAGAGGCAAGGTAGGGGGAATAGGTGGCAGTGTTTAGGGTGGCAGGGAGAGGGTGACGACGGGGGTAATGGGAAGGGTGGCCATGCGGGATGGGTATGCATGGCCTGCCAACTTCCAAAATGATGAAAGAAAAGAGTTACAGAGGAGAGAGAGAGAGAGGAGAGAAGCAAGTGGTGGCAGAAGGTGGCAGCGGGGCGGTAGCCGGCGTCTCGGTGGTCGGGCATGGCGAAGGGGACTGATCATGGCTGCTATGTCGAGGCATAGAGAAGGGAGAATAAATAAAGGAGGGGGTGCAGGCCGGCGCACGGGGGAAAAAAATGGGTGGGCGGGCTTGTCCAGGGTGAAGGGAAGAAAGGAAAAAGAAAGAAAGAGGGGGGTCTGGGCTGTGCGTGGCTGGGCAAACGGGCCTGTGGCCCAGGCAGGGGAGAGGGGTAGGTTGGCCTGGCGGCCCAAATATAGGAAAAAAAGGAAAAAAAAGGAAGGAAGAAAAAGGAGAGAAGGAGAAAAAAGGAAAAGAAGGGAAAATGGAAAATAGAGAAAAATAATGTAATTTAATTTAGAAAATAATAAAATATAATATTTTTGATAAATTATTTAATTTAATGATTTGATTCAATATAATTCAATATATTGGTTTAAAAAGGATAATTTTAGTAAAATATTAGTTTAGAAAATTATTTAAGTACAAATAATATGGTAAAATAACAAAATATTTATTTTTAATTTATTAAATACTTCAATCCAAATGTTTTTATACTAACAAATCCATAAAATAATTAAACTAAATAATTTTAAAAGCTAATTTATTTTAAATAAAAGCTATTTATTAAATTAATAGTTTCCTAAAATTTTGGGGGATTACACTATCATTTCTTCTTCCTCTTTATCCTTGCGCAACTTATACACACAACTATCACCATCCCTGCTGCACCCTCTACCACTTTTCACCACAACTCATAACCATCACCTCCACTGCCATCCTCATGACCTGCACTACCACCCTGCACCCTTACACACACACACCTTCCCCTTTGTTTCTCTTCTTTCTCGTTCGCACCACACCCACACATGTATGTATGTATATATATACTGCACTCTCCTTCCTTCCACTTTGTTTTCCTCCATTATGCCTATTGTGTGTCAAAAAGTCACTACATGAATCCCTCTTTCCTTTCCTCTTCTTCTTCTACCTTTTTCTACCCTATTTTTTTGTTGAGCCACCTCGCGTCACCACCAACACCACCATACACCACTTGTAACACCCCCATTTTTACTACTAAAATTTTTCCATTTTGCGTAAGCGTTAATTACAAAATCAATGGGTGTTACCACCCCACTCAGTATAATTTTGGCATCCTCTACCATTCTTATACTAAATGCTAATACTAAAACATTACTTTACTTAAATAATATTTATAATGAAGGCAGGATAGAAATTTCAATACAAATTATATTATTCTGATAAATATAAAAGATCAGGCAAACAGTTGTAATATAACAAAGGGAAATAGCATAGGACTTAAGAGTTTATGAAATATCCAGATCAAAATAAGTCGGGGTGAACGCAAAATAATCCTAACTCTTAACCATCTATTTAAAGTCATTAGAGTTTACCCTTAAAGTGATCCTACAAGGTAAAGACTACCCGTTGAATAGGTAGGGGACCATGAAACAAAACCCGTCAATACTATGGTACTAAATAATCTTTTATACCAAACTAATATGAAAAACTAGCATGGAACACATGCAAGGCATACAACTAACATGTACAAGACATTTAAGTATTGATACAAGTATTGATATATAGTAATAATTTTGACAGTCAAATTCTATTAAGGTCACACACTCATTTTTATTTGTGTAAAACAACTGAAAGCTTACCAAACGAACATACCAGAGATGCTCTCAGAAGTAATAATTAGAACCCAAAATCAGGCATAACAATCATAACATTCACAGCATGACTCCTATCTCAGCATCAATCCCAACCAAATTCATAAAATCACAGGTATGTTCACAGTTATGCTATAACAAATCTATAACATCACAGACATACTTACATGTATATCAAAATAAAATACATAACATTATCGGTATAGTTATAGGTATAGTATAATAAAATACATAACGTCACAACTATAGTATAATAAAATTCATAACGTCACAGGTTTACTTACAGACATAATACTAATGCAGGTAGGCACGAAAGCTACTACCGAAACTACAGGTAGGCACGAAGGCTACTACCGAAACCATAGGTAGGTGCAAAGGTTGCTATCGAAACCATAGGTAGGTACGTAGGCTACTACCGAGACCACAGGTAGGCACAAGGCTACTCTTGAAACCAATCCAATATCTAATAATAATCATTTCAAATTGATCATATCATTTTCATTTTTATTTACTCAAGGGGGATACAATAATAACCCAGAGACATACAAGTGCACCATTCATACCGTCACACGGGGCATCATGGTACCCTACAACCATCCAACCCAGAGGCATAATAACACTCTAGTTATACTAATGCACAAGACATATAGTACCCTCCTCACCTTGGAAACCTAATCCTTAAGTATCGATACCCCCTATAGGGCTCTTAGGTCACCTATAGAGTAAACTAGGGCTTTACTAGGGCACAACCGACACACCAGTAACCCAAACAAATCGAGGACTCCTACTTTGTCTTTAGGGTAGCCACCCCTAGAGAGAAACCATTCCCAAACTCGAGGTATTCCACTTTACGTATTAGTATTTTATAAGGTGATCACAGATAACACATATTGCACAATTATTCCCATTTCCATACTTATCTATTTTTTTCTTTTATTTTCATTTATCCAAGTCAACCCTGAGGTCAACAGTCCAAAGCAAGGTCAAAGTCAACACTAAGTTCAACCTACTAAAACTCTAAGGCCATCCTATGTCCAATTATTCACGTTTGGGCACATTCGGTCGAAATGACCAAAATGCCCTTAAGGCTAATAATCATTAGATTATCATCCATTTAAATACCAAATCCATTTTATTTATTAATTTGTCGTGAAAATGATAAAACAAATTAATCTAATTATTTTTTATGAAATTTAAACTATCAGCTATATCAAAAGACCATTTTGCCCTTAGACGGGTTTCTGCATACAAAACCCTATTATACACTTTTAAACCATCCAAAACACATGATCGCATAATGAATAACAACTAATACATATTAGAAATAATTTTCAAGATAAATATCATAATACAAAAAAATGACTAAATTGCCCCTAAGGCACACATCCATAACAGTTGTTCCATAATTATATTTAAGCATGTTAACCTATTATTTTATACATAATTAGCATGTAAAATATTTTTTCGTCATTAGAATCATTTTAATTATACTTTCGTATTCGGAATATTTTACGTTAGATAACATGCTCATTTACCATTTTTCATGATAATAATATTTAACACATAATTATATCAAAATAAATTGTTCTTAATATATTTCACACACCAAAATTTCCAATGTGCTATCACCTAATATTTATCATTTTAGTAGGGTATAACGGTTACCTAAATTCCAACAAAAACGTAAAATTAGCGGTATCCACTAAAAAATATTAGGTTCAGCTAATAAACTTTCGTACTTAAAAATAAAACCATAATTACTAAATTAATATATATATATATATATCAGATAAAATCATAATTATAATAAAAAATATTTATTTTTCTAATATTATCAAAATACCATTACATTTAATATGGGTACCAATTTTTTTTTTAAATAATTCACTCTACTATGCAGCGTAGAAGGCTCGGGGCTATTGGGTGAGAGGGTTGGCCGGGCGAGGCAGGGGGAAGGAGAGGGTGGTAGTGGGCGGTGGAGACTGGTGGCTGGTCAGCGGTGGAGGGCGCTGGTTGTGGCTGTAGAAAGTGGTAGGGCTACGACGGGGGTGACAATTCTTTTGGGTAACGGTGGCAGTTGGTGTTGTAGGGCTAGTGTGGTGGTGACGGGGTGGGCTGAGCTGGATGGCTCAGCGGTGATGGTGGGATGGTGGTCGGCTGGTTGTATCAGGAAGTGTAAGGGCTGCAAAGTGGTGGAGGGTTGGAGATGCAGCTGCGGAGAGACTGGGCTGCGGGGTGGTGTGTGGTTGGTGGTCAAAGGTTGGGGAGCTAGGCGACTAGCTGCACAGGCTGAGGTGGTTCTAGGGGTGCTGTGATGGGTCGAGGGTGATGGTGTAGAGGCTGTGGTGGTTCTGTTGGTGGCTGGTATAGGATGAGAACAAGGCTGCAAGGTGGGGATGGTGGTCAACTACTAGGAGGCTACAGTTGCCAGGGTGGTGCTGTGTGTTGGTGTGGTGGGCTGGGGAATAAAAAAAATAGAGAGAGAGGGAAGGGGTAGTGGAGGGATGCGGTTGCTAGAATAGTTGTGCTGGACAAGAGCCCGGGCATGAAGAAGGGGATTAGGGGCTGCAGGGTGGTGATCGGATGGATTGGTGGTGGTGTTGCGAGTGCTGCGAGGTGGTCAGGGAGTGTTTGGTTGGAAAGAAAACCGAACAAAAAGAGAGAGGGGAGGAGGATGGGGAGTGGAGGACTGGTATGTATGAAGGTTGGTGAGCTGCATGTGTGTGTATGTATATAGTGCAAGTGCTGGGCTTGGCTCGGGGAGGGGTGAGCCAAAAAGGAATAGGGGTTGGGGGCTATTTGGAGTGTGCGTGAGTGCGTAGCATGTATATGTATGTATAAATACATAGGGTGGAGGTAAGGTGATGGGTTGAGTGAAGTAAGGAATGAAGGAGACAAGGAGAGTAGAAAAATAGTTTTTATTTTTATTTTAGGTTTAGTTTGGGTAGATGAGGGTATTAGGTAGAAAAATAATTTGAAAAAAATAATCGGGATTGGGATGGGATTAATAGAAAAAAAATATATAAAATAATCGAAAATAAATTTTAGGAATTTATTTTGGGTTACAGGTCGAGGTTATTAATAAATAATTAGAATAAGATTTACGGGTAAACTAGGATTAACTATCAACTTTTTAACCTGATTATTTTTATATCTTAATTGTTGTAATAATACGAATAATAATAATAACACATTTAATACTAAAACTCCTAAATGAATAATTATAACTAATCACATGTAATTATTAGTATTAATTAGGGTTCCTAAAAATGGGATATTACACCACCACTCGCCACATAAAGCTAGTGGGCAGACCACCCAAAGTCACCCAACCTTTCCCACTACTATCGTAGGCCATCACCACATACCACTGCCTATTTTCCCTTCTTCTTTCTCTCAATCATTGCATTTTTAAGGAACACACGGTTCCTCAATCACGGCCGTATAACACTAAAAATTCCTATCACACACCCATGCAATCTAGCACAACCTATCTGTGCACCCTCGCGTGCCTGCGCATCACCCAAACACACGCCTGTGTGCATCTATTCAGCTTATGACCTATTTTTCCCAATGATTGAGCATGACCGTGCCACTTTTCACCACTTGACCATGCAAAATCCTTTCTCTCGACCTGGGTGTGCACAATCTGCAGCACAATCGTGTAACCCCTATTTTTGGTTGTGCACCCCTATTTTCACCCCCAAACCTTATACAAACACCACTAAATTTTTACCATAGCTCCACGACACATTCCAATACTCATCCACACATCCCAAACTTCTATTTGACTCTGAGTATTTCCATTTTACCCTTATTTACTTTAATATCTCTCATGGCGATTATTAGGGGTGTGCAAAACCGGATATCCGTATCCATTTGGATATTTTTTTCGGATATCCGCTCCGCATTTTTTTAGACCGGATATCCGGGATGCGGATATCCGAAAAATATAGACCGGATATAGACCGGATTCGGATATATCCAATATCTGTATGAAAATTCTATTTTATCAATTTTAATAACTTTTGCTACAATATTTTTAAAAATAAAGATCGTATATCAATTAATATTCATATATATATATATATATTCATATAAATATCTTATTTTATCTAAAAGAAGTATTTAAATATTATTATAAATATTTAAAATATAAAAATAAATAAAATTTTAGAACTTAAAACTATAAAAACACAATAATATGGTGTATTATTGAAATAATCAACAAAATATCGGATATTTTTTCAGATCAGATAATCCAAAAAAAATGGATATCCGAATGTCAGATATCTTTTTAGAATAAAATTGGTTCGGATATCCGAAATGTCGGATTGGATTTTTAAATATCGGATCGGATTTTCGGATCCCGAATTTTTTGCACAGCCCTAGCGATAATCTTTGAGACTATTGTGCAACCCCGGAGCATGAATTGTGTTCGGTTGCTAAATAAATTTTGGAACCTGTTATTAATAAGTACGACTATCGATTAGCAAGATTTCATAGTATTTAGTAGGATACTTCTATTTTTGGATTTTACTAGATTTTAGGTAATTATTATACTCCACTAAAATGATAGGCATTACATGGTACCACATTAAGGATTTTGGTGCATGAATTGTGTTAAGTATGTTGGTTTATTGTACTCATTATACTTCACTAAAATTATAAATGTTTCATGGTATCTCATTTAGGTCACGACGAATGAATTGTGCTAAGAGTGATTCATTACTTGACAATTATGTGTTATTTCTTATTCTCCTAAAAATCAATAAGATAAGCTTGTTACTTTATGTAAAACATTATCGGTATGTCGGTATGATTAATATGATTCCAATGTTGAGAAAGTGTTTGGTATGGTAAGTATGTATAAATAATGGGCCGAGTATTCTTGAATCTAATTATGGGATATTAATCATGGATGTAATCCCTAAGGGCAATTTGGTCAATTTACCTGCATTATGATTTTTACCATTACCCACATGTTTAATATGTATTATATGTTGTAAGAACGAGAATTCACAATCATGGATGTAATGGGTAAGCATGCTAGACTTTTATATGTAAAATATAGAATAAGGATAAATTGGTCATTTGGCTTATCTAATAATGTAACTACAGAGTAAATTGGTTTAATTATTATAATTTAGCCTTTTTCATGTCAAATTGATAAACAAAATGGAGTTATTACCCAAATGGATGATAATATGGTAATTATTGGTCTTAGGGGCATGTTGGTCATTTACGGCTTAATGCGCCGAAAAGGATGAATAACTAATCCTAGGAAGGACTTAGTGTATTTACTAATTTACCGTGGTAATGATCTTCACTATAGTTGTCTCTAATAATTGGAAATAGATGGAATGGTTATGTTTGGGAATCAGATCTATGTGATGTATATGTGATTTTTGTGGTCACCTAAATAAAATACTAATACGTAAAGTGAAAGACCTCGATATCGGAAATGGTGGCTCTTTAGGGATCGTTACCCTAGAGACATGGTTTAGCCCGCAATTATTTTGGATTTTTGCCGGTGTTCCTTAGTGCTCCAACCATGCCCTACATCTTACTCTATTTGTTCAGTGGAATGATAGGGGGTATGCATACTTATGGATTAGGTGTCCTTATCGGTAGGGTACTGTATTACCTTTGCGTATCAGTGTGACTAGGATACCTTTGCATCCTTAGATTGATAGTCGATGGGATATTGTATTACCTTGTGACGGTATGACTATAGTACCTTAGTGTTTCTAGATTTGAAGTGATATCCCCTCAAGTGAATAAAAATGGAAATGATTGATGGATTATTGGGTCATTGGATGATTAGATTGGTTGGTAGCAGCCTTTGTGCCTACCTATGTGCCTACCTAAGTTTCTGTAACAGCCTTCATGTCTACATGTGCTTGGTATTGTTCCTTTGAGCCTTGTCTATGACGTTGTGGATTGTGTTGGTCTGTGCTTGTGAGCCTATTAGCATAATGAGATTTGTTGGGATTGATGTGGAGGTGTGGTATGTGGTCATTATATTATATTTGAGTTTGATGTGTCTATAAATATACTATAAAGAACATCACTTGGATGTTCCCTTAGTAATTCTCAGCTAATTCTAGATGAACGAGTATGATTGATGTGATTATATGAATGATTAATTGATACTTGTATAGTCGATGCTTTATATTGATGCCTTCCATGTATTCTATGATGGTTTTTCATTTTGGTTTAGTATAAAGGGTTTCTCAGCATTGTTGTACTAAAGGGTTTCTTTAGCATTGTTGTACTGAAGGGTTTCTTTCATGGGCACCTGCTTATTCAATGGACATTGGTCTTTGTAGGTCAGCTTCAAAGATTCGTCAAAGCCGGTGGTTCGTTTGAGAGCGTAGGATTGTCCGGTGCTCCTTTATCATTTTAAGTCTGGTTGTTTTAGATGCCTGTATTTGTCTCTATTTGAGCTTGTAAACTGTTGAAGTTGTTTTTGCGTAGCACCATATTCATCTAATATTATCTCTACTCTAATTTCTGTAATCATGTTATTAATCTAAGTGGAGTAATGAATTTAGCCTTAACACTTAGTATGAAAATGGTAAGGGTAACTAGAATTATACCAAGTGCGGTAGTAACACCCATCGTTTTATTATTTTTAGCTTCCACACTTCACTCTAAAAATAAAAAAATTTTATTAGTAAAAATTAGGGTGTTACAATAAACTACCGGTATTTTCCACATATTGAAACTGTTCATCATATGCTCTCACTCTCCTTCCATTTCTTGCTTTTCCTTCATTAATATTTCATTTGCTAAACAAAGTGTCAATATGTTTCTATTGGATATTTTTTTCACTTTATTTCATTGATAAATGAAAAAAAAACTACTAGGATTATTTTTATGTATCTAGTTTTGTAATTCAAGTAATGTTGTTACTACTATTGGATGATAGAGATGCCAATCGTAAAGGCTTTCATTGAAATGACGTGCCCTTAATATGTCATCTCATATAACTTACATACAATGACGTGCTTGGTATAATTATATTCAAATAATTATTGAGATTTTGAATCCCTCACACTTTTTCAATTATACTAGAAAGATTGAAGCATTTCCTAGGCCGTTAAAGTAAGGCCAAAGATTATTAAAAAAACGTTATCAAAAGTGTGTTTTAGTTGAATTAAAAATATGTTTTAGTTGAAGTAAAAATCTTTATAAGTATGGTGATCAATATTGTAACACCCTAACCTCATTAGGATTATGGGTAGTTAGGGATGGCAACCGGGGGGGGGATCGGAGATGGGGACCCTTCCCCATCGCCGAAACCGATAAGAAAAATAATCCCCAAACCCAACTCGATCCCCAATCTTTTTTATCGAGGATTCCCCAACCCAATCCCGGCGGGGATCAAATTCTCATACCCGACCCGATCCCCGATCCTTAAGTCTTTTTTTCTATATTATACTTTTAATTTTTATTCTATAAAACATTATATATATAATTATTCGGGGTAGGTTCGGGGATGGGGACCCTAAACCGGTCCCTAAAAAAATTTCCATTAAGAATCCCTAAACCCGACCCCTCGAATTTTCTCCCCGAACTCAAACCCGAATGAGGAATCTCCGACGGGCCCCCGAACTCGCAGGAAAAATTTTCATCCCTGGATAGTTACCAAAATCACTTTGGGAATTGATAACTAATCCCATTGATCAACAAAACACCTTTTGAATGTGTTTTTTTTATCAGCTCACTTGTATCCCTAAATACTTTTTAGGAGGTCACCCATCTTTAAATTATTTCAAGTCAAGCATGCTTAATTGTGGAGTTCTTTAATGACAGGCTTCCCAAAAAGAAGGTATATATTGTTGATATAGGTAGTCTTATCAATCATTTTAAGCCTCCATTATCCACCATTTATCTGGAGCTCTTTTGAGATAAATGATTGACCCCACAGATCAATATGAGTCATTTTGAATGAGTATATATATATATATATATATATATATATATATATATATATATATATATATATATATATATATATATATTATTTTTTCAGGAGGTTACCATCTTTAAATTGCTCCAAGTTAAGAAAGCTTAACTATACAGTTTTGTAATATAAATTTTCCAAAAAGAAGGTATACCTTGTTGATATAAATAGTCTTATCAATCCTTTTAATGCTCCAATATCCACTACTAATTTTGGAGTATTTTAAATACATACTTCTAAAATTTTTCCTCCATTGTCTTACAATAACATATCTCATATATCTCATGAAAAAATAGCCACATCTATCATTGTCTCTTTATTTTGGACACTATATTAAGTGAAATGCACACATACAAGTTTGTAGCTTACTATAATAAATAATAAACACCAAACCATATAAAAGATATAAAGCAGTTACTAACAATTATTTATATAAACACATTGGTGCATTTTAGGTTTGTCTTTTTGCTTCTCTAGATATTTTTTGAACAATATAGCTGATGTATAGATACATATTAATTATATAATATAACAATTAACTCATGAAATAAATTAATTAAAGCTATATATCAATTATGTCATTGTATATTGTCATCACATTTGATACCTAAGGGGTCAAACTAACACGTGATCCTTCTTAATTGATGTAAAAGGAGCGAAACCTAATGTTTATTATAAGATATGAGGGGAAAGATCAATTGATTTAGTGTCACCCTTATCACTTAGATCTCATACTCCACTTGGTCTTTTTGTTCCCCATAGGATATCAATCATGTTTAGAAAAAAAACCCCATATAAATAATCATTCTTTTTAGACACAAGTTCGTCTTTTTGATAACCTATAAGAAAATAATCATGTAATTATGTGTTGCTAATAAGTTAAAAATTATAATAATATTGTTAAATATAGCTAAGGTTGTTAGAATCAAGATTCTATTTATGATCGATTTTAAGGCTCAAGATCAAATCATTGAATCGGGTCGTAAGATCATACACAAACTATAATAATATGAAACTTATATGTATACATGTTACATAATAACATATTGTAAGTTAAAAGAATACAAGAATTATATTATTAAGCTCTTATATAGTTACTTATTGAGTTTTAATAACTTACAAGTAACATAAATTGCTAAAGTTATTGTAAATATTAGGAACTATATTAAGTCAACAACATTAGAAATAAATTGTCATATGAAAAGTGAAAATGACAATACGATTATAGGTAGATGTAACATATAATTCATTAGTTTTAAATATATATTATTGTTAACCTTAAGAAAAATGCACAAAGAATGAAGAAAGTGGATGATAATGAAGGTGGCAATAAGAGGACAATATTTTCTATTATTTAAGAGAATATGAACCAATAAAAATTATATTGGCTTTTGAAATTTTGATGAATCAAGAAAAGAAAGATATTTTGGTTATATGTGCACACGTTAAATTACTATATAAACTATGGGTATATTATAAACTAAAGCTTATTATAATATAAGCATAAAAATAAGAAAAGAATATTAAAGTTGAATTCAATATAACTTAATAATTAAAATATTGTAAAATTTAATACATCCATTTTACCATTTACATGGATATTAAATTCTTTGTCAAACTTTTATATCAACAATCAAATTTATTATCTTAGTGATATCTCAATCATATTTTCTTTACTTTAACTCATTTTTAAGAGATGTTGAAAAATAATAAAGGGTCAAGAATAATAGGAGTAAGAAATAAACATATGTGGAATAAGAGAGGAAATATATTTGGAGATATATTTATGAAAATATAGTTATTGTGTAGAATTATAGAGGTTTACCTTTGATTAAAAGATTCTACAATAGGATCATAAATTTCTATAACTATTTGACCATTTTATGAAATGCCCCAAAATTTTCTAATTTTAAATATTATATTTAAATGAGGTTTTATTATAAAAAATTAATTAAGTATATTATTTTATTTAAAATAAAAAGAAATTAATTAAGACAAATCACGAATAAATTTATAAGTATTTTAATTAGAAGGAATTTGGGTATTTAAACTAATTAAAGATTTTAATTTGGGAATTAATTAAATAAATTTTATTATTTAAAATAAGAGGGAGAAAATAGTTTGAAATTAATAATAATTTTATAAATAATTTAATTGAAGAAAATTGGGGTGTTTTACTAATTAAAATAGAATTTATGGAAAATATTTTTAAAACCCTAAATTAGCCTAAAAAGAGAATTTAATATTTTTTAAAATAAATATTTTATGTTAAATACCCAAAATATTCTAATTAATTTATTTAAACCCAAAACCTTAAATTTATCCTTTTTCCTTTTTCCTCTTTCCTCTTTCCTTTTCCTTTTCTTTTCTTCTTTTTCTTTTTCCTTCTTTCTTTTTCTTCTTTCATCCGCGGTTGGGCCTGGACGCGGCCCAACCCACCCTTTTCTTTCTCTCCCTGCGGCTTAGTGTCGCTGGCTACTCCTGCGTGCGCCCAAACACGGCGTTTTGTCCATTTTAATGACGAGACGACGCGTCTCGTTTAATGAAGTAGTAACCGACGCCAATCGGCCCGGTTCTCCTTTTTTCTTTCTTTTCCCAGCCGACCGGTCCACCTCCTTTCCTTCTTCCTTCTTCCTCCTTTCTCCTCCATCGACGCCGCTGCAGCTCAAGACACCAACAATGGTGTCTCCGGCCATAGGGACTTTGACCAGCCGTTTATTGGCTCATTGTATTCCTCTTTACTCAAGGAATAAATTGGCGTAACTCTCGTCCGTTATCTCTCCCCTATTTCTTCTCCCCAACCTCGTGAAATTTCGAAGCAACCTAAACGATGAACGATCAATTACTGCCACCGGCCACCCAAATTCTTGCATTTAATACCTCCCTAACAAGCTTCAACCCTCTGTTATCCCATCTACCATCTATAAATAGCCTAGTTGAAGGAGTTTTTGGAGTTTTTCTTCCCCAAAAACCCTAAGCAAGAGCTGGCCGCCACCCTGACTTCAGACGCTTCCCCCGCTGCTGATAGCCAACCTCCGCGCCACCGCAGCATTCCAATTTCTTCCCTGAAATTTTCTCTAATTAACTAAACCATTTTCAACCTTCGATTCTTCTTGCACGGGCCTCCATAGTCGTTCCAAGTTTGCTACTCATCTCGCCAGAATTTTCACCCCAAAACCCTTAAGCCGCCGTCCGCCGCCGTTTCTGCCACTTCTACTACCCTCTGAACCACCCAAAAACTCCCTCTAATCCTCCTCCACCGAACCATAACCTTATTTTAATTTTCCCCTGCTCCTTCTCTCTTTTTCTTCATCTTTTTCCCTTTTAGATCATTTTTTCGGCCACCGCCGTGAACCACCGTCGGTGCCGCCCATTCCTGCCGACTCAAGGCGAAACCCTAGACCTCCTTAGTCATTATTTACTATTTATTGTAAATTATTCCATTTTTATTTTATTTATTAGTAACTATTAGAATATAATAATTACTTCCTTGCTATTAATATTATTATTATTTGATATAAAAATTATGCTGAATTGTACTTGCAGGGTGGAGAGTGGTAATAAAATAATTTTATTGTTAGTTTCGAATTTTAAGTTGTTAATTGAATTATTATATGATTATTATCGTTCTTCTTCTTATTATTAATATTATAATTATTAGAATAATTATTATTAACATTTTATTTATTTATTCTGGAAAATCATAGGCCCTAATTTTATATTAACTTTCGCACTTATGTATTTTAGTATTATTATTTCTATTGTTCTTATAACCATTAATAATAATATTATCATTATCTTTATTATTTCAATATTATTATATATGTTATTAATTTTATTATTAATATTAATAAATAGTAGGTCATTAGTTATAAGTAGGGTCGAAACCCCACTTTAAATTTTAAAGCTTATATATTATTGTGATTATTATTATTATTATTATTCTTGATATTATCTTTAATTATAATATTTAGTTGTTATTAGAATTATTATTATTATTATTATTATTATTATTATTATTATTATTATTATTATTATTATTATTTTATCATTACTCATATTATTTTGGTGAAGGGTAGAAACCCTTATATCACCATTTTATTTTGAACCGCATTAGTTTTATTATTAATATTCTACAAGAATTTTGTAGAGTCAATTCTAGTATAAGAATTTTTAATTGAAAATAAGGTATTGGGATAAGTTAGAAATAATAGTATTCTTAAGAGAAAACCTAATCCTAGTATTTTTCCCATAGTAGGTGAGCCCAACCGAAGCCCTCAAGTAATATAGGAGCGTGCTCCTAGCAGGGACGGAGGCAATTTAGAACACATGGGGTCGCCTGACCCCATGGATTTTCTGCAAACAATATATATTTTATATACAATCTTAAAGACAGAAAACAATTCTGGACCAGTGGTTAGAGAGATGTAAAAATATTTAAGTGTGGTCTGGGGTCCTGGGTTCGAACCCCAGTTTTGCCACAAATTTTACCGTGTTTTTTTTCCTAATTTCACAGTGTTTTTTGTTCCTCGTTGGCTGACTTGCGTTGCTCGGTTGCCCTGTTTCGTCCATCTTCATTTTGAATTTCATCTGTCTCCCTGACTCCCACTCTCTCCCGCTCGGTTGTTCGAGTCTCGACAGTCGAACCCAAGCTCCAGCCTCCAGGCGCCGCTAACCCTACCCCTCTAGCTGCCGCGCTGCTCGCTCAGGATTGCTGGCCGCCAGGCGCTAGGCAGGCAGACACCCACCGCCCAGTCGCACACAGCACACGACACACCGCACCGCACACGACGACTAGCAGCGACTGCGACACTGCTGACCTGCTCGCTGCTACTGTCTTGCCTCGCCGTCGCCTTGCCGACTGTTCGAAGATTTGTTGCATTCTATTCAAAGTTTGAACGCCCGCAACCTAACACTGCACCAGCCAACAACTTGCTGCCCGAGATCCAGAGAGATTGAGATTTGAGAGGGTGAGGGTTCTTTTATTTAAGATGAAATATAATATGTATTTTTGTTAATTAAATTAGTTAGTATTTTTATTTCTAATTTTATTGTGAATATGTGATATTGGAATAGTTTGTATGTTATTTGTTAATTAGTTGATTATTGTATTTTTTGAATTAGGTTATGTTAATTTTGAATTAGTATGGTATGAATTATTATTGTGTAATGTTAATTTAGTTGAGTATGAGTATTTTAGTTAATTGAATTAGTTTGTATTTTTATTTCTAATTTTATTATGAATATGTGAAATTGCAATAGTTTGTATGTTATTTGTTAATTAGTTTATTATTGTATTTTTCGAATTAGGTTATGTTAATTTTGAATTAGTATGGTATGAATTATTATTGTGTAATGTTAATGTAGTTGAGTATGAGTATTTTTGTTATCCAAATTAGTTTGTATTTTTATTTCTAATTTTATTGTGAACATGTGAAATTGGAATAGTTTGTATGTTATTTGTTAATTAGTTGATTATTGTATTTTTTGAATTAGGTTATGTTAATTTTGAATTAGTATGGTATGAATTATTATTGTGTAATGTTAATGTAGTTGAGTATGAGTATTTTTGTTATCCAAATTAGTTTTTATTTTTATTTCTAATTTTATTGTGAACATGTGAAATTGGAATAGTTTGTATGTTATTTGTTAATTAGTTGATTATTGTATTTTTTGAATTAGGTTATGTTAATTTTGAATTAGTATGGTATGAATTATTATTGTGTAATGTTAATGTAGTTGAGTATGAGTATTTTTGTTATCCAAATTAGTTTGTATTTTTATTTCTAATTTTATTGTGAACATGTGAAATTGGAATAGTTTGTATGTTATTTGTTAATTAGTTGATTATTGTATTTTTTGAATTAGGTTATGTTAATTTTGAATTAGTATGGTATGAATTATTATTGTGTAATGTTAATGTAGTTGAGTATGAGTATTTTTGTTATCCAAATTAGTTTGTATTTTTATTTCTAATTTTATTGTGAACATGTGAAATTGGAATAGTTTGTATGTTATTTGTTAATTAGTTGATTATTGTATTTTTTGAATTAGGTTATGTTAATTTTGAATTAGTATGGTATGAATTAGTTGAGTATTTGTTCATTACATCTTGTATAATTGTATTGTTGTATTCATAATTGCAGATTTGATTTTATCAAATTAGCATGTGGAAATATCTTCAAAAGCGGCCTAAAAACAAAGAACGAGCTAATGGGAACAATTCTAATCCAGTTCCTAGTCCTATAATTCATGAACAAGTTTCTTCATATCTTCATCAATCTCAAGCTACACAACGCAATTGGGTGGATTTAAATTCTCTGGAACTTGATCTAGGTCTGAGGGAAAAAATTTCAGATTTCCATCCAAATCAGTAAGATGAGGTAAGGAGAGCTTATATTCGTCTTGGTCCTTTCCAACCTCGTGCACACAATTTTCCAACTAAAATTATTGCCGGAAAAAATTGAAGATTTGTTGCATCTTGATTTGATCAGTATGACTGGTTAGAATATAGTATAGCAAAAGATGCTGCTTTTGCCTACCATGTTACTTGTTTAAACAAGAATTTGAAGTCGGTGGTGATCATTTTGTGGGTCAAGGTTTTGAGGGCTGGAATAAAAAGGATAGGCTTGAAGTTCATGTTGGTAATTGTGATAGTCCTCATAACAAGGCTGTGAAAAAATGTGATACTTTGATGAATCAAAAGTATGGCATTCAAGCTGCTTTCTCAAAACAATCTGAAATAGTGAAATCTGAGTATCATATTCGTCTAGAAGCATCAGTCATTGCTATTAGATATCTTCTTCGACAAGGACTAGCATTTCGGGGGAATGATGAACCGGATAGTTCAAAAAACCCAGGTAATTTTTATGAGCTCCTAAAAATATTATAAGAAGTTAATCCATCTCTGGATAGTTTTATGTTGAAAAATGCTCTGAGAAATAACCAGATGACTTCTCTTGATGTTCAAAAAGATATTGCTTGTGCTTGTGCAACTAAAATAAGCAATGAGATTATTAAGGAGATAGGGGATGATGTTTTTGGCATATTAATTGATGAATCTGGTGATATATCTGGGAAAGAACAAATGGCTGTTGTTGTACGTTATGTGGATCGTAAGGGTTTTGTGATGGAAAGATTTATTGGTATTGCACATGTAGCTGATACAACTGCCGTGTCACTCAAATCAACACTTGAGACAATGTTAGTGAAATATAAATTATGCATATCAAGAATACGAGGACAGGGCTATGATGGAGCAAGCAATATAAGAGGAGAATATGGTGGTTTAAAAACTTTGATTCATAATGAAAATAATTCAGCATATTATATTCATTGTTTTGCTCATCAGCTTCAGTTGGCATTCATTGTAGTTGCAAGGTCTCATGAAGATGTTGATTGGTTGTTTTTTTATCGTTACTGGTGTTGTTAATGTAATTGGATCATCTAACAAACGTCGAGATATGCTTCGAGATAAATGTGCTATTGAATTAGAAGAAGCATTTGATCTAGGCAAGATCGAACATGGGTGTGGATTGAATCAAGAATCAACCCTTTCAAGGGCCGGAGATACTTGTTGGGGGTCACATCTTAAGTCTCTTTCAAGTTTGGTTAAGTTATTTTCTCCGGTTATTGAAGTACTTGATTTTTTGAAAAAAGATTCAAAAAGTAGACAGAAAGGTGAGGCTAGAGCTTTCAAAGATCTACTAATGTCCTTTGAGTGTGATTTCATGTTACATTTGATGAGAAGGGTTCTAGGTATCACGAATGATTTATCTCAGATGTTGCAGAAGCGTGATCAAGATATTGTAAATGCCATGAGACTTGTTCAACTTGCTAAACAAAGCCTCCAAACGATGAGGGATGAAGGATGGGAAGATCTTATTGTTGAAGTTTCTTTATTTTGCCACGATAAGAATATTGTGATTGCAAATATGGATGATCGGTATGTTAAGGAAAACAAATCACAACGGTTGGCTCCATTTCTTACAAACATGCATCATTACAAGTTTGATTGCTTCTACATCATATTAGACTTGCAATTAGAGGAGCTTGAATCACGTTTTGATGTGATAGGCACTACGTTCTTGTCATGTTTATCATGCTTGAATCCATCGGAGCTATTTTCTGCTTTTGAAAAAGCTTCATTGATTAGGTTAACAAAGTTTTATCCTGAGGATTTTTCTGACGTTGATGTTGTGATACTGGATAATCAGCTTGAGAATTATATTTTGGATGTTCGAGTTGATGAAAGATTTTTTGAATTAAAAGGACTTGGTGATCTCTCAAGGAAGTTAGTGGAAACAAAAAAGCACACTACATATCCTTTGGTTTATATGCTTGTGAAGCTGGCTTTGATTTTACTGGTAGCTACTGCAACTGTTGAAAGAGCTTTTTCAGCGATGAGTTTTATCATAAAAAAGTTGCGAAATCGTATGTGTGATGAATGGGTAAATAATTGTCTAATGTCATATATAGAAAAAGATGTATCCGATACCATTAGTAATGAGACTATTATAGCTCAGTTTCAAAATATGAAACCTTGACGAGTACAATTGTAAACGAATATCTATGTATGATTTTGGATAATATTAAATATATTATTATAATTATAATTTCTGTTATTATTTTATATTTAGATATATGCTTGTTATTTATTGGGACCCCATGCATTTTATATTCTGGCTTCGTCCCTGGCTCCGAGACCGGTGACGTTTTAGGTAAGGGGTGCTAAGGCCATTTGTGTTATATATGATTTATATGCCATGCATGCCCTATGATATGATTTGTCATGTATTTCATGTAATTATTATATAAGTGTTATGAACGCAACATGTATAGAAGTTGAGGTGTGTTTCGTTAGATGATTGTGGCATGAGAATGATGTGTATAAATATGTTATTAATACGATGTGATATGGCCTGAGACATGCATGATGGAATTGCAAAATACTAATGGGGAGTTTCATGGGAGTTGGATTTTGCATGGAATTAATGTATTGTACAGTGTTAGGGTTTTGTATGAGTTGCATGGTGCTAGGGTTTGGCATGGTGGTACTACTATTGCATGGAAGTTAGGGTTTGCATGGGAGCAGAGTTTACGTGAAGTTAGGGCTTGCATGGGAGCAGAGTTTACGTGAAGTTAGGGTTTTCATAGGAGCAGGGTTTACGTGAAGTTAGGGTTTGCATGGGAGTAGGGATTACGTGAAGTTAGTGTTTGTATGGGACGGGGAGTTAGGGTTTAGGTGGAGTTAGAGTTTTCATAGGAGTTAGGGAAGGTCGGGATTAATTGTAATAGTGGTGGTTAATTAGGACTGGAAGAGGAGAAAAGTAGAAGTCAGTCATGCATGTCTGGGTCAAAACTTGTGAATAAGACACTTAAGATACTAATTACTTAAAGTGGAAGATATTGAGACGGGACCAGCCGATCCACCGGTCAGGAATAGTGGTTAGGACGTGAGGTCCTATATGCGACCGATCCATCGGTTATATTAGTGGTTAGGACATGATGTCCTATGTGTGACCAACCCACCGGTTACAATAGTGGGGGATCCCGATCTCAATGAAAATAGACCAAAGTTTTGCTAAGGCAAGTAAAAGGCATTAATTATTTATAGTGGAACACCATGTGAGCAGGAGCCGAGCCAATCCACCGGTTAGGAATAGTGTTTAGGGTTTTTACCCTATATGCGACCGATCCACCGGTTATAATAGTGTTTAGGGTTTGACCCTATTTGTGACCGATCCACTGGTAATAATAGTGGTTAGAGCACGATGCTCTATGTGTGACTGGGCCACCGGTTATAATAGTGGGGTGCTCCTGTGCTCGCATGGAATCGATATAAAGGCATGGTATGACATGAGATCTGATCAGAGGTTAACTGAGTAATTAATCCGAACTATGAATGGGCCTTTGTACTTTTATTTGGTTGATCATATGCATTTATGATTATGCTTTGTTATGTTCTGCATGATTTATGCGTTTATGTGTTGGCCTTAGTGCTTGGTTACCTTACTTAGTACGTAGCGTACTGATCACCCGTTTCATGGGTGCTGCTCATTCCCACGAGTAGAAGGCCCATCTGACTTGCTGCAGGTAGGAGATGTGTATTACGATGTCCATGGGTCATCAGGAGGGGTCAAGTGATGATTGGGGCGGGACCTGTTCCCATAGTGACGTGGCTGGCTTTCCTTGAGATTTTTATTACCATGTCTATTATTTATGATTAGTACTTGAGAAACATTTTTATTATTGTAGTTATCTCCTTTTCTCGAAGCAAAAAAAAAAACTAATTCTCGTGTTTTGGATTGTATAAGGACTTAAGCGTACCTGATTTCCGTCCTTATGAAAATGGGTTATTTAATAATGTTATGAATTGCTTTTCTTTAGCCTTAGCACTTAATACTGGAACGGTAGAAGTGAACCAGTCTGGTATTAAGTGTGGCAGTAGCATCCCCAACATTCACGGGTTCTAAATTAAGAATTTTTATTTTAATTACTTCTGCCTTTCTTTTTTTTAAAAAAAAAGAAAGTAGTGAATTTTGGGGTGTTACAATATTCTACCTCAGATCATGGATCATTTTCTAATTTTTGGATTGTAAGATCGTAGATTCATAGGATTAAATTGGGACTTTAATAACTATAAATATAGCTATATATTAAAATTAAATGAAATTACAGTTCATGTATGCTTTTATATGTTGGATTTGCAGCCAACCTCTAGCCAACAAGTAAATTATGTCCTTAGATCCAACATATACATCGACTACTTTAGTCTTGAGGAAAAATTATGGTAGTAATTCAACTTATATTCTCAAATCTTAATTATACAAGACTTTATCAAAATACATCCTCATCATACGAGGCAATACTTGATAGTTGATGGTAGTTGTATTGTGTTTTGCACATTATGTTGCATACTTTCCTTCTCTTATTGCTCCCTAACAGTTAGTTTCCTCCAAAAACTATTAGCATCCTAATTAAAAAAGGAAACAATGCTAATAGACACTAATTATGGAATTAAGTAATTAAATCTTATTATTAGTAATCATACTGCATCCTTAAGGATAATTAAACTATATTAGCATCCAATCGATACCCCTCCTAAGCGTAGGAGATCATAGTCTTGGTCTTTCAAAAATGGTAACTTTAGGAAAGTATACTCATCATAGATGTTGGTAAGCGTCACTCAAATTATATTAGACTCCAACGATCTCTTCTCAAAGACATGAACAATTTCTTAGGCGAAAATAGTTTCTTTCTTTGATGTTTTGAAATCACATGCATATTCACCATATATTCAAGAGTATTATCAATTTCATATATATCAATTGAAGAGACACTTTAAATAAGAAAATAATTAAAATTAAAGTATATTACTTCATGTACATTGGATATAGGTATAATATTAGGGGCATAGGAGAGGGCACTACCATGATAACCACTTCGGTTAATTTCATATTTGATCTAGATATCTTTTTATTCACAAAATTTAGCATTCTCTCCATAAACCTTTGTCGTTTGGCAATTAACTTTTCTTAGCCTACTCTTAAAGGACCATCTTCCGTTGTTAAACGATTGAGTTCTTCCTTAGGTGATGTGGAAGATAATAGAGGAATTATTCTTTCACAAATGCATAATGTTTTTCTTCTTTTTCCTTAGAGCTGAGAATGTTTCTCGAATGGTTTGATGTGTTCAAATGTAATTGTTGTTAACATTGCTCTTCAATTTAGATTTGATCTTCAACAAGATAACTCACTAAGTTTTCTCTAAAGACTAAAACCTAAACTCCCAAGAATAAACTTACTTGAAGGGGAAGGAAAGGAATTTCAATTATAACTTGACTCTTCATTAATTCTTATAATAGTACAAGATGCCATTACACACACACACACACACACACACACACACACACACACACACACACATGTAGGCCTAGTTAACCCCTTACTAACCAAGCCCAACCCAACCAGCCTAGCTAGTTACCTTAGTTAAAAAAAAGAGCTAAACTAATGCACTACATGCCTATATTATACATATAATGGTCTACAATTACAAGTTACAAGACATTACAATGTATACATAAAATATCAAAGCTAAACAAAACCCTAATCATGTAATACATTCAATAATTATGAAATCAAGCTTCATATCTTGTATCTTATCTTCTTTACAACTTTATAACCCTTGTATTGTCCTTACCTTATACACTATATGTCTTTGGTGAATTCTTCTTCTTATCACTTTTCAAATATTAGTAATGTTCATTGAGTTCTTCATTATAAGAGAATTGTTTATCATATTACCATAGCACATAACACATCATCAACATAATTACCAATTTGAAAAGTGATAAGAACTTGCTTAGAGACTCTTACTCTTTTATCTTTGTTAAACCACTATAGAGAGAAAAAAAAAAAGTCCTTGAGGGCTTTATAATCTTCAAGCCAAGCATTTTCACCATCTCTTCACTTAAAAAACATTGATACATGAGCCACTTTTAACAATACCTTTACACATCTAGTCTCCCACCTTGCACTTGGTCTTAAAAATTATATATATATTTTTTTTTTGTTGAAGATGACCATATATGAACTTATAGAACTCTTTACACAATTCAACACTATTGTCCCTCTTCACCATAATCATTGACAACACCATCATTCTCCTCTTCCGCTACTTCAATCTCATCATCAGAACATGACTCCATACATGAAATTTCTCTCAAATTCAAAGTCATTTCATTAGGACAATCCTTTACAAAACTCTTATTACCTTTTGATGAGTTCATATTTTGACACATTTTATACCCTTATAATCTTAGTTTTTGGTAGTTTATTTGGCTAATATAGGGGAATAATTATTGTTTTATGCTTAAGTGGTAAAATTTGCATAAATTTTATTATTTGAGCTAAAATGATATAAATTAAGTAAATTTAGAATAAAATATTATTTATTAACATTTATTGAATTTTATTTTGCAGGTATTATTATTTTTAAATAAAATAAAAAAAATAAAAATAAAGTCGACGTTTGGACCAACGGCCAAAAGCCGAAGGCCCAAACGCCACTAAAGCTAACCAAACGGAGCGTCAAAGAAGAAAAAGAAAAGAAGTCAGGAGAGGGCTGACGTGGCACAGACAAAAAAAAAGCTGCGAGACACATTATAAATAAAGGAGGGCATTCATTGAGAAAGGTCGTCGAAGTCTGAGGCTCGGAAGTGAGTGGCAGAGCCTTCCGAGGCTCTATGGAACGAAACGCAGGGACACACACATAGAGAGGAGGGTCGGCCGAACAAGTAGGCCTGACGCAGCGGCACAGACTTCGAGGAAGACGCACGGAAAGAGGGTCAGCCGCCAGCCGAAAAAAGAAAAAGAAGAAAGAATTTGGCACAGAAATCAATGCACCGAAGGAAGAAAAATTAGAGGAAGAATTTAATACCCGATAGAGTTTATTTCAGATAAAATTAATTTTTATCTGAATAAATTCTTGATCTTTTATTCAAAATTAAATCCGGTTATTTATTTCTCTTATTTTTAATTTATATTTTAGATATATATTTCTGTGTAATTAATTCTTTAATTATGGTTGGCTGATTGTTTATTGTTAGGGAATGAATTGAAACCCTAGATTATGATTTGAATTATAATTTTATTTTCTTTGTTTCGTGAGATTGTGTCTTGACTCTATATTAATTGCTATCGTTTATATGTATAATTCTGTCAAGTATAGTTTATTTGGTGCATGCCTTGTTCTGGTACCTCATAAGTGACAGTATGTAGGATTAATTGCTTGCTAGGTGGCCATCTAAATATACTAGAATTTATATGTATAAATTGCAGCTAGGTTAGATAACAATTCACCTAATCGTTTTGTGATTCTAGTCGAAGTGGTAAAACGTTTCGATACGTGTGGGTCAAGAAAAGGAAATACAGCTAGACATGTTTTTTGTACTAGTTTGGGTACTTAGATTGACAGCCTTCCACTTACACTTAATGCATTAAATCTAGTTAAATATAGGAGCCGCTTGTTGCTGCTATACTGCTAGTATTTAATAGGGTTAATATTGGCGCTTTGTCGTATTAATTAATTAAGGGAAGTAATATAAGGTGTATAGACCTGCTTTTGGTGTGCAACTTGGTCGATCTCTTTCTCATGATTAAAGGATGACTTAGAAATAAATATTATATTTAGACCTAATCTAGTGGTGGATTTTTTATTTCCCTAACATATTTCTCATATCTGCGGTTTCTCATTATTTTCATTATTAGTTGATTTTATTTATTCCTTTTATTATTTTATTATTTTGATAAACCCCCATTAGTATTTTTCTTATTCATTTATTCTGTGTTATTTAGGATTTTTATTTTTAGTTTTAGCTTTATTTTCAAGCTAGTTAAATAGAGGTGAGTCCTCTCAATCCCCAGCCTAGAACGATACCCTTATTTACTAGTGCTACAATTGACAACAAGATGGTTTAAATTGCGTGCCGGCTACGGTCGCACCACCTTTACACTTACAAAATTCCTTTATAGCACTTTTTTCCATCTTCCCTATTATTTTTTCCATTCAGACTCCATCTCCCTTCCTCTCAAAGTTTGAATCACGATTATTATTTGGGAGGTTTTGAGGATTGTGTCTTGGAAGTTACCTTAGCACTCTTCAAATGCTTCTAAAAATTTAGATCTAATTTCACCAAATCTTCTAAAGCGCCATAGATACATACTTCAACCTTCTCTCACACATTCAAATTGAGGCCTCTAACAAACCTTTGTTAAGTTTATTGCTTATTTTCTTGAATTTGACAAACCAAAGCTAACTTTTCAAATTCTCTAGCATATTCTTCTACACTCATGACTTGATCGGAAGTTTCTTGAATATGACAAACCAAAGCTAACTTATCAAATTCTATAACTCCTTGCTTGGATGGGATCAACTTGGTTAAGTTATCTTACTCAAAATCTCATGGCATGAACTTTCTTCGAAAGTGCTTCTTAAATTTCTCCCATGTCTTGATCTTTGTCTTCCCTCTCTTTCTTGAACCTTCTTCACATTTTTTAACCATGTCCTAGAAATTTTTTTGAGCTTCAAAATTGTTATCTTTCATCATCTACCTCCTTAAACTAAAAAATAGCATCCATGGTTCTTTTCCGCTCTAGATAGAATTTAGAATCCATGTTGCCTTTTAATTTAGGAAGATAAAATCTAATACCTTTCTCCTCGTCATCATATATGGTCTTTATGATTCCGAATCACCCTTTCAATTATTGCCAATTGTCTCTACATCTTCATCTTCCATTCGGTTGTCTAATTATACAAGGTCTGTAGCATTGTGCAAAAAGTATGGATTATATTTCAATTACCTTATTTATTTTGACTTGTTTATTTACGACTTTTGTTACCAGACGGAAAGTAGATATAATATTTTATTTGCGAAATAATGTATTCTGGTGAAAAGACGTTGAGCCACCTATGTAGGGAATTAAAACAGTATAAGTACTACTCTAGAAGATCGTTCTCAAGAGATGATAGAGCTTCAACTATTCTATGAGTTATCTTTTAAAATTCCATGTTCATATTTTTAACAAAAGTAATGACTTAAATAGCTTAGTAAAGATATATTTAATGTAACATACAGTCGGTTCGTATATTTTATAGAGAGAGAGAGAGAGAGAGAGAGAGAGAGCACTTAAATTTTGAACACATACCAATTCCAAATCGTCGGCATATCTAATAAGATATCTCTAGAAAATAATCACTGAAGAATCCGGCTGATTATTCATGTATGTTTAGTGATTATTTATATTGTTGAAGTAAATATCTCATCCACACACACATATTTTTTTTTTGCTAAGGTTTAGTTATTTTTTTAATATTTATTTGAAGTAAGTTGAATAAAATTGTGTTCATAATATAAAGTATATTATGACACCAAAATATGTCATGTAGAGCAAAGTATAAAATATAACCACTAAAAATTACTAAATTATCACAAAAAATCACACATAATCACTAAAATATATAAAATAATCACAAATATATACAACATAATTGCAAAGCGTATTCCGACACCAACGTATAACATAGAGTATAGTACATAACATACCTACTAGAAAGTGTCAAATAATCATAAAAAAATCAAACATAATCACTAAAATATGCAGTATAAAAAAAAGTGTATTATGACACCAAAGTGTAATACAAATCAAAGTACATGACAAAATAAAAAAAAACCCCACAAATAATCACTAAAAAAGAAAACTTAATCACTAAATTATGTAAGATGCGACATTAAAACTACTATTTCTCGTGTCGTGTCCCCGTTATAAGAGATTATCTGGATTTATTTTTCTAAAAAAAGGTGAATATAAGTCAAGTGTAGCTAGATCTGATAAATGTTGACTCAACCCTCCCGACTTGATCTGACCAGTATAAAATCTGACATGACATAAATCGATAAATCTATCAATCTGACTTGATCCAAACCCGACCCGACGATGACATAAATATAAGTGATCCGACCCGAGCCCCACCCATAACCTGCATCAACATGACCCGTTATCAACCCAACATGACTCGATAAAACCAAATTCAATATTAACTAGTTTTGATAATAATAAAAAATGAACATGTCTTAAAGCTTTTAAAAATATATTAGTATTTAAATTTTACTTATTTTTTTTTACTTTTATTATGAACTTATTCACCAACAATATTTTAATTTTACCATTTTTTTACGTAAAAAAAACATTAAAAGTTATAATAATAAATAAATAATTAATAACACATTATTAATCACATGTTTACATAACGTTAAACTTAATTATTGCGTACGAGGTTAATGAGTTAGATTAATTTTGCTGGTTAATATCCAATTTGACCTTAATCCAAAGTGATTCGATCTAGTATTATCTCGGCCCGAACCCAACCCACCCATCAAAACCTAAAAAGATTCGATTCATCAAGTTAACCCAAATTTGACTCATCAAATTAATTCAAATACTAAATCACCCAAATAAGAGCTTGCTCGGGCCAAACCCCACCCGATAGTGATGTAAATAGAGCGGGTTGAAGGCAAGTACACCCATACTTGTATCTGTACCCAATAAGAAAATTAATACCTAAATTTGTACCCTTACCTTGAAAGGGCATCCACTAACACATCCATATCCGTATCCATTGGATATTTGTTATCCGATGATAATTTGTTTACCCATTAATCCAACGGATAAACTCATTTAGAGTTAAATTAAATGATAATTTTAACCTCAATGTATACTATATTTATTTTAAAATTAAGGGTAAAAAGGTTATTATATTATATATTTGATAAATGGGTACATATACAGATAAATGTATGGATACGGGTACATATATGGGTATTCCATACCCTTATTTGTACCCGAACCCAACGGGTATTTTTTTTCCTATAATCCGTATTTATTTATCCATATCCGTTTAAGTATTCAACGGATAAAACTCATAAGGTTTTTGATAAAATTCATCCCGTTTACATCTCTAGACACGACTCGACAGGATAATATGAATCCGATCCGACTTAAAACAGAACTATCTCAACCCAAACCTAATAAATTAACTCGATATATACAACCCGAATGTGTAACTATGAACCCAAATAATAAGGAGATCCGAAATAATCCGAACTCGTAATGATCCGACCTGGCCCACAACTAATGTGTAAAAAAAAAGGGCCCTCTATAGCCCGACCCGATTGCCACCTACAAGTATAACACATTGATTATCTAACCACCACAGGTAAATATCTTTGTCATATGTGCTTTGGTCATCTTTATCGTCTGACTGTTATAAAGAATTTTTATTTATTAATTTATTTAAATACACCTCTGTACAGCATTGTGATATGAGTATCTTGCATGATACACTAATGCGCATAATGGAATTTGTCTATCACTAGAATAAAATAAAAAAAATAAGGAAACATCTTTATATTCTTACTTAGAAAGATTCTTATAGAGGCTCTGACTATTTGAACCGACCTTACTTGCGAGAAACAAAAATATAAAAACGCCCGGCGGCATCAGGCATGTGAAGATAGTTATATAAATAAGCAAGATTCTTGGTCCTTACATTCCAAGCATGAAGCAACTATATATGTTAGTTGGTTCACATAAGATGTTCCTCGAAAGTGAGCTGGAAATTGGAAGGTGACGCGACAATGATTAAGTCCAACCTGAGGGGTTTTTTTGTTTTTTGTTTTTCTATGGTTCAATCAGCCTTTAAGCAAGCAAAATAAATTAAGCTGACTTATTCTTCTGTATAATAATAATAATACTCATCCTACATGTTTTAATGTTCAAGATCTGTACGTGAGCGTTATGGGTGGGTATCATAGGGTGTATTTCATCATCTGTGACGAATCAGTGTATCTAAGGTTGGGCAAGTAATTAAGTAATCAAGACTTAAGTTAATAGGACTACGACTAAGAGATAGCGCTTGAAATCTGAAGATAACGACGAGGAAGGCGCTGGGAAAGTGTTGTTTATTAAGGAAAATAATAATAATAATAATCAAGCCATCATACACTAATTAAGACGATGGGGGGTGTGAACGGGCCAAATTATAAGATTCACCAACCTGTCTAAGACAACGCCTGTGTGCCGCACCGCGTCGAGTCAACAAGAAAGAATAACGCAATCATTATCGCTCATATTCTTTAAATGTATATATGCAAGTAATACTTTTTATAGTAAGCGCCAGTAAGCTGTAGGGAAGTAATAGATTTGGTTGGAGCAGTGCTCCTCCTCGATCGTGCTGTCCACGTTTCTTCAATTTCCCATCAACGTTCATGCATTACTTGCATAGCGCCTTCGCACACGTCTCTCTACGATGCAGATCCAACCGCCACCTTGCGACACTACACTCGTCAGCGCATGCTGTTCAATGGGCGGGTAAGAAAAACCCGCACCTCAACTAGACGACAATGTCGTCGGCCATTTTCGGGTTAAACTTCTAATTAAGCTTTCTTCCTAGGTAACAACTAGGATCTGCCGTGAATAAAACCGAGAATAAGTAATGGAGATACCGCCGCATGTAGTATATATTTATTATAAATATAAGTAGATTGTTGATATTTGGCATTAACTAATGCCCCCCCCCCCCACTTTGAGCAATATTAACAATGACACATGGTCACTCGTAACAAAAACCATGTTGTTGACCTAATAGTGTACTCTCTCGAATTTTTTTTTAAAGAAAATTTTTAGATGTGTTTTACTTTAACAAAAATTTATAAAGATTTTTAGCGTAGTTAAGAGATTTTCCGTCTAAATAAACCTTTATCCTTTTTTTGGATTTAGACATGACTAAATATTTAGGTAGATAGAATAAATGGTTTAAAATCGTGTTCGGATACAAATAAAAAATGCCACATAATATTCTTTTAATTATATTTGAATTGAAACGAAGGAGGATTACAAAATAAAATAAATAACACTTATATATTTAAAGTGAATGGATATAATATTAGGATTAGACAAATAGACGGTCGGTCATTGTATGAAAGCTTAATTTCTACTAGTGATTAATAAAAAAAAATTTATTAGTTAGAGAGTCGGTTTCTTATAGACACTCGATGTATTCTTTATATTCTTGAGGTACGTACCGTAATCTACCTCTGTCGTATTGGTTCAGGGTAGAGCCGTTGGCGGCACCGAAGATAAACGTCTTTTTCAGATAAATATACGGGTAGTTCTTTATGGTCAAACATAATTTTTCTTGAATTTCACCTTGACCAGATTAATTATAAATACCCTCCAAAAAATAAAAATAAGGCAAATGGATGAAGAAATTAACGCCAACTAGCATAAATAAAAACACAAATACAAAACATTTTCAAAGAGAATAACCGAAGGTAATTGAAAACAAACTTATTTACGTCGATTCGCCCCAGACCACGAACTAGACGTACACTTGAATACGTCATTCAGCAGTAAAGGGAAGGGCGGTTATCATTTATTGTTTTGATTCTACACCAAACGAGGAGGAAGAAGGAAGAACACAAATGTTTGGTGACTGAACCAGTACGGAGTCTTCGTCTGCCAAAGTTGCAAAAAAAAAAAAAAAAAAAAAAGGGTACTAGAAAGTCAAGCGCGTTGGAGTTTGTGGACCGCGTCCGGATAAGTTCCCGGAGATAGAGTACACGCGCTAACGTTGAAAATGGAATAGTATCCGCGCACCGGTCATGGAAATACGCCCCCCACCCCCCATCCCTTCTAGAGCGAGGAGAGAGAAAGGGATCCGCAGCGCAGACCCTATTGGCCCGCCGCAAAAGACTCCTTATTTCGCTCCCACATTATTAGCTGCTACTAGCAGCTGTGCGACGCGAACGCGATCTATTTACACTACTCAACGACACATGAATGAATATGAAAGCCCTGACGTCTACTCAACAACTACTCGTTCAGCACCGCCATCGTTTCTTCCTTATTTCACTACTACTCCTAAGTCCTAATAATATATATAGATATATACTAAATAATATTCCCGCAACCACACCCACATCCACACGAGAGCGTATGCGTAACAAGCCAAACTAGGACCGACTAGTATTAGTAAATGAAAAAAATTATTTTAAAATCTAACTAAATTAAATTATTTAAAATTAAACTTTCATATTTACATCACTTATAGTATTATTTAATTTATATATATATATATATATAATATTATTTATATATAATTAAATATATATATTAATATAATTATATACATATAATATTTTGTATTTAAAATCAAATTAATTTTTATCCTATTAATTTATCAACCACAAACAAAATTTTCCTTTAGTAATTCCTTACTCTCCAAGCAAACAAGGATAGCTCGGTCATTCTCACAACCAAAACGGTGGGGACAGTTATGCTGGTACCTCCGCGCCTGCTTTGCGTGTATAAACCTATAAATACACCTCATCCCCGTAGTTATCTCGAATTCCAGGTTTCGGTGTCCTGAAAAGAAAACCTACCTTGTCAACTTTTCTCTCCTTCCTTTCCCACCCAATATTTTCTGACTTGTTTTCGATTTCGATCCCGTGCCAACTCAATCCAGCAGCCTGCCTACTAGCACCGCCAGATTTTATGTCCGATACGATGAAGCGGAGCAGATTCGACTTAGAAGCCGGAGAGATAGAGCGTCAGGCTATGGCCAATTGCTTGATGCTGCTCTCTCAATTCGGCCGTGAATCCAACAACGCCGCGCCGTCTGCACTCGGAGAACGTAAATTCACTTGCAAGACATGTAACCGTCAGTTCCCTTCCTTCCAAGCCTTGGGAGGCCATAGAGCCAGCCACAAGAAAGCCAAACCGACTTCCTCTTCATCCGGAGATCACAGCACCAGCGGCGGAGGCGATTCTACGCTGACGTCTGTGTCCGCGAAGCCCAAGACGCACGAGTGCTCCATCTGCGGACTCGAATTCCCAATCGGTCAGGCCCTGGGCGGTCATATGAGACGCCACAGGGCGCTGATCAGCGGCGGAACCGCACCCGCGCCCGCGCCCGCTGTGAAGAAGGAGGGAGACGAGGATAAGGAGTCTCATGATGAAACGTCGCCGCCTCTGCCGGTTTTGAAGAAGACGAATGGGAAGAGAGTTTGTTTCGGCTCCGACTTTGATCTGAATTCTCCGCCGGCAATGGCATGGGAGGATGGGATCGGTAATGATGCGTTGATGCTGCGATTGGGGCCGGCGACTTCTCCTATGATTGCTTTTATTTAAGGTCGTAGGAGCTTAGCTCGTTCTGTTGATCATCTTCGTGGATTTTCTGGCTAATACCACCACCTACGTGTGTATTACGTGCGGATTCTTTTTCTTTCCTTTCTTTCCTCCTTGGTTTTTTTTTTTGTAACGGATTGGGACACTCGTGGAAAGAGAAAGAAAAAAGGATACATAGATGTCAAGTTTACTTGATGGATGATGGTTAGGGGAATTAGCAGCTAGGGCTTTAGTTCTTGGATTCAGGAAAATATTCTTTCATTGTGTAAAGAAAATCGTGATTTGATTCATATACGTTCGAATTTGTTCTTTCGGTTTTTTACGTACATAAATTAATTAATACTATACTCGTTGATTTATTTATTTGTTTGTTTTTTTCCCTTCCTATCCGATCCTATCCTATCCTTCTTCCCTTCCCGTGGAAAAAACGGAGAACCGCTGCCTGCTATCTCTCTCTCTCTGTTTATTTTCCGTTGTCTGTTTTGCTGGCTGACGTATGTCAAGAAACGGTTCCGTCGATTCTTTGCGGTTACTTGTATGCAAGGAGAAAAGCTGTTTTGCCACGAGGGGGGACGTAGTATTAGCATTACTATTTCAGCTGCCGTTTAACTTGTAGCACATAAATTCTTACCCATTAAATTTTGGCCGGTTCTACATTCTGATGGAAAGGTCGGACTGAAATTGGAGTCCTCAGCTTCTGCAGTAGCGGTCCAACTTGTTTAACTAATCCATAACAGATAAATACTAGATCAATATCAACTTTAAAAATTAATCTAAATTAAAAAATTGAGGTGAACTGGTAAGATTTTAATGATGGTCAATACATAATGATTAAAATAAAACCGTTGACAAAAGTATATAAAATAAAAGTGAAGGCGATATTTTGATAGTGCTTTTGACAAGAAACTGTAGTAAAAATAAAAATCTAATTTATTTATGCAGTAGAATTTAGATAATTGTATTTTAAAGAACCGTCATACAAAATAAGACTTTGGTCATCGCTTTTATAAAATCATCGTCTAATAAAGCTCCAAAATCAACTCATAGCAGAGGCTACTTTTTCCTATTCTCTCTTAAGTATTTACCTATTCTCTCTCTCTCTCTCATTCCACAAGCTCTCATCTCTTATTCTCTCTCCCCCCCCCCCTCCACACATAAGCTCCAATTTCTTGTTCAATCCATGAGTTGATATCCGACCCTCTTATAACTTCTCATTTTCTTCCTATTCAGATTTGAGATCTAGAACAACAAGGTCAAGCTTTCCTCTCCTTTACCTTCAATGGCCTCACTTTCAATTGGAGACACCTAGAACAACATGGAGGGCTTTCTCAAAATGATCGAAAGATAAAATGGGAGATCTAGAAGTGGATGATAGTCATACCCTAAAACAAAAGCAATGTATACGAAATATATTCAAACCTATACTTTCAAAAAAAAAAAACTAGGATTTCAACGACCAATAATTTTGGTCATTAATGGCCAAATTTTTGTCGCTAATGTCATTAACGACCAAATAAATTGTTGGTCGTCAGTGGTCGCTATTGCTCCCTCGCTAAAGGCTTTAACGACCAACTAAAATTTTTTGGTCGCTAAAGAAATAGCGACAACATATAACTTTGGTCGCTATAAGCAGTAGTGACAACGAATAATATTGGTCGTTATAAGTAATAGCGACGGCGTATAACGTTGGTCGCTATAAGCAGTAGCAACAACGAATAATATTGGTCGTTATAAGTAATAGCGACAGCGTATAACGTTGGTCGCTATAAACAGTAGCGACAACGAATAATGTTGGTCGTTATAAGCAATAGCGACGAACAAAATATACTGTCGTCAATAATATTAACGACTAATTTCACACCAATAACGACCAATTTTTCTTTCACTATTCAAATCCCTGTACCTGTATGCATATATATCCCTTTTAACGTATGGATATAATTTTCTAAATACTTGTCTACAAACATTCAAGTAAATATTCATACAAATAATTTGTATCAAATATCTGATACAACAAAATATTTGTTTAATTATAAATATATTACAAAAGCGTTATAGGATACCATTGTATTACAAAAATATCATGGCTACCCGTTTAACCGACATAGAGAGCCAAAAGCTGGATTCTCGGTTAAACTGACACAAAAAATTCAATATGAAGATGATATCTTGATAGTAAGGCCGGTTCTTGTTGCCACTCTTGCTTTCCTGCGACAAAAGAATGGGATCAAAATATGATAGTATATTATGATAATAGGGTCGGAATTGAACCTGCAGAATATCTATTTGCTTCCTCTATAACTAGTAATTTTGATATAGGTCTCTCAAAGTCTAAACAACATAGATGGGTAAAGAACAAACAACAAACCTCATATTTCTGAACTAGGGAAGCCCACAAGGACTTGCATTGTCCTGGAGTTTGGTCAACTCCATCAGCCAACAGGCTCGCCGATATCTCTTGCCAGAGAGCCATTCTTCCTCTTACAACTTGGAACCTAGTATGCAAGTCTCCTCTCAATCTAATCAACTTCTTGACCTCCTCTGGTTTCCATTTATTACGCTTTTTTGACTTCGAAGGTTGTGAAGCTTTGTTAGAGCCACCTTCGTTGACCTCTTCATCACTTAGGTCGTCTTTTATCTGATCCCCAACAAAATGGAACTCTTGTTGTTCTTGGTCATCTGATCAACAAGTTATGTCTTGGACTTCATAAAAGGTTTCCAGAAATTATCAGAAAAAATTGGGTTAAGAGAAGAGGTTCCTTCCATATCAGAACTAGATATGGTACTCTCTTCCTCCGACTAGACTCTTTCCATTTCAAAACCTTTTGCAAGAGAAGAGTGGGGGGGGGGGAAAACTGTCAGAGAAATCATGCATGTATCTCAGATCCATATAACTCAAGAATCTCACTCTTTTCAACTAAGGAAAGCTATGTTTCTAACAGTGACTTTCCAGGTAATATTTGCACATCTAGTTCAGTAGCCAACTCACAACAACACTATTCTATTTGTATGTTAGAAACAAATAGGGTTGGAAGGCATCATGTTGTTGGTAAAACATGGAATTCAGTCTGGCCCCAAAAAAAGCATGTAAAAGTGGTTAGTAAATGCATGCAGTCACTAGTTATTTTCCCAATAGGAGAGCCTAGATTCCACCATCCTTCCAAACTTACAGAATAGTAGAGTTTAAGGTTCCGCTCTAACTCAATATATCAACTTGACCGTCCATTGAAAAGGAAAAATGAGTCAAACCATTTGAGAGCTCTTACAAGCTCAACAATCATCGAGTAAGAGAGACACGCCACAACATATTATCCAAACAGGACCATTCTATAGCTTTGCACGGGTAAGCCAAAAAAAAGGTGACAAGATGAGATACTCCTAAGATCCTTAATTAGTATAAAACAATCCATCAGGAAAAAAAATCTCAGAGAAAGAATATGGAACCTTCTGCCTCATGATGTGTGGGGAAATCCAGGGAACTGCTGTCACTGCTTTCCTCATCTAGAAATTTTCCCAGTCTCCTGTTATTTTTCTGCCCATCAACTGCTTTTCTTAGTGCATGCAATCCAAACCCAACCAGTGACTTTCCAGAGAGATGTTCATTGACCTCCTCAGATAGACAGCAGGTGGGTTCATTGACCTCCTTATTTTCCCTTTCAAGTAGTCCTCCATCAATACAACTCCACAAACGCATCTGTATAGTAAGGTACTTAGTAAGATATAACCTCTATATACACGTAAAAACATTTCATATTTGAAGAAGACACATCTATCTCATGACCTTAATAATTGTATTTATCATGCTTTCATATATATGTACTATAAGACACATAAGCAAAAAATATCCATAGATCACAATAAAAGATTTATGAATTCCCTTTATAGTAGTAAAATCCCTAATACACCCCTAAGAATTTAGTTAATTTGTACTGATTCCTACATATATCATCCTCATCATACGTACACCCAAATATTTAGACCTTAAATAATTGTTACCAACACTATTTTAAGATGACATTAAAGTCATTATCAAAAGTAGGTTCTAGCTTACACTAACTTATAAAATTATAACTTTGTTTCTACTGACACAAAATATATTATCCATATAATGATAATTTTTTAAGCTGACACCAAACTTAGTCACATATTATCTATACCAAACATTACATCTATGTCACTATAGTGTTTTAAGTTAATACAAAACATATTATGTGGACCAACCAAAACAATACCACCACATTACGTTGTACACACCCACAACTCATATTCTTATGCCATGGCAATCAAGATAACATATATTGTATACTCAATTGATTAAAACAATAAAGAAAAGATCCAATTTAACATAATTAGGATTTTTTAGCCCGGACTACAAATCCGCTCAAATCTTGCTAAATATTTAAATTAACGGATTGACAATGAATTCATTTCTAGGTGTACATTCTTATGATAATTGTTGCCTCTAATTATGATTTGAGTGTGTACATTGGATGTGTCATTTCTAGGTCATTCTAAAATGCATTGTTAACACTCTTGTAAAGTCATGTTGGGGAGCATTGTTAGTCTTCGCATGAGAAATTGTTCTTATTTTCCACCATTATTTCTTTACATTTGTTTTATGATTTTATTTATACAATAAACATTTATTCTTATTCCATTATGTTTTAACTTCTTTCATTTAAAGAGTTTTCTCAGCCTTTGATTTAGAGTTTAGAAAGCCTTATGTATTAGTCTTGAGTTAGGTGCTAACCATACTAATTCATTGATATATAAGTATACTTTCAGCCTTGCACACAACATACATTAGTATTCATGTTAGATATGACGATCTCATCCCCACTTTTCTTCAGATTTTATAACTCTTTCCAAACGAACAAAGTTTTGTGGTGATGAAAATTCAAATATTACAAGTTGGTAGCATAGTTTTATTTTAAAATTGATTGTTTCAAATTGGAAATGAATTGTAAAAAAATATTTTTAACAAATTATTTAAAGATATTAATATTTCTACTTAAGTAATTCAAAGATTTTCTACTTTCTTCGTTGGATGAACATTAGTTTGGGGTTTTGCTACAAGATTTATTTTTTATGTTATAGGTTTGTGCTATGATTCACTCTCAATATTCCTATTGTTCTTGTGTTATTAAGTTTTATCTAGTTATTATTTGACCCCTAGTATATCTAAATTATAATTATAGAGATGTTTTGTGGACTTAGCTTATTTTGTTTATGCTAAGTTATTATCTAGAATGGTCTTAGTTTATTTTTTTATGCTAAGTTATTATCCAAAATGGTCTTTGATAAGTAAAATATAAGGTGTGATTGAACTATGAAATGTATAGGATGACTAAGAGATAGTTAGTATATAGTTGATATAATCTAATAAATTATGGTTTAATGCGTTTAATGCTAAGAAATGTGACATTACAAGCTGATAATGAGCATTTAGTTGTTATGACTAGGGCTAAAATTTGTTGATGTTATAATTTCTTCAATATTTCCCTAAATAAAAATATTTTCTACAATTATAAGGGAGGAAAACTAGAGTAATAGTTGAAGAAATGTAATGAGATGTTGAGCCTTTTGTAAGGATAACTAGATGGGGTTACAAGAACATTAAATTGATGCACGGACATCAAGTGTGCTTTCACAGTATCACGAGTTCTAGAATCATTGTTAACACAATTGATACACTGACATCTAATTAAATTTGTATTGATTTTTTGAAATGCATAGTTCAAGAATTCCTCAACCTCGGTAAAATATGCTGGATCATGAAAATGATCATCAATAAGGCCAATCCATTCCTTATTGGGTGCCATTTTCTAAAGGAAAAAAAGGGCATAAACATAACAATTAGAAAAAAATTGCCAATTAGATAAAACATGCATACTATCATTTTGAAGAATACACGACAAGGATTAGAAAAAATAATACAAAAAATCATTAATAAAGTATTAATGAAAGAAATAGAAAGCCCCGAAGCACACCGATTATATCATATTTTATTTCTTGTTAAAAAAATAATGTTAATGTTGATCATCATCATATTCTTTATCTAATTTTATCAACTTAAATGATTATAAAATTATTAAATGAATTAACATAGAAAATAATCTAAGGACATAAAAAAAGATTATACAACAATATAAAGTAATGAAGAAAACCTTCAGCACCACCATCCATCAAAACCCTTCCTAATATTTTACTTTCAAGATAGCATCTATCGTATACTCAATTGATTAAAACAATAAACGAAAGATCCAATTTAACATAATTAGGGTTTTTTAGCCCGGATTGCAAATTTGGTCAAATCTTGCTAAAATATTTAAATTGACATGTCGAAAATGAAATTAAACATAATCTAATACAAATTATATAATCAATTGAATAAAATAACTTGATTACACAATTCAATTTAAATTTGCAAGAATTTTAACTTAAGAATCTAATTCCGATTAATTTCGCACAAAATTTTCAAATTGATAGTTCTAACATGAAATTAGATACATTTTAAAGGATATTGTAAATTCAATTTATCTAAAATAGCTAAATCCGATAAAACTGATAAATCCGGATGTAGCCGGGCCGGTCACAAATTCAATTTTCACAAATCAACCATAACCAATACAATTAACCATTCCAAATCATTCATACAACACACACACACACACACACACACACACACATATAATTAAACAACTAAATTATCTTATCATAAGCTAATTCATTTAAAATTAATCAAAACATAAGTTAGGGTTTGAGTATTTATACCAAACAAATTACAGCGAAATTGGAGGGCGTGAGGGGTGTTGGAGCTTCACTGGTGGTCAAGGACCACTCACCAGTGACGAGCGGCGCTGGAGGTAGACAGGTGGTGGCGCGCCGCGGCAGTCCTCGTGCGTTGCTGGTGGCTACTACTGCTGCTCCGATGCTGCTATGTTGGAGGAGGAGGACGACGAGGTAGAGCAAGTGTGGTGGTGTGCTCGAGCGGTAGTGGCTTGCGTGGTGGTGCAGCCGGGGTTGAAGACGCAGAGCAGGAGGCAGCTAGGGCGGGGGACGTCATTGAGCTTCGAGGGTCAGGGAGGGGAGGGGCTGAAAATTAAAACGATATTAGGGTAGGGGGAGGGCGCGCGGGTGAAAAAAAATTTTTAAAGAAATTTTAAGGAGTTGAGGGATTTAAGTGTTTTTTTATTACATTTAATTTTTTTGGATTTTAGATATTTGGAAAAAATTATTATAAACACACATATATATATATGTATATATGGAACTTAAATATTTTTAGTGACCAAAAAATTAATGACTAACGACCAAAAATTATATTAGTCACAATAGATATACCAATAACAACAACTTTTGATAATGGTCATTAATAATATATCAATAACAACCAAAACAAATTGGTCGCTAAATTGGTCGTTAATGCACCAATTTGTTGTAGTGTTAAGAGTTTTGACTCAATTTGAATTGTACTTCTAGATATCCTCATGTAAGAGGTTGTATTTTTTTTTTCTTTTTTAGTAGTGCTCATATAGGTAATTGCTTCTATTTGTGTTCATGCTCACCAGGTTTGGTTCATTATGCTAAATCTGTTGTCCATTGAGCACTTTTGAAAATTTTTCATGTTCATTCACGCTTCTAGATATGGTCTAGATCATTACTTATGTTGTTCATGACTTTAAATTTGTTGTAGTTCATTAAGAACCTTTTTCATTTTTTTGTGGTTATGTTGAGGGTTCTAGAACTGTTCATGGTTTTGGAACTATTGCTTATCATGGTTCTATATCTATTCATCATTGTATTCATTCATTCTAGATTTGTTACAGTGAAGTGAATTGGTGTAGTTCTTCTTAAAGAACTTTTTAGGGTTCCAATCATTCTTTCTTTCATCAAGAAATGTTTGTTGATACTGGCTATATGTTAAAATTTGATATTGCATATTTGGATTAATAGATGAGAGCACAGAGTTTTATATGTGGTTTGGAACACAAAAAAAAGTGCATAAGATAACATTTCTTCTTTAAAACTATTATATAATGTGTATCAAAATAAAAGTTTGATTCAACTTTAGATAATAGGTATCGAACATGATCATCATCTAGATATATGATGTAATACCCCAAATTTTATCTAATCTTAATTCCAAGTAATTGATACCTTAATCCAATTCTAATATCAAAAAATTGATATTTTCACCTTACCTTAATCCTAATCTTTAGTTCAAGTAAGTCTTCCACCCCCTACAACCTATCCCGCCTTCATCGACATCAACCACCATCTCCTATGTAGAAAACTTTACCTATCCTTCCATGATCATACGTGCCCCTACCCTTCTTCTTCTTTACTTATTCACCCCATCCCATGCACGCCATATATATATATATATATATATATATATATATATATATATATATATATATGCCCAACTAAAATACTTCACTCCCTCCATTTATGTTGAGCAAAATAGCACCGGCCACCGTCCCACCTCCTCCTCCTTTCTTGCTCTACCTTGACATCGTCCACAACCATCAACACCACTCACCACCACCAACCACCAAGCACTATACTTTCATAGGGAAAATAACCACCAATACCACCTTCCCCCTCATCGCCACCCAATCATTGCCACCTAATGCCTTCTCTTTTTATTTCTTTCCTGCCATGCTCTATTTGTTTTTGTTGAGGCACAACAATAGTGTGCCCTCACACACCCAATCTTTTCCCCTCCCATACAACACACTATTTTTCCCATAGCCATATGCACTATTTTTCTTCTCGCTTATGCACTTTATGCACAACCATGAACCTCACACACCCCACCTATGCGCATTCCATGCTCTCAACCTATGTATACACTGCATGACATGCCATGCCATTCCCTTGTCATAGTTGTGCTAGCACACCCATGCTCCACTCTAACACCACCATAATTCCACACAACCCAAGCTTTCTATTGGTTTCAGTTATTTCTATTTTTACCCTCCTTTACCTTCACCTTTTCCTTGATTCGTATTATTAAATTCAAATTGTGGATTATTCTTGTTTTTGTGGGTGATCTTCCAATGATCTCAGAGGAGGTAGTTTAAGGTTAAGTGCTTACCGATCGGTGTCATTGTTGGTAAAGATACATGTCGTAGTTAGGACTTGTATGTGCAATATGTAGTTGTAAGTGAATTCCTATTTGGTAATGTTATATGGATTATATTGATTATGATAATGATATGATATAATATCTTAAAAATGAGAAAATTATGAAAATATGCATTTGGGTATAATGTTGGATACATGGTATCTATGTATATAATTGGGGTTATATATCTAATATAAATATTAGAGATTCAAATGTATTAATATTAGTATTCCTAAATCCTTTGGGAAAATATAAGTATTTTAACTATCGTGAGGACATTTTGGTTGATAGGGTTTAAAAATAAAATGTTGGTGATTTTTAAAAGGGGAAGATAATTTAAATATGTTAAGTATGATAGTCGTGATATGTGGAAAACTATGGACCTTCGCCTTAGGAAATGCTCCAATAGCTATGTGGTTGTGCTTTACGTGTTTCAATTATGTGATGTGCATATCTTTACGAGTCTTTCATGATAATCCTGATATAAAAGACTCTAAATAAGAGACTAATTATTTAAAGTGGAAGATCACGTGAGTTAGGCCAAGGTATTTTTGTGTGTTCGTTCCACTGGACGATAATAATGGCTTAGAAGCATGTGCCATAAGAGGTACATCAGTCTGTTCTACCAGATTAGGAATAGTTAGGTCTTATTCTCAACTTGAATAGTAATGTGATCCAGAGATAAGTACAAATGGATAAGATATTAATCACTTAAAGTGAAAGTTTACATAACTCACGATTGAGATGTTGTGTCCGCTCCACTAGACAATAATAGTGGCTCAAGTGTATATTGTCATGAGAGATGATTCAGACTGCACCGATTTAAGAAAAGTGGTCAAGATCATGTTGCCTTTGTATATGTTGGGTCTATTCTACCAAACACAACTAATAGCTCAAATGTATTTTTTTTCTCTAAGAGGTGCTTGAGTCTATTCTATTGGATTAAGAATAGTAGGATTCATTGAACTCTACATAAATAAAAGAATGGATTAAGTTATGTCTAATCCCATGATCAAATCCCACAAGGTAATTTCTCATTCAACCAAAAATTTAACCATAACCATCTCAATTACCTTCCACCAACTCTCTTACACCCTCTCTCACCTATATCAATCACTTCTCTTGCTTACAAGTAGTCCTCATTAGAGATCCCCCTCTCTTTCCTACCCATTTTTGACTACTATAGAGAGGGTTTATGCTCTTTTAGTTGATCATTCTACACTTATAAAAAAAAATTACTTTCAACCTTATTCTCTCCTCTTTTAATTGTTCTTGCTTGAGTTGTTATTAAGTTGTGGTCTTGTGACTAGGCCATATTCTTTTTTTTCTCCATTATTCTTTCATAATCTAACTTATAAAATCTTATTTTTAACTCTTCAATGTTTTCCTGCCTTTAAGTAAAAGAGAGTCAATGTTATAGATTGGTGAATTTTTTCACTCTTACATTTTTAAATTCCAAGGGTTATTATCATTGTTTTTAATCTTTTGTATTCTCTTCTATCATATGGCATTAAATTCATCTAAGTTCTGTTTTTATTATTTTTGGTGATCAAAGGTAAGAAGAAGGATCTTAGGAATTTGTGTATCCTTACAGATCGGTGTAGCTCCAATAAGGAATATGTATCTCTTGTCTAGGGATGTGTATGTTTATATGTGTCTTTGTGTGATTTTTAATTTTTCATGTAAGAAATTTTGCTAGGCTTCATATTAAATTTATATCCATGTAATATTTTGGTAAGACACATGATTTTGTGAGTTTTATAATTTTATGAATAATTACTTTATTTTATGTCTTGCTAGGCTTTATCATAAAATCCTAAGTGTGGTGACATGTTATGATGTATTCTTTAACCTTGGGATGAGGATATTAAAATATGCGTAAGTATAGAAATTGGCGTATTGTGTTGAAAACTCAAAATTTGGGTGTATTACATCTTTGGGGTGTCTCAACCATATGGTGTTTGTGGTGTTGTGGATTGTTTTAAATTTTTTTAATTATAAATTTTTAAGATGATAATAATATAAATGGTGTTATGTGTAAAATTGGTAAAATTTGGAGACTTGTAAGATTTGGTGATTTATGGGGAGTTTTGGCCATAGGGGTAATATGGTCATTTTGGTGAGTTTTGGGGGAAAATAAATAATTCATTGCATTCCTTGGGGGTTTCACAATAAAATTGATAGATAATATGTAAAATTTTGGATAAAGATGGCTTAAATTATGATGTTTTTAATATGTGAAAATTTGGAGTTAAGCTATTTTGTTTGGATATGATGTTTTTAAGGATATTTTTTGTTAGTTTGTTAATTTTTGTGAGTTGAAAATTCTTATAAAAAAAGTGATTGTGTATTTGTGGAAATAGGGTTGTAACGATAATTTGGTATTTTACCTTGTGATAGATTCACTTATGTGTTTAATGAATATGCTTATGTCTTGCCTTACTCTTGTATCAATTTGAATGTGTTATTGGTAATACATTCTAAGTTTTTAAGATTTTATCAATTATTGGAATAAATTCATAATAAATGGAAATCATGTTAAATAGCTTACCTCATAATTATGAATGTTGAAGTATAATGACCTACTTAATTAGGTTAATGATTTTGTCATGCGCTAAGTGTTGGTTAAGGTACTAATATGATATTTATACTTGAAGTGGAAGAACACACGAGTAAGGATCAAGTACCTTTCTTTCTTGACGGGAAAATGGGAGAGTTTTGTTACTAACGATTCATTAAACTCAATGTGTTAATAACAAGGTTTTGTTAATCATATAATTATAAATATTGAATATGGTTGCATCTCTAATATAGTTCTTAGTCATGAGTAGCGGGCTTGTGCATTTTGTCTTAAGGTGATAGTATGTGTTGCATATCTTACTCTAATTATATATATTTGTTACCTTACTCAATACACAAGTATTAATCATTATTTTTATAGGTATTTTTCATTTCGAAAAGTAGACAACCATGTTTTTGATGTGGAGGTATATGATGACCATCTCGTAAACTTTGTTGAATTTGATGCTCTATTTGTGGAAGAGTGGTTTGTTGGGTTATGGACGTATAGTCTATGATATTCCGTAGTTATAGTTTTGTCTAGACACTCTATGAACTCATAGTTACCTAGGTTTCCTTTTATTGTATTTCAATTAGCCTTGTTCCCAGAGTTATCTACAAACCTTTAATTCTATTTTATGAAATCTCTCTTGTTATCTCTCTATAATATTTGATTCATAATTATGTTTTGCCTTATACTTAATAGAATAATGGTATGGTAAACCCAACTCATATTAGTTATGGATGTAACACCCAAGTGTTTGTGCTAAGCTTTCACAAAACCAAAACATCAGGGGGGAAACTAGTAGCAAATTTTTGAATGTTACGGAAAACTTATTTACGTATCCATGATTTATCATAGGGTGATTTGGCGTATATGGATATTAGATTACACTTTTTTAGGATTCCTTTATTTAGCTGCAAATAGGTTGACAATCAAAATGTAGTTTTAAGGATATAATTGTTGTCTATACTCTCATATAACCCATCATTTTTTTTATCATAAATATATGTGCTTTGAACCACCATCTATTCTATATATCTTTTTTATATATAGACGGTTATAACCTAATTGGTGTCTTCCACCATCATTTTATCTTTTCGACGAGTGTTCTAATAGTATATGCCTATTTTTGTAGCGATATTATATCAATAAATGTATATTTTATATAATATTAATATACATTATATAAATATACATATGATGCAAGGAAATACACACACACACACACACTAAAAACTACAATATAATTAACAAAAAATATTACATGACCAAGACCATCTCAAGAGCAGATGATCTAATGTTTTGAATACGTACCTGTATCTAAACACATCTATGCCATCACATGGTATGGCGAGGCTAAACGAAATATTAATAACACGCATTTCATTTGCTCCCCACCCAAATTCCCTTCCCTTCCCTTCCCATAAGTCGGAACTGGCAATAAGCTTTATAATCTATTGAAAACATTCACATGAACCTAGAAAAATGAGGCCAGCTAACTAGAAGAACAAGAAGATCTAGATGCAGTATTCCAATTTGAAACAAAACCATAAACCAGAAGAATTATTCATTTCTCTATTGGTCTTCTTTGGTTTCTTATCCATTTCCTTTCACTTTCATTTGTATGGATTTAAAGTCTCGATTTGAATACATATATGACATTGATATTAGAAAGTAAATGGTGGATTCTGCTATTATCTACTGTTCAGATTTTGTTTTCATCTTCGTCTCTTTATTTTTCTTGATTAGTTTCTTCTTCTGTTGTAAATTGACTTCAAAATCAACATATGTCCTACCATTCGACTTCATCTCTGTTGGTGATCTATATTTTGCCTTTTTATTTCATTGGTAATTTTTATTTTGTTGTTCGATTTTGTTAGTATTCTATTTTGTAGGAAATGGTGGGCTTTAGATGTGTAGTTAAATTGTTGTAAATTGAAATAAAAAAAATGGATAGAAAAGGATCTATGAATGCGATGGATAAGATGAAGAGGGAGAGGGAAGATTAGGTGTGAAAAAATGGAGGCGGTAGCAACCAAACGAGCACGAGCTAGACTAAAGTTTGTGGGTTCATATCAAGAAGCATCCTGCTAGTAGCAAGGTGTGACGATTGAACTTTTAGGGGTTGATTGAGTAAAAGAAAACATTTATATTTAAGAATTTCAGGGGGCTTTTGAGTAAAGGGTAGATATTATTGTTTAAATGTTGAAAGAGTAAACTTTAATTGATTTTTAAAATCAATAATGTTATAATTTTTATTTATGTTTTTGAAGTTTAATGCATAAAAATTATCCTTACATTAGTCCACGTACAATACCTCCAAGATTTATATTTAAGAATTATATTTGGAATTGCATTCAAATGCACGAGTTCAAAGCTTAGTTTGGATTTTAATGTTTAATTATGTTCAAAGAGTCGAGCCAAAATGTGACCGTCCATCTTGGACTATGGTAAAGTCCAAAATTGACATCTTTTATATAATGCATTATGATACTACGTACAAGTTGACTAAACGTCTTTGTCGATAATCACTTGGTAAATAGATCTGCCAAGTTTTGACTTGATCGAAAAAATTTGGTGATATATGTTTAGTTATATCACTTTTGATGTATCCTTCCATGATCTATATGATGCAAGTTACATTATTCTCATATATCACTGTCAAACCTTCTTTATTCATCTTCATCTCACATGCTTTGTGAATGTGGTTAGTGATCTAAGCCACACACATTCTCTTAATGTAACATAGAGTGTGATCAACTCTGTATGGTTTGACAAGGTAGCTATTGTTGTCTATTTTGTTGAATGCTAAGAAATGGCAGTCCCATCGCAAAGGAACACATACCCTTTTGGGGAAATGATTGTATGTGGGTTAGATAAATGACTACATCTAAATATCTAACCATGTTGTCACCATTTTTCTTATCTTTTTTAAAGAATAATCTCATATCATTTATTCCACGCAAATAGCGTAGGGCATGTTTTATACTAGTCTAATTTCTCTGTGTGGGATCTAAACTATATCTTACTAGCATATTTACTACGAATGATATATTTTGTCAGGTATTATTAGCAAGATACATTTAGGCACCAATGGCGCTAAGATATGGTACTTCAGGGCCATGTATTTTCTCATTATTTTGTTGAGGACGAAATGGGTTTTTATGCATCTTAAGTGACCGAACTACCATCGGTGTATTTAACGGATGTGCTTTATCTATATTAATGTGTTTTAAGACCTTTTCTATATAATTCATCTTATTAACAAATATTTCATCTTTGATGTGCTTGAATTGGAGTTTGAGACAATACTTGCAATACCTCAAATTGAGTGGAGTGCTATAAGGATTGATCTGACTACTTATATCAACATGGTATACTGTCATTTTGGTGATTTCATCCTAAGAACTCCACAGTTAAGCGTGTTGGCTGTGGAGCAATTTTTAGGATGGGTGACCCTCTTGGGAAGTTTCAGAAATTTTCTAAAAATTTTCTCAGGAAGTGAATGAGTAAGGACAAAGTGCATTGAAAGGACTCGTATTGATTTGTGGGGCCAGCCGATCAATCCGAAAGCACTCCAAGGTAGCCCCTGCGTGGTTGTATTGACTCAAGGTGTTATAAATGGTATCAGAGTGAAACTGCGACTGTGAGCTAAACATAGATTAGCCAGTCAGCTACCTAGCAAAACAATTCTTGAGATAAAGTATATTAAGACAGTTAGTGGTTGAGGAGCAACGAGAATGTTGCGTGCTTTGAGTGGGGGTGAATGTAATGCCCCAAATGGAGTTGAGTGTTATAAGGATTGATCTAACTACTTATATCAACATAGTATACCATCCTTTTGGTGATTCCATCCTAAGTAAATATACAGTTAAGCGTGCTGGACATGGAGCAATTTTCAAGATGAGTGATCCTCCTGGAAATTTTCAGAAACTTTCTAAAAAATTTCTCAGAAAGTGCGTGAGTGAAGACAAAGCACGCTGAAATGACTCATTTTGATCTATGGGGCTAGCCGATCAATTCGAAAGCACTCCAAGTTAGCCCCTGAGTGGACATATCAACTCGAGGTGTTATAATACCTGGTGGTTCCCAAGTCTTTCATTTAAAATTCTTTGCTTAGGCAATTAGTTGTTTGTCGGATTTCATTAATAGTCCCAATAATATTTAAATCATCGACATAACCAACTATGATCATAAATCCCAACTTAGTCCTCCTAATGAACAAGAATGGACTGATGGGATCATTTACATATCATTCTCTTACTAAGTAATCACTTAGGACATTATACCACATTTGCTCAAACTATTTAAGTCCATATAGAGATTTTTGTAACTTGATTGGGTACATATGACAAGGTTTTGATTTACATTCCTTGGGCATGTTTAATCCCTCCAGTATTTTCATATAGATGCTGGTATCCAATGAGACTTATTTGCACTCTTTCTGTCAGCGGCAAACTAGCTAGAAACCTTAGGTAATTTCATCCAGCATAGGGGAATAGGTTTCTGTAAAGTCAGTTCCTAGCTTTTGCATAAAGCCTTAGGCCACCAGCCTGTCTTAATATCTTACAACATCATTACACTCATTACGTTTACACACGAATACTAGATGATTAGTTTAACACCTATAAGTGTTGGACTAACATGTTCAACCACTCTTCACTTGTTTAACGAGTCCAGCTCTGCTTATATGTCCTTTTCCATATATCTCAATCATTCATTTGTTGACATTCCTCAATTGATTGAGGCTCTTTGTCATTTTCATCTATAATATCGATGGTGATATAATATACAAAGATATCATTGATGACAATTTCATGTTTATACCACCCAATTCCTGTGGTAGCATAATTAATTGATATCTCATAATTCTCAATTTCTTTGTCATCATCTTTGTTATCATGATCCTTTGATAAAACATATTGAGGGATTTTATCTTTATCATTATTAGTCATTACATTAACAACTTTAGAGTCGTTTTGGATTCTTTCCAATTTTTAGGATTATAATCCTTAAAGCAATGTATTCTACCATGATTTTGTCTTACTTGTGACCCACTTTTTATTGGTTGGGATAAAGTTCCTATAGGGACCTTTACATGAGATAGAGCATTTTCAACCAGTTTATGTGACCTCATCACTTTCTTAGCATCAATAAACAGGTCTGGCAACTTGTTAGCTACATTTTATAAGTGTATGATCCTCTAAACTTCAAGTTCTCTTGCATTGGTGACAGGATCTAAAAAGTTCATGGAGGTGGTAATCCATGTAATATTTGTATTAGCAACCTCCTTTTCCTTCTCTTCTCCCCCTAAGGCTGGGAAGACTATTTCATCAAAATGACAATCTAAGTGCCTAGTTGTGAATAAATTACCAGTTTTAGGTTTGAGGTGTTTTATGATAGAATAGGACTCACAACCCACATAAATTTATAGTCTTCTCCATAGCACCAGTTTAGATCATTGTGGAGGAGCAATAGGGGCATACACCGTACATCCAAAAACTTTCAAATGAGAAATGTCAGGTTCTCTACTAGAAATAAGTTATAGATAGGAATACTCATGATATGCAGGTGGTCAAAGCCAAATTAAGTCAGTTGCAAGAAAAACTTTGACCTCATCAACAAAGGTCGAGATATCATTTGCAACCACATAATTAACAACTTTGCTAAGCCATTCTAAGTATGAGTGTGAGGCATGAGGTGCTTTACTGTAATCCTAATTGATAGATGATAGTTGTAAGAATTTTGAGATGTGAATTCCTCTACATTATCTAACCTCACTTTCTGAATTGGATAGTCAGGAAAATGAGCCCTTATTTAGGCTAAAATTCTTGCAAATGTCATATTTCTTGTGGATAATAGACTTACGTGAAACCATCGGGTTAATAAATCGACCAACACCATAATGTATCTAAATGTTCCACATGATGGTGTTATTAGCCCATATATGTCTCCTTAAATACATTCAAGGAACATGAGAGATTATGTGTTTAATTTTTTTATTGACAAACTTATTATCAATTTAGCGAGGGAACACCTTGTGCATGTTTAGATCACCCGTAGAAAGAATCTTCAAATTCTTTACTGGATTTCCATGTAAATGCTCAAGGATTTTACATATCATTGTTTTACCTGGGTGACCAAGTCCATCATACCACATAATAAATGTCTTTTATTCAACCATCTTTTGGCAAGTGACACTATTGGACTCAATGAGATGTATAAAAGTGTCATATATCCCACATGTTCACACCGGCATCATTTCCAAAATTCACTTTATTTTGAATCGTTTTATAAGACGTTAAGTAAATGTAATCAACACCATCCTTATATGTGGCTTCTATATGATATCAATTTTGTCGAATATCCTTGAAAGTCAGCAAGTTCATCAATGACTTACTCAATAATAGGAAATTCTTTATGTCTAATATTGTCCCAGCAAGGAGCAAAATAGGAGCTTTGTTGGAGCCTTCTATGCTATTAGTAATGCCAGATATGGTGGCCACATTTTTTTTCATTTGAAGAATATAAAATAATATTATACTCTTGAGAATAGTATAAGTAGTGGCACTATCTATGAGACATAAATCTCCACTATTCATCTTGAAATAATTATCTCGAGTCATTCTAAAACAATCGTGCTGATAACGTGTAACACAATAAGAGAAAAATATATAGCACACTTAAGAGAAAATCTAGAAGGTTGATAATGAAATAAAATATATATTTTCTATCGTTCTTCTCATTTCACAATTCACTTATTTATAATACAAAAAGAGAGAGTGAAAGGTGAGGAATTAAAAGGAATATTATTGTATAATTATGAGGGGAGGTAAATAGGAGTGATAATGTTAGTTATTATACATTATGGGGATAATGAAGAGCTTTAGGGAATGTGTATAGTTACTTTTATCCAACACAAAGTATATTTTTAAAAATTAGATTATAAGTTAGAAAAAGTTACTTATCAATCAAAGATTTTTTTTAAGCTTATAAACTACTTTTGATCTCACCAAGCACACATTAAGGCTATATGATCGTATCAAAAAACAATAATATTGTATTATTTGAGATATAATCTTATATAGTATATTTTTACTTATCTAACCTGATCTTATTTGACTTTATCTTACAAGTCACAAAAAATAATATAGCCTAAGTTAACAGTCACAAAACCCTTCTTTGATGAGACTCGTATATCTAATATAGATCTAATGGTTTTTATTTGTTAATTCTCTTCATCCATTCATGGAAAAAATGCACATGAGTAATCTTCAAACATGTATTTTTTGAGCAATGAAAAAAAAAAGGCCACATGCATGCATAAATTGTTAAGAACTTATACTCTAGCTAGTTGATAAATTGGTAAAAGTACTAATACTTAGATGATTTTTACTCTTAATATATACATATTTCTATGGGTTCTCTATGCATATCGTTAGATTTTTTGTTACATTCATGAATACTGTGTCCTTTGGTATTTTATTTGTATGTGCACTTAATGGATGAAAATAAGGCTAAGATGAGGCAACATGAAGGCTTTGAGCAGATATTGTATAAAAAAACTAGCATGTATATGGCATAATTAATTTCGAAGACAATTATATTTGATTGAAAATGTAAATAATATTACCTTTGATACAAACTTAATTTGGAAAAGTGTAAAGAACAAAAAGTTATAGATCTTCTTCTCACATTTCCTACACATCTAAGATCACCTCGTTTCAAATCCGGACGAAGAAGTTGTAAGTTCAAAAGTTATATAGAGAGAGGAGAAGAAGAAACATGCAAGGCCATGCAGAATACATTTCAAGAGAAGAAATGATGCACAGTCTGATTGTGCATCAAGCGGTTACCGCATAAATAAGTATACTATTAGATTTCTTTTTTGGAGCATTTCGCATTTGCCCAATAGACCAAGAGGCTTTTTCTTTTCTCTCTTTTTCTAGGGACAAAAACTTCATTGATATAGTTCAAAATTTTCTCATTAATTCTTAGATTTGGTGTTAGTTTTAAATCTTCTACACACTCTTGACATCAAATTCACGTGTTTATCCACAATTTTATCTTTCTATCATTTTTTGCTATATATTTTTTCTAATGTTATTTATGTTACTATATTTTATTTCTTATATTTTAATGCAATTATGAGTGGATAAATTTCTTTTCTAGAAATAGATCTAATCTAAAGAAGGGTCAATGGAATACCAACATATCACACTAGCATATATACTAGCATGAGTTATGCATCCATCCGTCAAATCACCTAGAAAGTATAGGATAAGATCTAATCAATGTAGTAATTATATCCATTGAACAAAGAATAAAGGATATACTAGTGCAATTTATTCAAAGCACCCTTCTCGGAGAAATAAAAACTACACCATTCCTAAAACTCCACTAGGGTCGTGAAATAATGGACATCGGACAATGACCAAAAAAAAAAAGTCGCTCGATCGTATGTACGCCCAAACTATATATCTGCAATTAACGTTGATTTTCCTTGGTTATAGAAGGCTTTCTTGAATGCCTCCTTATCTGTAACTTGTATAATTAGATTAGCAGCGATACGGGGTACTATTAGTAATGTAAGATTTATAAATAGCATGTATGTACTAACATCGTACGTAGGTCAAGAAGGGATTGAGAATAAGGGTCTGAATCCGGCCTTTTTTATCTTTACTATCATCAACAATGAAGGCCTTCGCCCATCGGAACTTCATAAATCCATCAACCAGTCGCAATCTTGATTTGTGGTGATATTTTTCGTCTTTGATCTCTTCTTACTCAATCTCGTATGTATGTACTTATTGTTGTGAACCTTATTTGGGTTTATTTTTCCCTCAATTTATCATAATAAAAGAAGGAAATAGGGAACTCCTCAAACGTCCCGTGATTTTTACTCTTCACATCGAAGGGGTTTTCCACGTATAAATCGTATGTACTGATTGGTTTATTTTTATGATATATTCGCTTATTCTTGCTGCCCATAATTAGTTTTACTTGGTGATTTACTTTAGTAAATTATTTGTAATAAATTTGGGTTATATTATTTGATTGATTGACTTGTTATTGATCCTTGTGGGTGTTGTCGTATACTACTTAGGCCCTTTTAAACATATCTGTACTTATCATACCACACTGGACTCGCTTGATTATTTGTACTCATCATATAAGCAGATCTCTCGTCAAAGCTCAAGAAATATTCGTTTGAAACTAGCCGATATAGATCCTCAAGGTGTACTCATCCAAACAAAAACAAAAATTTTAAGAAGTTGATCCTCTATTTAAACTATTCAGAAATTCCTTCGTAGGTCGACTTAGGATAAATCGTATTAATATACTGATAGTATAAGCATGCGAACTAGTTCTGGAAAAGATAAAGGTATTATATAATGCAACTAAAACAGAAGATGAGTTTTTATCGATCTAATATTAAAAGGATTGCAGAATTATATTACTTCCAAATATGTGGGAGATATCTTCAAATGTCTTTTCAGAAAGAAAAAAAAAACTAAATAAATTAATGGGGATATCTTCAAATATGTGAATTAGAGCGCTCTGGAATCGGCTAGAATAAAAAAGAGAACAAACTAAGCACAAAGTCAAAGTGCTAATACTGCTGTTTCTGTGCAGTGTTCATAAGCTTTAATCTCAAATCAATAAAAATATGAAAGAACACCAAAAATTGCCGCAGCCTAGGATTTGAACCTGGAATCACAAATTGATTTAACCGAAGGTGCTACTGCGGCTGTTGTGATTGACTGCAAAAATTGCCGCAGCCAGGATTTGAACCTGGAATCACAAATTGATTTAACCGAAGTGCTACTGCGGCTGTTGTGATTGACTGCAAAAATTGCCGCAGCCAGGATTTGAACCTGGAAATCACCAACTGATTTGACCAATGTGCTACTGCGGCTGTTGTGGTTGATTAATTCGTAATTTTTTTAAATCATAATATAAATTGTTGACTAAAGCCCCTCTGCTACTGTGGCTCCTATGCTTTAAGGATCGGCAAGCTTTTATCTTAACAATAAAATAATAAGAAACCGAGAAAATATGCCACGGCCGACATGAGAGATTGGGAGTAATCTATGTACCCAAAATTTAAATATATATATTAATATATTAATTTTATTTTTTATTAATAATTAAGTAATATAAATTAATAATAATATATTATAAAATAAAATTATGATAAATTTATTATTTGTATTATTTCTATTATAATTATCATTATTATTGATATTATAATAAAAAAAGATTTGCACTTTTTTATAGTATATTTTTTTATTTTGTATTATTATTAGTCTGTATTAGTTAATTATTAATAAAAAATAAAATTAGTACACTAATATATATATATATAAGAAAATTAGAGTTTGAATTTGAGTTTAAAATCTAAGTAGATAGCATTTTTCAGAGATCGGTGATTGAACCATTGTGTTTCCGCAATTCTTTACATGATATATTACAAGCTTAAACTTAATGTATATTAGTAAAAGATATAAACAAATCCTAAACTCTCCTCCCCCCCTATACGATTGAGATTGGAAGGTAACATACTGCTATTTTTGCTCTCAATATTTCTCCGAGCGACAGAGATGATGGTTAGCTCAATCCAAAGGAGAAGCAAAAGAGGGTTTGAGACTTCACGCCCATCAATTTAATAAATGTGTCCTTGAAGATAATCACTAAGGTGTTGGTTATTAGTTTACCCGATCTTTGAGAACTTGATCTCACCGGTGCAAGCAAGCTTCTTACCCAATAGATGTACGGTCGACAATGTACTACTGGTACCCCTGCTACCCTTTTCCAATGCCCACCGTATGATCAACTGCAGCAAAGATGGGGTTTTCAAGCCTAAGGTGCCATTCAATCTCACTACCCAATCCCTCTCTCCCATTACCAAACCATACCATCAAACCCTTAAGGATGCTTATTGGTACAATGCTATGTTAAATGAATATACTGCTTTGATAAGAAGCAAGACACGGGATCTTGTGTCGCGTCCATTAGGTGCTAACATTATTTAAGGCAAATGGATCTTTCGGCACAAACTAAAATCCGATGGTACCCTACCCTGATACAAGGCACGCCGAGTGGTTCGAGGGTTCACTCAACAACTTGGCTTAGACTTTGATGAAATGTTCAGTCCAGTCGTCAAATCAGCCACCGTCTGTCTTGTTCTTAGCTTGGCATTATCTCGGGAGTGGCAAATACATCAACTAGATGTCCAAAATGCCTTTCTCCACAGCACTCTCATTAAAATTGTCTATTTCTAACAGCCATCAAGATTTCAAGATTCTAAGTATCTAGATCATTTATGCCGTCTCAACAAGGCCCTTTATGGACTTAAACAAGCACCCCGCCCATGGGATCAACGGTTTTCTAGCTTTCTTGTCCCCGTGGGCTTTACTAGCTGCAAATCAGATTCATCTCTATTTTTTTATCATAAGGGTTGTGACATTGCCTACCTTCTCCTCTATGTTGTTGACATTATCTTAACAGCTTCTTCACATACACTTCGTCGGGCTCTCATCACTACTCTGATACCATGTAAGTTTGGAAAATCTCCACACAGTGGAGGAGGTATCTATTATTGTATTTATAATAGTATGGGAGAAACAATAGGTGAAGCATTTACACAAGAAGGAACGTAAAATAGGATTCATAAATATTTACTTCTCCTAGAATATCTCACTGTTAGCTATTTTTTAGGTGGAGTCTATCAGATTACCGCTAACCTTAGTTCACCACCACTCTCCACGGCCAACTGTCACCTCGAACTCCCTCCTCTATTTCGTTCCTTATTCGGCCTTTGACTTCCCTAGTCAAGATAGCATCTCACAATTGCTTCTTGGTGTTTTCCATCTACAAGAAATGCCTCACCACCTTCCTCCATCGTCCAACATCCACTCTTCCCCACCCCTTGTCTGTTTTCTTTCTCCGATGAGCCCCCTCAAGCTCAGCATCCTCTCTTCTTCGTGTATTGTTGAGCTCGCGTGCATGGTTACTGCGCTTTGTGTAAATAAGAAGTGTTAGTATAAGAGTAAATTTTACTAATATAACCTCTGGTTATTTTCTTTAGGTTTCAGAGTGAGTTAGGAGATTAGTATAAATAGCCTTTCTTTATTAGTTCATGTAACCTATCTTATTTTTAATCTTGAACTTAACTTTTGGTGTTTCCGAGCTTGTGCTTGTGTTTTCGAGCTTGTGCTTGTGGGCTAAGATTGCTTTTCCTTTTTAAAGCTTGTGTTTTAATGTGTGTCAACCTTGTGTTGCCTTGCTGAGCCTATGCTTGTGGCGTCGAGCTTTGTGTTGCCTCGTTGAGCTTGTGTTACTATGTGCCAATCTTGTCATACCTTACCGAGTTTGTGTCAAGCATTTGCCTTATATCGCCAACCCTAACTTGAGTATGGTATTCCTTCCCTACATGAGTCCTCACGCTTTTCCCTTGTTTTTCATCATTGATCATTGTTTGTTTTATTAGTTTTGTTAATTGTGGAAATGCCTTTGGTTAATTATTTTTTGGATGCTAATATATGTGCTTTGTTGGGTTTTATTTTTAGTTAATGAAGGGAGTTTCTAGCAGAGGATAGTGTGGTATTTTATTTTGTGTATTTTGCCATTTTCTTGAATTATGGTAATTTATATGATTTATTAAAATGTAAAAAATGTATGATACTGTTTTAGATTTTTATTATGTTTGTTACGATTATTTCCCTACATATGCTAGTAATAAATTATTTATTATGGAGCATGTTATACTAGTTATAACATTAAGTGCAAGAAACCATATTAAGATAGGTTTCATGTCATGAATTAAATATATAAGATTTGTATATACAACATGATATGTTTAGCATCACTCTGATAAAAAGGATCAACATTGACGTTCTTAATAATAACAATCATGTGTTCTCATTGTTAAGATTTACTACGAACAATTATTCGTCGGTATTAAATAGGAACAAGAATCTTTTTTTAAAAAAATGGTAGGAAATATGTAATACCCATGATAACTATCATCGGTATTAAATGGTTCAAAAATTTTTCTTCCAACAATTTTTAATGAAACTCTCAATATATATATATATATATATATATATATATATATACACTGATGAGTTATTATTACTACCGATGATCATATCATCTATAATAAGGAATATATTTGGTCGAAATACCATGGAGGAGAAATTGCCACCAAAGAACAAAGAATGAAATTGATGAGCTGAATATATAATTTGGTATATAATTACTATATATTTGTTTGTTTTTATTTTATTTTTGGGTATTATATAAATAAAAATAATTTTTTGAATTAGATTATGGTACTTAGGTTTTGTATAATTGGTTACTTATATTATTTTAATTAGATTTTTTATAATTGGGTTATTAGATTATTGTAGTTAGGTTTCGTAAAATTGGTTAATTTGATTTTGTATAATATGGTTATTAGATTAGTATAATTAAGCTATATGGATAATTAGATTAGTGTATGTAGTTGGTACTATGCATGTTTAGAATAAATATTAATATGTTAGAGTATAATAAATTTTTTAGTTAATTTTTGTTATTAATATGAGGTGATATTATAGTGCGTGTGTACTTTTAAAGTAGCATGTTAATACGCATTAAATTTAGTGATATATAATTTAAATTTTTTTGGTGAGCGTGTTTAATTTGTTAGATGATGTGTTTAATTTGTATCTTAGTATGTAAGCATATTAGATTATGCAATTAGCATCCTAATTCAAAAGGTGAATGATATAAGTATATAATATTGATTCATGGTGTATGGAAAAGTAAATAGCATAAAATAAGATAAATAATTTTAAGATAAAAGGTAGATTATTAGAAAATTTTATTTTCATTTGTTATTGTATAATAATAATAATAAAAATGGTGCCAATATATAAGAAAAATGAAAATATAGAAACCTTCACCTTAGAGATTAATTAATGAAGATAAATAATTTTTTTAGTATTAATTAGTTATATATAGTTAGAACCTTGTGAAATTATACAACTAATATATTTGTAGTTACTAGATATAAAATAATTTATTTAGGATCCCTTGACCCTAGAGAATAGTTAATAGGTATGTGTGAACCTAGATAGTAATCATTAATCTATAATAGATATTTAACCTTATAGAGTAATTAATATAGATGATAAAAATAAATAAATAAATAAATAAATAAAGCCTTGAGGCTTTATTGTGTTTAATATTACATAGTTAGACCCATATACAATAATGGAGCTAAAATATTTGTTTAGTTTAAAAAATAAAAAAATTATTTTATATACGTAATATTAGAGAGTGATTAATGAAATTAAAAGAAAAAAATTCTCACACATTGCAAATGCATTATTTTTATTTTATAATGATTTAAAGAATTACCATATTAATAATAGTAGTAATAAATAAAAATCCCTTATTACTAACATTATATATATAACTAGGAACATAAAATTAGTTTAATAATAACTTTAATTATAAAAATAAAATATTTATACATTAAATTGTTAAGGGTTTTTAACATTAATTAGTAATAGAAATGAAATGAAATGAAGTCGATGTTAACTTAAATATGGGTTTTCATATTAAGATTTGTGATTTTGTGTCTTTTTTTAGGCAGTAGGATATTACTTGATGCATACCCTTTTTCCTATTTTACAATATATCCAGATGAGGATATTAGTTATCATATGAGATAGATATGTGATATGCTAGATTATATGGTAGAGAAGGGTTTTTATTTGGGACCAAGGCAAGATGATCCTACCATTATTATGCCGATGGATCGGTCTAGCCCCGACTCTCATGGTGTTCCACTGTAAGTACTTAGTGCATTTTATATGTCTTATCAAACTTAGAGTTTGGTTTATTAAGTTCAGGATCTCCCACTATTATAGCCGGTGGATCGGTCTCTAGGACACCCTGGCACCTGGCCGCTATTATGCCTGTGGATCAATCTGGGCCCGGCTCAATAATCTTCCACTTTAAATGATTAGTGTCTTACTATGTCTTATTCAATAAGTTTCACCCTAGACATGCATGAATAACTCTATCTACACTTATCCTCCCAAAAGGGCTCGTCCCATATCTTGAGACTCCTACACCTCTTAACTTCCCCAACATCCTTTCCTTATTCCACTACTCACACTAGAGGCCCAACTCCCAGGTGTGTGTGTCAAGGTCCACTACCTAACACCACTAAGCCCATTCATAGTCTTCCCTAGGGTTTTCTCTAGAAAACCCTAATTTGGGCCTATGTGGCCCATCCTCCTCTGCCTCACGTAACCCATATTGTTTTAATACCCCACACATCACACCTCTTAGATTCACCCTCATAATCTCACTTTACTCCCTAAATATATGTGTGACCACGAAATCCTAGGTGGCCATGCCAAACCCTAGCATCCTCATTTCCACATGTCACCCTTCCATTTCTCACCTTCCACTCCTGCTTTCCCATGATACCCATGCTCACCCCACACACGATAATCCTTCATCTTCATCTCATGCTCCACTGATCCTCGGTTATTTTTCCTTTTTACCACCTTCATAGATTAGGGTTTCCTCCCAAATCCTAGCTTATTCTCCTATGCTCCCTTATACTATCCCACATACAATCTTTCACCCAAAACCTCCAATCACCCAAACAACTCTTCCATTACCTTCCTCACACTGTAAGGCAACTTTCCATACATAAAGTTTACCCCCATGCGGACTCTATCCATCCCATGCAAACCCTAGATTCTCCTATACAAAGTTCATCCACTTTATTTTACTTAAAGTCCCCTTTTATTCTTCCTCTCATGGATCATGGGATATTTAGGTCAATCCCACATTCCTTGGTCAACTTATTTCCCCTTGGACAACTTACTTCCCTTTGGTCCACTTACTTCCCCGTTTTTCTTTTTTTCGTCCTTCCGCCCCATATCACTACATTAATTATCACATCACATGCCATAAGAGAACACAAGAACATACCTCAACTCCAAGCTATGCTACACATAAAACAGTTATAACAATAGAAAAAGATACACAACATATCATTATACAGGCATCCAAGGCATATGAGATACATCACACACATAAGGCCTTAGCTACATCCTTACCTAATACATCACCGGTCTTGGAGGACGCTCCTACACCTCCTTAGGTTTTTGACTGGTTTCACCTATAAGAGGGAAAAACTAAGGATTAGTTTTCCTCCTACTAAAAATACTATTATTTCCTATTTCATTCTAAGATTAGGGTTACTATTATTAAAGAAAACTTTACAAGTGAAAAATAGGGTTTTGATCCTCAAGTTAGCCTACTAGATTATTACTAATCAAAATAGGTTTATGTTAATATTTATAGCCATATTTATATTATCAAATATAATAGCTTTATTTCCTTTAATAATAGTACTAACACTAGTTACAACAAAAATAGTGATATTAATAATAATAGTAATACTAATATTCCTAGTAATAGAAACCCTAGTATTTTTTAAGGCTAGGAAAAAATAATAATATAATAATAGTAATACTAAAAAAATACTAATATTGCTAAAGATAATAATAATAATAATAATAATAATAATAATAATAATAATAATAATAATAATAATAATAATATAGTAACAATGTTAATAATAAAGGCATTAGGAATAATATTAGCAATATTTGAATAATAAATAATATTATTATTATTATTAAGGTTTAAGTATTCTTCTTTTATAGTAACAAAATGATAACATGCCAAATCTAGCATCAATAGTAGTAGTAGTAGTAATAGTAAAATAGGGTTTCGACCTCTTAATAATAATAAGATTAATATTTTGAGGTTGTAAATAATAATTATGATAATGATGATGATGATGATGATGATGATGATGATGATGATAACATAATAATAATAATAATAATAATTTTAATTTTAACACCCCCAAAATTTACGCAATTTTTTTAAAACACAATACTTATAAATTAAAATCATAAATTTATAGGGATGTTACCGCCACACTTAGTACCAAATTGGTTCACTCCTACCGTTTCGGTACTAAGTGCTAAGGCCAAGAAAACACTATTAATAATACCATTAATAATCTAAATTTATAAAAACGAGAATCAGAGTACGCGTAAGTCTTATATAATTCGAAATACTAGCTATTGTTTTTCTAGATAATAACTAAACAATATTAATAAAATTATTTCTACAACTCAAACATCATAAAAAGTAACATGAATCATAAATTAAAAGGGAAAACGACCAAGTCACTCTAGGGATTGATCCAGCCCAACTATCACTCTGCCCCTCCTAATGTCTCATAGACATCGATAGCATCAAAGTAAGTGTCTCATACCTGCAACAGATCAGACGGGCCTTCTGCTCGCGGGAATGAGCAGCACCCATGAAACGGGTGATCAGTACGCTACATACTGAGTAAGGCAACCGAGTACTAAGGCCAACACATAATCACATAAAATCAAACAGGATAATATTCAACTTATACTTTCAAGCCCATATTCATAATATATGAAGTCACATAGGCAAGTACACAACTTATAAATGATCAAGCCCACATATAAAGGTCAAACAGTCCAGATTAATTATTTAATTAATCTTTTTATAAGAAGTCGATGCACACCATGCCTTTTATCAAATCCATGTAAGTATAGGAACACCCCACTATTTTAGCTGGTGGGTCAGTCACTTGCGAGACAAATTCCATACTACTATTATTCGCCGGTGGATCGGTTACTTGCGGGATAATAGTCCACACCACTATTCCTTACCAGTGGATCGGCTGGTTCCTACTCACATGGTGTTTCACTGTAAGTAATTAGTACCTTTTAAGAGTCTTAACAACTTTGGTTTGTGTATATTGAGCTCGAGTCACCCCAATATTATTGTTGGTGGGCCGGTCACTTGCTAGATAAAGTCCACACCACTATTATTGCCAGTGGATCAGACACCTATAGGGAGAAATCCTAACCACTATTCCTAACCGGTGGATTGGCTGGATCTGGCTCAATAATCTTTCGCTTTAAATTATTAGTGTCTTAAATATTTTATTCACAAACTTTTTTCCAGACATGCATGACTAACTCCATGCAAACCCCAATTCTCATACAACCCTAACTCCACGTAAACCACACTTCCACGAAAACCCTAACTCCCATGTACACCCTAACTCCACGTAAAACACACTTCTATGCAAACCCTAACTCCCATGTAAACCCTAACTCCACGTAAATTACACTTCAATGCAAACCCTAACTCCACGTAAATTACACTTCCATGCAAATCCTAACTCCACATAAATTTCACTTCGATGTAGGGCTATAAACGAGCCGAGTCGAGCCGAGCTGAATACCCCTAGGCTTGGGTTCGGCTCGTTTAACTAAACGAATGAGCTGAACCAAGCTTTTAACGAGCCGAGCTCACGAGCCAAAGCCAAAAAATGAACCGAGCCGAGCTTTTTCGAGTTTAAACGAGTCGAGCCCGAGCCTCACTTTTAGGCTCGTTTAACTAAACGAACGAGCCGAACAGAGCTTTTAACAAGACGAGCCAAGCCGAATACCAAACTGGCTCAGCTCATTTACAACCCTACTTCCATGCAAACCCTAACCCCCATGCAAACCCTAACTCCCATGCAACCTTAATACCATGCCACATTAATGCCACTATGCAAAACCCAACACCATATAACATTAATACCACCATTCAAAACCCTAACACCATGCAGTATTAATACCATCATGTAAAACACTAACACCATGCAATTCCATGTAAACCCTAACACTATGCAATTTCATACAAAACCCTAACACCATACCATTTCATGCAAAACCCTAACACCATACCATTTCATGCAAAACCTTAACACCACATTGTTACACTCCCCATCATTATTTTACAACCCTAACATGCATGTCTTAAGGCCATATCATACAATAATAATGATAACGTAAATATACACATAATTCTCATGCCATAATTTATTCACACCAACATACTTCAACTCCATAATCATGCTGCATTCATAACACTTATACAATATTCACATGAATTACACTATAATTCATATCACATGGCATGCATAGCATAAAATCACATAATACACATATGGCCTTAGCACCCCTTACCTAAAATTTCACCGGTCTTGGTGCACGCTCTTATTCCACTTGAGGGTTTTGACTGGGCTCACCTATTATGGAAAAAATACTAGAGTTAGGTTCCTTCCTTAAAATTCTATTATTCGCTAACTTATCCTAAGACTTGGTTTTTAATTAAAATAATATTATATTATAATTAACTATACAAAATACTACTAAAAAACAAATAAATTACTATTTTAATTCGAAATGAGTGGTGATATAAGGGTTTCTACCGTTCACCAAAATAGTGTTAGTAATAGTAATAGTAATAGTAATAATAATAATAATAATAATAATAATAATAATAATAAATATTATTAATAATACTCTTATTAGTAGAATATTAATATTAATAATAATATAAATCTTAAAATCACAAGGTGGCTTTCAAAACTACCCAAAATAATAAGAATACTATTCGATAATAGTAATAATAATATTAATAATATATATATATATATATACTTATAATATAAAAGTTAATAAAGATAATAATAATAATATTAGTAGTAATAATATTAAAAATTCTAATAATAGTAATACAAATGCAAGGGTGCGAGACCTAATTAAAATTTAAGGTATCGGCCCCCATTAACTAATTATAATATTAAATAAATAACTCTACTAACAATAATAATATTAATAATAATAGTAAATATATAATAATTCCATTAAATCCCTAAAATTCGAGACTAATAATTTATCTAACTCAAGAATACTCTCAAACCTGCCAACAAAGTTTATCAAATAAGTTACAGCTGATAATAATAATAATAATAATAATAATAATAATAATAATAATAATAATAATAATAATAATAATAATAATAATAATAATAATAATAATAATAATTAAAATCAAAATAACATTAAAAATTAGGATAAAAGCATAATAATTCTCAATAAATCAAAAGGAACGGTTAAGAAGGTCTAGGGTTTCACCTTGAGTTGGCGGGGATGGGTGGCACCGGTGGCTGTGCACGACGGAGGCCTAAAAAGTGATCTAAAAGAGACAAAAATGAAGAAAAAGAGGGAAGGGGAAGGAGAAAAAAGAAAAGAAGGTTATGGGTTGGTGGAGGAGAATTAGCAGGAGTTTTTGGGTGGTTTAGAGGGTAGTAGAAGTGGCTGATGTGGTGGTGGACGGTGGTTTAAAGGTTTCGGGGGTAAAATTTTGGCAAGAGGAATAGGAAATTTGCACGGTTATTATAATGCCCCGAATGTTTAAAAGCCTATATTTTAATAAATAAATTTTATTTAAAATAAATTAGCCTTTAAATCTATTTAATTTAATTATTTTATGGATTTGTGAGCATATAAAATTTCTTATAAATATTTAATAAATTAAAATAAATATTTTGTTATTTTATTATACTCTTATTATTCAAATAAATTTTAAACCCTTATTTTACAAAAAAAATTATCCTTTTTAACCCCTATATTTTAATTATCTTAAATTAAAATATTAAATCAATTTATTACCCCAAAATTATTCTATTTTATTATTTTATCAATTAAATTATTTATTCCACTTTTCCCTTTCTTTTTCCTTTTTCCCCTTTTCCTTCTTTTCTCCTTTTTCCTCTTTCTTTTTTTTCTTCTCTTCTTTGGGTCGTCGGCCTACTTCAACTGCCTCTCCCTCACCTTCTGCTTTGGGTCGCTGACCCACTTCTCCCCTCCTCCCCCTTCCCTTTTTTCCTTTCCTAGCCCAGCTTTTTTCTCCCGTGCGTCGAGCCCGGTCGCCCCCTTCCTTTTCTTTCCTTTCTCTCCCGACTGGGCCGGCTCATTTCTCCCTTCGGCCGGTCTACCCATCGCTCGAACGCCCAGCAGCCAATACCCAACCTCCCCGATCCTTTTTCTTCCTTCTTCTTTCTTCTTTCTTCTTCCACACTCCCTACCATCGCCACTCCCTGCAACCCCCTCTCCCTGCAACTCCCTCTCCCCCATTGACCTCCCTAACTATCTCTCTCTCTCTCCCGCCATTCCTTCCTCCATACCGACCCTATTCTCCCTTCCTCACTCCCTGCCATTGTCGTTCCCTTCCCCTCCCTGCCATGGCCATCCCTCTACCACCTATAGCCACCCCTCAAGCCCTATCCCTTCCCTTATCTTCCTCTTCTATTTCTCCCTACTTCCCTACCATTCTGCATTCTTTTCTCGAGCCCTTCATGCACCCCAACTCTCCTTTTTCCTTCCTCACCAGCCTTCCCTCACCCTCTCTATTTTAACTTGGCCTCCCAGCTCCGCCATTGCCTCCCCCTCAACCACCACCTGCACCACCTCCTTCCACCCTCTACCTCACCCTCGATTCATCACAACCCCCATCAAGCCGCCACGCAGCCCCATTCTTCCTCCTCTCCTTCTTTCTCTTCTTTACCCCCCTTATCGACAACCGCCCTGCAACGCCTCGTTCCGCCGCCATCCCGCTGCTTCCACCGCTACTTGAGCCACCCTATTACTCCCTGTAACCCCCTCTACCATCCCCAATCATCCTTTGGTCGAAACCGTCACCCGTAAGCCTCCATTTTCCCTCCCCATTTTCCTTCCTCACTAGCCACCACCTCTACCTCCCTCCTCGACTGCCACCTTCGCAGCCTTGTTGCCGCCGCCTCCGCCACCTTTAGCCGCCATCAACCCATACCCGACCACCACCTACACCCCCTCTCCACCTCTGTACCCTTCCCTTGCCCTAAATCCTCCCCCAACCACCTTCTTTTCTAGCCCCAAACCACCAACCTGAAAATGCATATTCCTCATATTTTCACCCCTCCTTCGAGCCCCTCCTCTCCATTAATTTTCATGTAGCCCATGCTGCATTAGCAGCATGAGTTTCTGGGTTTCTTGATCTATTGATTTACTAATTTTAAGGTATAATTATATTTTTAATTTAATTATTTGATTAATTGAGCATTATAAAGTTTTATGCCTTGATTTTATTATTTCTAATGTAATAAATCTTTATATTATTTTTAGGTATTGGTTTTTATAATCAAAGCTTGGACCTTTAACCAGAATACCAGTAAGATTCGTTTTTACGAAAACCGAGGTAATCGTTAAATCCCGCTAAAATGCATGGATTAACGCATGTTAGCACATTAGGATTTTTAATATTTTATTATGCTTGGTTTGTGTTGTTTAATATGATATATGTGGTTCTTGTGTTGATTGATGAAAAGGAAGCATGATAGATTGATGCTATGTATGTAAATATTATTTAAGGTAATAATTTGGTTGCTAAGGAAAATGTTAAGTGTTATCCATGCTATTTTATGCTATTATGATATTTAACACATGTTTAATATTTTGTGAGCCTTAGGGGGTTTTACTAATGTATCTTGTACAAGAAAATGGCCTAATATATATATAGGGGTGCTAATAATATTATATTAATTATAAGAGCTATGGATGAGGTATTAGAGTTAATATTTTATGTAGTAGTAATAATAATTCAACATAAGGGGTGTGCTAAGGGTGAAAAAGGTAATGCTTAAGTGAAAAGGGTATTATGGTAATTTTGGAGGTAAGGGGAAAATAGTAAATTTGTTAATAAAAGGGTAAAAATGGTAATTTTGGAAGTAAGGGATAAATTGGTCATTTTGGAAGTAAAGAGGGTAAAATAGTAATTTTGTAATAAAAGGGTGATTTGGTAATTTTGTAATAAAAGGGGCAATTTGGTAAATTTTACTAAAAGGGCAATTTGGTAATTTGTAATAAGAGGGTAATTTAGAAATTTTGTAATAAAAGGGTAATTTGGTAATTTTGTAATAAAAGGGGCAATTTGGTAATTTGTAATAAAAGGACAATTTGGTAATTTTGTAATAAAAGGACAATATGGTAATTTTGTAAATCAAAGGGGTAAAAGTGGAAATTGGAAAGGAGTAAATTGGTAATTATAATAATTGAGAAGGGTAAAAATAATAATTTAAATAACTAAAGGGTAATTTGATAATTTAATAATGGAGAAGGGTAAAATGGTAAATATGATAAATGTGAGGGGTAATTTGGTAATTTAACCGACTAGAGGATATTTTGGTAATTTTAATAATAGATTAGGGTAGTTTGGTAATCACGACAATTAAGAACGGCAATTTGGCTGTTTAAATGACCAAGGGGTAATTTGGTAAATTTGACGAAGGAGAAAGGTAGTTTGGTAATTATGATCATATAGAAGGGTAATTTGGTAAGTTAACCAACCAGGGATAATTTGGTAATTTCAATAATGGAGAAGGGTAGTTGTTCATTGATAATAGAGGACAGTAATTGGGTAATTAACTAAATAAAGGGTTAATTTGATAATTAGGATAAGGATGAAGGGTAATTTGGTAAATTGACCAACTCAAGGATAATTTGTTAATTATAATAAAGGAAAAAGGGTAAAGTGGTAATCTAACCCACTAAATGGAAAGCTTATTAAGTGTAATAATTATTAAGGGGGATTAGTGACCTAATACGTATGAGAAATAATTTAGTAACCTAAATTGAGTAAGGGTAAGTTGGTGATTTTGTAACGAAGAGGATAATATGGTAATTTATCAAATAAGGAAGGGATGACTTAGTGATTTTATAAGTAAGGGGAAAATGAGTAGCTTGTATCTAATATATATCCTTGTGATTGTGGAATTCGTAATATGGCTCTAACAATGCTAATTAACGAGTAGGAGTATTTGATGATTAGTAAATATCATGAGAATGAATTCTAATTCAAAATTAGATGAAATTAGGATGGCCTTAATGATTCCTCTGTGTTCCCTTGGATGACCATTTGAATAAGAGATTTCTGATGATATCTGAACGATTAAAAGTGGATAATTATCTTATTGTTGTGCTTGTGTGATCACCATTAATTAAGACACTAATACTTAAAGTGAAAGACCTTGAGATCGGGAATGGTGGCTCTTTAGGGGTCACTACCCTAAAGACATGGTTTAGCCCACGATTATTTGGTATTTGATGGTGTGCCTTTGTGCCCCAGTCAGGCCCTATATCTACTCTATCTAGCTCTACGGACCTAGTTAGGGGGTATGCATACTTAAGGATTAGGTGTCCTTGTCGATAGGATACTGAGTTAGCTTTATGCACCAGTACGACCAGGGTACCTTTGCGTCCCTGGGTTACTAGTTGAAGGGTACTGAGTAGCTTTTATGCACCAGTGAGACCGGTGTACCTTTGTGTCCCGGGTTCTTGATCTACCTATCAAGGCAAATAAATGGAATTGTGTGCTGAATAAAAAGGGAAAATACTAATTGTTAAAGTGAAAGATTAATGAACCAGGACCAGTTGAATTATTTGATGAGTACCGATCCACCAGAAATAATAGTGGCCTAGGATGTTTTGCCCTGGATGATGTTCATGAGTAACGATCCACCAGATATAATGGTGGCCCTAGATGTTTTTACCCTGGATGATATATATATATGTGTGTGTGTGTATGTATTCCGATCCACCGACCAGAATAGTGAGGGTCTCGAGCTCAATAAAATTTGTTTTGGATGTGAATAAGTTATGGAAAAATGCTAAGCATTGAGATGATTGATTAATGATGGACCAATGTCCTTAAGGCTCAAAATATATCGATTACTCATTATGGCCTATTGATATTGGTCGGCTTGTTGAGTAAGCAAATATATGAAAGTGAATGTAACGTATCCGCTATTAATATCTGATTGAATTATTGGATGTGCAAATAAATGGATCTGAATATCATGTTTATACCTATGGTTAAATATGAATGTAGTAGTATTTCATGTGTTACATGGAGTTCTTGTTTTTAAGTACGTTTTTAAAGTATTACTCAGTACCGTAGTACTAAAGGTTCCCTTCGTGGGGCTCCTGCCTATTCAATGGGCAGTACCCTTTGCAAGTTGTATTCAGGTGATATTCAAGTGGGCTCTCGGGAAAGAGTGTAAGGTACTGTCCAGAAATTTTAGGGTTTTAAATTGTCTCTTTTAAATTCATTTTGTAACCACCGTTGTTGAATTTTTCTCTTGTAAAGTGTTTACTGTGCTACCCTAATTTTTAAATGCTTAAGTTTCTCATAAAATGGTAGTTTACTCTTTTAGCCTTAGCACTTGGTACTGGAACGGTATGAGGGAACCGGTCTGGTACTAAGTGTGGCGGTAATACTCCCCAAAGTTCACGGTTTATTAATTTTCTTCCGCTAATTTTCTTTTAATTAAAAAAAAAATTTCAGTAGTGAATTTTGGAGGTGTTACAGTTATGGTGGTCCGTGTGAGAAGAATCGAAGGTGGTGAATGGTTTAGTTATTAGAGTGTGTTGCAGGGAAGAGTTTGGGAGGAATAGGCGGCAGCAAGGTTGGATAACGGTGGAGAACGGTGCGTCTAAAGTTGCGGTGGCACACAGGCTTGCACTTAGGGTTTCAGAGAAAAAAATCTTGAAATCAAGCCATACAAGGGGTATTTATAATGGTAGAGGGTAGGCTTGAGTCCTGGAGGTTAATAGGAGGTCAAAGCCGGTGAGATGATGGGGTGGTTATGGCGTTGATCGGTCAGCACGATTTCAAATCATGTCTGACCTTCGCGAGATAAAATGGGGCAATCATGGGGGAGAAAAGGGAAGTGGGGCAATTCATGCTAGAGTGTGCATCGAGGGGAAGAGAATGAGCGGGAGAAAGGCCGGTCACGACACGTATGGCCGGCGGCGCCATTTTCAGGGGGTGGAGGTTGCAGGTTCGGCGATAGAGGATAAAAGAGGAAGAAGGAAGGAGGTGAGCCAACGGTCGAGGGAAAAAGAAAGAAAGGAAAAAGGGGAGGAAACGGGCCGGTTCAGCTGCGGTTATAATTCTTTAATGAAACGAGGCGTCTCAGGAAAAAAAAGGCGTGAAACGCCGCGTCGTGGTGCCGCAGGAAGAGGAAAAAGAACGGTGCTGGGCCGCGGAGGAAAGAAGGAAGGAAAAATGGATCTGGGCCTCATCCAGGCCCAATCCGGCGGGAAAAAAGGAAAGAGGAAAAGAAGAAAAGAAATAAAAAGGAGGAAAGAAAAAGATAAAGGAAAAAGGAAATTTTAAGTGGTTTTGGGGTAAAATAAGTTAATTAGAATATTTTGGGTAATTAGAATAAATTATTTAATTAAAATAATATTAAATTTCCTTTTTAGACTAATTTAAGGTTTTTAAAAATATTCCTCTTAAATCCCTTTTTAATTAGCAAAAGCCCAATTTTTCCTTTATAATATATTTACAAATTATTGATAATTTTCCCTAATTAATTCCTTTCTATTTCAAATAAAATAAATAATTTAATTAATGTCCTAATAAATCCTTACTTAATTATATCTCACAAAATAAATAATTCTGGGGCATTTCAATAATAATAATAATTATTATTATTATTATTATTATTATTATTATATAATATAAATAAAAAGAATAAAGTTTGCATAAATAGGACTTAGGGGTTGAGAGAGGTTAGGGTACCACCTAGAGTTGGTGGTGATCGGCGGCGGGGAAAGAGGGAGAAAAAGAGAAAAGTTTAGTATTGGGAATAAGAGAGGGGGAATGAGGGCGGAATTTGAGGTGGTAGTGAATGCCTAGGTAGAGAGTGTTGGAGTAGAGGTCGTGGTGCAGCCAAAGGGGGTGGCACATGGCAGCGGGTGTGGTGGTCGAAGGTGGTGGAGGGAGGAGAAGGGAGAAGGAGAGGGTAGCAGGGAAAAAGGGAGATGTGGGGAGGTAGAGGAAGCTCCCCTGGTTGTTTTGGAGGGTAGAGAGGGTGGCAGGTGAGGTAGGCACATCGGCCGACGGTGGTAGGCCAGCGCAGGTCTACCATTGCAGGGCTATATTTGGTTGGGGAGAAGAAAGAAAGCAAGGGTAGGCACGTGTGAGGAGAGAGATGGGTCAGTTGGGTTGAAAAGACAAGAAATTGGTTAGAATCAAGAGTAGCCATCACTTGGCAGTGCATAGGAGTTGGACCACCGGCAGATTTTGCCGAAGCCAACCCACCACCACCGGCATATCTTGCCGAAGACAACTACTTTTTTCATTATATAATAAAAAAAATTAAAATCACATATTTATAATTAAATTAAAAAAATTTTATCTATAAAAAAAATTATACACTAGATCTACATTCTGCTAATTATTTACCTTGAATATTAATTATAATATAACTTCAGTATATTTTATAACAGAAAAAAATTATTAACTAAAAATATTAATTATTTACCTTGAAGGAGTGTTGTTAATTCGGCAAAAAAAAATTCTATGTTGAAGATAGAAGGGAGAGAAGACAGATAGAAAAAAAAAGTATGGAAAAAATTTAAAAAAAAAAAAAGAAATTGTGTCGCTCAAGAGTTAAAAAAAATGAGACAGAAGGGTATATTTAGTAAGTTAGGTAAAAATATTTTCTAAATAGTAAATACATGTTTTCGAAATAACAAATACGTATAAATAGTTGACTAAAGCCACTGTGCTTCTGTGGCTCCTATGCTTTAAGGATCGGCAAGCTTTTATCTTAACAATAAAATAATAAGAAACCGATAAAATATGCCACAGCCGGCATGAGAGATTGGGAGTAATCTATGTATCCAAATTTCAAACTCAAACTCAAATTTTCTTTAAAATATATATATTAATGTACTAATTTTATTTTTAATTAATAATTAAGTAATATAAATTAATAATAATATATTATAAAAGAAAATTATAATATAAAAATATAATAAATTTATTATTTCTATTATAATTATTAGTATTATTGATATTATAATAAAATAAAAGATTTACACTTTTTTATAGTATATTTTTTATTTTGTATTATTATTAGTTTGTATTAATTAATTATTAATAAAAAATAAAATTAGTACACAAATATATATATATATATATATATATATATATATATATATATATATATATATATATATATATATATAAGAAAATTAGAGTTTGAATTTGAGTTTAAAATCTGGGTAGATTGCATTTTTCAAAGAGATCAATGATTGAACCATTATGTTACTACAATTCTTTGCATGATATATTACAACCTTAAACTTAATGTATATTAGTAAAAGATATAAACAAATCCTAAACTCTCCTCCCCCCTATACGATTGAGATCAGAAGGTGATGTACTGCTATTTTTGCTCTCAATACTTCTCCGAGCGATAGAGATGATGGTTAGCTCAATCCAAAGGAGAAGCAAAAGAGGGTTTCAGACTTCATGCCCATCAGTTTAATAAATGTGTCCTTGAAGATAATCACCAAGGTGTTGGTTATTAGTTTACCCGATCCTTGAGAACTTGATCTCACCATTGCAAGCAAGCTTCTTACCTAGTAGATGTACAGTCGACAACGTACTACTGGTACAGGAGCTCACGCATTCTTTCCGGCTCAAAACAGGTTTTAAGGGCTTGATGGCCATCAATATCAATCTTTGTAAGGCTTATGATCGATTAAATTAGTATTTCATTGAATATACATCTCACAAGATAGGATTATGTAAGTTTGGAAAATCTCCACACAGTGGAGGAGGTATCTATTATTATATTTATTATAGTACAGGAGAAATAATAGGTGAAGTAGTTATACAAGATAAGGAACGTAAAATAGGATTTACAACTATTTACTTCTCACAGAATATCTCACCGTTAGCTATTCTTTAGGTGGAGTCTATCACACCCTCTCAATTGAAGCGGCAAGAGGACGGATGTCGAGGCTGGATCAAAGGTCCTCAAAGACTGACTGAGGCAGGCCTTTGTGAAGATTTCTGCATGTTGTTGAAACCACTTTTGACTCCTCAGCTAACACAGCCCTCCTCTCAGCCACATAATTTTCCTAGCCCCCAACCGGCCACCTTCTTCCTAGCAGAAGTGCCAATCTTCCTCTTTGGGTGTGGCGGCTGTAATGGTTGAAACAACTGGCGTGGCGGTCACAATAACCGTGGTGATGGCCGCTTTGGCAATCGTTCTCAACAACACCCTCTAAATTGGTATCCTTACTATCCATATCCCTCTTTTTCCCCCGTGGCCTCAGACTTGGTCTTTTCCACCCACTGGACCAAGACTTCTTAACCCACGACCACAAACTTTGCCTATTGGTCCACCCACTCCTAACCCTAATCCAGGACAAGCTCTGTTTGCTGGTATTCCCCACAAAATTCTCCTGTCTCGGCTTGCACACAATGGACCTCACCTCCATCAACTTCTTGGGATTCTTCCACTCTTGTCAATTCCCTTGATCATATGGCTATCCATCCTACTCCTGATAATGCTTGGTAGATGGACTCTGGCACCTCTAAGCACATGACATCGCAAATAGGTAATCGCTCTTCTATTTCTAGTCCTAGTAGTACTTCATCGAAACTTATTGTTGTTGGCAATGGCTCCTTATTAACCATCTCCCATATTGGCCACACCTCTATCTCCTCCCCTTCCCAATCCTCACACTTATGCAATGTTCTTGTTACCTCTACTCTCATTAAAAATCTTATTTCTGTCTATCAATTCACCATGGATAATAACTGCTACATTGAATTTGACCCTTATGGTTTTTCTATGAAGGACCTTCGCACCCACAAAGAAATTCTATGGTGCAATAGTTCTGGTAATCTATATCCACCCCATCCACACACATCATCTACATCTTCACTCGCTCTCAGCTTTAGCATCATCATATTGGCCATTCTGGAGATCATGTCCTCACAAAATTAGTTCATTCCACTTCTAGTAGTTGCAATCAACATGTGTTAGGTCCTTGTACTACTTGCCAAATCGGCAAACATGCTCGTTCCCCATTTTACCCCTCTACATCTCAGACTCAATCGCCTTTTGAATTAATTCATTGTGATCTCTAGACTTCTTCCATTCTTAGTGTTTCTAGTGTTAAATAATAACTTGTCTTGTTCGATGATTACAGTCATTATGTATTGGTTTTTCCTCTTCGATTTAAATCTGAAACTTCCACTCACTTACAACATTTTCATGCTTATGTGAGTACTCACTTTAATTGTGCAATTCAAAACATCCAATGCGATAATGGAAAAGAATTCAATAATCGTCCACTACAAAAAATTTCAAAAATTCATGGCATTTACTTCCGCTTCTTTTGTCCCTACACCTCTTAACAAAATGGTAAAGCCAAATGCATGCTCCGAACTCTTAACAACATTATTCGCACCCTCCTATTTCAAGCACACATGCCCCCCGCCTATTGGGCCGAAGCCTTACACACTACCACTCACCTTCATAATATTTTACCCACAAAAGTTCTATCTTTTATATCCCCCCATGAAGCCCAATACCGCCAATCTCCTTCTTATTCACATCTACATGTCTTTAGCTGCCTCTACTTTCCGGACCTCTCATCCACCACCCCCACATAAATTAGCCCCACATTCCACTCCTTGTGTGTTCCTTGGTTATCCAACTAACCACAAAGGCTATAGGTGTCCTGACATTAAGACTCATCTAATCATCCTCTCCCATCATGTAACTATTGATGAAGACTCTTTCCCTTTCGCCAGTACCTCCCAACCTAGCCCACCACCTTATGATTTTCTTTAAGATGCTATGGATTCCACTGTTCCACCTCTTCCCTTTCCTTCCCCATTGCCCTGTCACATCCCTTCACACGCAACCTCACCTCCCCTAGCTCCTCCCGTCCCTTCATCATCCATATCTCACAGCATTGCTATCCTTTCCAATGCCCACCATATGATCACCCACAACAAAGATGGGGTTTTCAAGCCTAAGGTGCCATTCAATCTCACTACCCAATCCCTCTCTCCCATTACCAAATCATACTGTCAAGCCCTTAAAGATGCTCATTGGTACAATGCTATGTTAAATGAATATACTACTTTGATAATAAGGAAGACTTGGGATCTTGTACCGTGTTCGTTAGGTGCTAACATTATTTCAAGGCAAATGGATATTTCGGCACAAACTAAAATCCAATGGTACCCTATCCTGATACAAGGCACATTGGATGGTTCGAGGGTTGACTCAACAACCTGGCTTGGACTTCGATGAAACCTTCAGTCTGGTCGTAAAACCAGCCACCGTCCATCTTGTTCTTAGCTTGGCATTATCTCGGCAGTGTCAAGTACATCAACTAGATGTCCAAAATGCATTTCTCCATGGCACTCTCGCTGAAATTGTCTATTGCCAATAGCCATCAGGATTTCAAGATCCTAAGTATCCAGATCATGTATGCCGTCTCAACAAGGCCCTTTATGGACTTAAACAAGCACCTCGCGCATGGTATCAACGGTTTTCTCGCTTTCTTGTCCCCATGGGCTTTACTAGCTGCAAATCAGATTCATCTCTATTTATTTATCACAAGGGTTGTGACATTGCCTACCTTCTCCTCTATGTTGATGACATTATCTTAACAGCTTCTTCACATACACTTCATCGAGCTCTCATCACTACTCTAATACCCTATAAGTTTGGAAAATCTCTGCACAATGGAGGAGGTATCTATTATTATATTTATAATAGTATAGGAGAAACAATAGGTGAAGTAGTTATACAGGATAAGGAACATAAAATAGGATTTATAAATATTTACTTCTTCTAGAATATTTCACTGTTACCAATTTTTTAGGTGGAGTCTATCATATTACCGCCAACCTTAGTTCACCACCACTCTCCACGGCCAATCGTCACCCCGAACTCCCTCCTCTATTTCGTTCCTTACTTGGCCTTTGAATTCCCTAGTTAGGATAGCATCTCACAGCTGCTTCTTGGTGTTTTCCATCTACATGAAATTCCTCGCCACCTTCCTTCGTTGTCCAGCATCCACTCTCCCCCACCCCCATCATTTTTCTTCTCAGATGAGCCCTCTGAGACTCAGCATCCTCTCTTCTTCATGTGTTGATGAGCTCGCATGCATGGTTTCTGAGCTTTGTGTAAATAAGAAGTGTTAGTATAAGAGTATATTTTACTAATATACCCTCTGGTTATTTTCTTTAGGTTCCAGAGTCAGCTAGGAGATTAGTATAAATATCCTTCCTTTATTAGTTCATGTAACCTATCTTATTTTGAATCTTGAACTTAACTTTTGGTGTTTCTGAGCATGTGCTTGTGTTGTCGAGCTTGTGCTTGTGGGATAATATTTCTTTCCCTTTTTTAAGCTTGTGTTTTAATGTGCGCCGACCTTGTGTTGCCTTGCTGAGCCTATGCTTGTGATGTCGAGCTTTATGTTGCCTTGCTTAGCTTGTGTTACTATGTGTCAATCTTGTGATGCCTTACCGAGTTTGTGTCAAGCATGTGCCTTATGTCGCCAACCCTAAATTGAGTTTGGTATTCCTTCCCTGTGTGAGTCCGCACACTTTTCCCTTGTTTTTCATCATTGGTGTTTGTTTGTTTTATTAGTTTTGTTAATTGTGGAAATGCCTTTGGTTAATTATTTTTTAGATGCTAATATATGTGCTTTGTTGGGTTTCATTTTTAATTAATGAAGGGAGTTTTTTGTAGAGGATAGTGTGGTATTTTATTTTGTGTATTTTGCCATTTTTATTGAATTATGGTAATTTATATGATTTATTAAAATGTAAAAAAATGTCTGATACGATTTTAGAGTTTTATTATGTATTGTTACGATTATTTCCCTACGTATGTTAGTAATAAATTATGTATCATGGAGCATGTTATACTATTTATAACATTAAGTGCACGAAACCATATTAAGATAGGTTTCATGTCATGAATTAAATATACATGATGTGTGTATACAAGATGATAGGTTTAGCATCACTCTGATAAAAAAGATCAACATTGAAGTTCTTAATAATGAGGATCATGTGTTCTCGTTGTTAAGATTTAATACAAACAATTATTCATCGATATTAAATAGCAACAAGAATTTTTTTTTTAAAATAAATTAGTTTTATTCTGAGAATTTTTAATGTAAGTCTCAATATATATATATATATATATATATATATATATATATATATATATATATATATATATATATATATATATATATATATATATATTATTACTACGTATGATCATATCGTCTATAATAAGGTTTATATTTGGTCGAAATGCCATGGAGGAAAAATTGCCACCAAGGAACAAAGAGTGAAATGATGAAATGAATATATAATTTGGCATATAATTACTATATATTTGTCATTTTTTTTAGTTTTGGCTATTATATAAATTGAAATAATTTTCTAAATTCGATTATGGTACTTAGGTATTGTATAATTGCTTACTTATATTATTTTAATTAGATTTTGTATAATTGGGTTATTAGATTATTGTATTTAGGTTTCGTATAATTGGTTAATTTGATTGTGTATAATATGGTTATTAGATTAGTATAATTAAGCTATGTGGATAATTAGATTAGTGTATGGAGTTAATACAATGCATGTTTAGAATAAATATTAGTATATTAGAGTATAATAAATATTTCAGTTAATTTTTTTTATTAATATGAGACGATATTATAGCACGCATGTGTGCTTTTAAATTAGCATGTTGGTACGCATTAAGTTTAGTGATATAAAATTTAAATTTTATTGGTGAGCATTTTAGATTTTAATTAATATTTTTTAGATGATGTGTTTAATTTGTATCATAGTATGTAAGCATATTAGATTATGCAATTAGCATCCTAATTCAAAAGGTGAATGATATAAATATATATTATTGATTCATGGTGTATGGAAAAGTAAATACCAAAAAATAAGATAAATAATTTTAAGATAAAAGGTAAATTATTAGGAAATTTTCTTTTCTTTTGTCATTGTATAATAATAATAATAATGGTGCTAATTATAAGAAAAATGAAAATATAAAAACCTTCACCTTAGAGATTAATTAATGAAGATAAATAATTTTCTTTGTATTAATTAATCATATATAGTTAGAATCTTGTGAAATTATACAACTAATATATTTGTGGTCACTAGATATAAAATAATTTATTTAGGATGTATTAACCCTAGAGAATAGTTAATAGGTATGTGTGAACCTAGATATTAATAATTAATCTATAATAGATATTTAACCTTATAGAGTAACTAATGTAGATGATAAAAATAAATAAAACCTCAAAGCTTTAATGTTGTTTAATATTACATAGTTATACCCATATACAATAATGGAATTGAAATATTTGTTTAGTTTAAAAAATAAAAAATTACTTTATATACGTAATATTAGAGAGTGATTAATGAAATTAAAGGAAAAAAATTCTCACTCATTCCAAATGCAGTATTTTTATTTTATAATGATTTAAATAATTAGCATAGTAATAATAGTAGTAATAAATAAAAATCCCTTTTTACTAACATTATATATATATAATATAATTATAACTATGAAGCATAAAATTGGTTTAATAATAACTTCAATTATAAAAATAAAATATTTCTACATTAAATTGTTAAGGGTTTTTAACATTAATTAGTAATAGAAATGAAATGAAATGAAGTCGATGTTAACTTAAATATGGGTTTTTATATTAAGGTTTGAAGTTTTGTGTCTTTTTTTTTAGGTAGTAGGATATTACTTGACGCATACCCTTTATCCTATTTTACGATATATCCAAATGAGGATATTAGATATCATATGAGATAGATACATGATATGCTAGATTATATGGTAGAGAAGGATTTGTATTTGGGACCATACAAATTTAGGTCATATTATATTTTGCTTACCTTGCCACTTAAACAACTATTAGTAGAGGCAAGGACTAGAAATCTATGTGTTTGTCACTCATGTTCCTTACTTTAGATGTATTGAGGGTGAAAATTTTATAAGACATTATAATTAGATTACTTAAGAGTTGATAGTTGCAATACCCTAAATTTTAGTTAAACCTAATCCCAAATAATTATTATTCTAACATAATGTGGTCTTGAGAAATTAATATTTCTACCTCACCCTAATTTCCTAACCCTAAATCTTAGCCTAACCCTAATCTTTATTTTGGGTTATTGATATTTTTCTCAACCTAGTCCTAACCCCCAATGGTCGATAAATAATTTATCCTAATACACTAACTTAAATTATTTTAACCTAATTCTATTATAAGCCCAAACTTAATTTTTTCTTCCTCCTTTTTCCTTTTCCTTATTCTCCTTTTATTTTTCCTTTCCTTTTCCTCCTGCCTGGTTTCTTTTTCTTTCTACAGCTTCCTTTTGTTCTTACACATGATTTCTTCCCTATCTTGACCAAATCCCATTTCCATGCTTCCATTCCATCACCTACACACTACCTTCACCATCACCCATCAACACATCAACTCTCACTCCTCCCACTCCCTGCGTGATGTGCTTGTTACAACCCATGCCCTGATCATGTGTGTGCCTATTTTCCTCTCTCCCATATCACCTCATTGTGTGTGTATGTGTATATATAGATACCACATTAAATGTCAAACTACCTCCTCCCTCCTTATAAATTTCTATTGAAAACTATCACCATCAACTAAAGCCATTTCCCCTTCTCGTCATCACCAAACACACCAAAAAAACCTCCCCCGAAAACCTTTTCTGTGCCTCCTCCATTATCACTAGTAGCCTTCACCACAACCACCAGCCAAACTCACCATTCCCTCAGCCCTTACACCTACAAAACCCACTAAACACATCCTCACTTCCTTCGGCTAAAACAATCAAGCATCCATCTTTCCTCTACCATCCACTACCTTCAACATCCTTCACCGTTCCCTCTCCCTAACAACCAAAAGACTCCACCACTCCTACCCCTACCATCGGCCAAAGTTGACATTACTTATACATTTCTTTCGATAAAATTCACCACAACATCCCACCCTCATTTGGTAAAAACCACTTAGCCACACCTCCACCATTCAGAAATTTCAACCAAAACTCCCTACCTCCCTTCGGCCAAAAACCACCGATCCTCATCCCCCACCTATGACTAAACCAATCGTTGCTCCACCCATATCCATGACACACCCAACCATTGATTCCCTTTTTGTTGCACAGCTCCACTGAATCACATACCTTGGTTTCCCTTCTTTCCCTCTTTCTTACCTTAACCCTTCCTTAATTATATCCTTAAGTTCTAATGGTGTTTTTTTTTATTTTTTCCTAGGTGATTTACCAAAAGTTTTGGAGGAGGTAGGACAAGATATAAGAGTATAGAGATTGGATCCTTATTCGGTATACTAGTTGTAGCCTAGGGTTTTTATTTTAAGTGTCTTGTATGGTTATGTGTATTATCATGTTATTGTCATTATGTTGTTAAATGTATGCTTTTAATGCTATGATATGAGATGTGATGAAAATGAGTAAGTTGAGAATCATATGATATCATTACATTAATATTTTACACGGAATACCCTAAGAGGATCAAGGTGATATGTGGTTGTAATATGTTCATAACAAAGTATGTTAAGTAAGAAAATTATTGAATTCAAGATGTATAGTGATAAATGGAGAATATGGAAATAATAATACTAAACATATAAGATTTTTGAAAAATAAAGGCTTTTAGTTATCTTTAAGAGCATTTCAGTCAATATGTGTTTACTATAGAAATTCTAGTATTTTAATGTCTTAGATGATTTACAATACACCAAGGAGATCATATGAAATATTTTGAGTAGTCATGAATGGCATAAGTCCCACAAAATGTGAAAATGGCCAAATTTGGGAATAATAACCCTAAAACAGAGATGTTATTATCAAATGTATAAAAAGTTAGATTTAGATCAAGAATTTTAGATATGTTTTTAATATTGGTGTTTTAGGAATGTATATCAAATTTTTTAGTCATTTGAGCCTTGTAATAAAAGATATAATGTACTTGTGAAATTAGAATTTTATCGGCCTTATAAATAGTAACTTTTCATATATAGCTATTATCGTATCTATAAGAAATTAGATTTGTCTTATTGTTGTACAATGCATTTGTAATTTGGTTAAATTGTGTATAAAGGATTTGTTTAACTAATATTTTAGTTGAAATGCCCCGAAAATTTCTATTTTTAAAACTTATATTTACATGAGGTTTTATTATGAAAATTAATTAAATGAATTATTTTTATTAAAATAAAAGGAAATTAATTAGGACAAATCAAGAAGAAATTTATAAGCATTTTAATTAGGAGAAATTTGGATATTTTAACTAATTAAGGATTTTATTTTAAAAATTAATTAAATAAATTATTTTATTTAAAATAAGAAGGATAAAATAGTTTCAAATTAATATGAATTTTAAAAATAATTTAATTGAATAAAATTATGGTGTTTTTCTAATTAAAATGAAATTTATGAAAAACTTCTTTAAAATCTTAAATTAGCCTAAAAAGGGATTTAAATAGTATTATTTTTAAATATCCCCAATACCCCAATTAATTTAATTAACCTAACCCATTATTTTTTCTTTTTTTCTTTCTTCCTTTTTCTTTCTTTTTATTTTCTTTTCTTTCTTTTTCTTTCATCTTCTTTTCTTTTTCTTTTTCTTTTCCACCCCTACCTGGGCTAGTTCGTGGCCTAGTTCCCCTCCCTCCATCCTTCGGCGCGGCCCGGCCCGCGCGACCGCTCCACCTTCCTTCTCCCTCTCTGTGCTGCGTTTTGGTTCTATTTACCCTGGAATGCCACGTTTTGTTAAAAAAAATTAACCTTCGTCACCGGTCCGGTTCTCCTTCTTTTCTTTATTTTCTTTTTCTTCCCCGAACCGCCCGATCCCCGCACCTCCTTTCTTCTTCTTCCCCAACCCTTCGCACCTACCGCCGACCAGCACCATTTCCATCGCCGTCCCTGGATTTTCACCACTGGTTACGCACTATTTACCAGCCATTTTCCTTCCTTTCTCTTCTGCTTGATTCGATGAATGCATAAGATCAATCCTCCTCCCATTTCTCGTGTAGTTTCCCTCTCTTTCCTGCACAACCAATCCCTAGCCAACTTTGAATTCCATCGGCCAACATCGCCGTCGGTGACCATAACTCTACCTGCCTTACCCCGTAGCTGACCCAAAAAACCCTAACCTCTCTTCTAAAGCCTATAAATACCCCCATAATAGCCCTGGTATCGAGCTCTTGATCCCTAACCCAGAAAACTCCCCTTGTCGTCGCCGCCCCTTTAGATGCCTCGTCCTCCACCTCCGGCCAACTTCGCCACTTCTTTCGCCGTTGTCGCCGCTTCTTTCACCTCTTAAATTGTGATGTAGATCCTCCTCTACCTTCCCTTGCCTTTCTTTTCCTCTTCCTCCTTCACCTCCTCCCTTTACCTCCTTCTTCCCCATTCGGCCATCGCCGCCGTTGCCGTACACTGCCACCTTTGGCTGCACCGCCACCTCCATTCTGCTCCTCTCCCTCTAGGCATTCTTAAACACCCCAACCCTCACCTTAATTCTCCCTATCTTTTTCCCAGCATTCAACTTTTACCCTTTTCTTCCCTTTTTTCTACCACCGTTGTCACCGCCGTGCACCACCGTCGGTGCTACCCATCCCCACCAATCTAAGGTTGAACCCTAAACCCTCTCAACAATTTTTCCTATTTTTATAAGCCTTAATTTATTTTATTTCATTTATTTGAATATAAATATTATTATTATTATTCCCATTATTAATATGTATTAGTATTACTATTAGTATTAATGTTTTTATTATTATTTATGTTGAGCGCTGAAGCCCTATTGTAACTTTTATTTTGATTTTATCATTATTATTTCTATTATTAGTATTATTAATATTAATATGGTGTTGTTGTTATTGTTGTTGTTGTTGTTGTTGTTGTTATTATTATTCCTATTTTGAAATTACTATTATTATTATTATTCCATTATTAATATTATAACTACTTTACTATTAGTTTTTCTATTGTTATGTAATTATTATTGTTGTTGTTATTATTATTATTATTATTATTATTATTATTATTATTATTATTATTATTATTTTCAAGTGTTTGTATTATTATTTTATATAGGGTTGAAACACTATTGTGCCTATTTTGAATTGTAGTAGTGGTATTATAAATATCAAGTCTTATTATTATTAATATTATCATTAGCATTTATTATTCTTAGTAGTGTTGTTGTTGTTGTTGTGTTGTTGTTGTTATTATTATTATTATTATTTTCAAGTGTTTGTATTATTATTTTATATAGGGTTGAAACACTATTGTGCCTATTTTGAATTGTAGTAGTGGTATTATAAATATCAAGTCTTATTATTATTAATATTATCATTAGCATGTATTATTCTTAGTAGTGTTGTTGTTGTTGTTGTTGTTGTTGTTGTTGTTATTATTATTATTATTATTATTATTATTATTATTATTATTATTATTATTATTATTATTATTATTATTATTATTATTATATTTTAATAAGTTTATTATTTTTTAATGTAGGATAAAAACCCTACTTCATTTTATCTTCGAATATTATCCTTACTATTATTACCATTATGGTTATCATTATTTTGTAATATTATTATGGTTTTATCATGATTATTATTATTATTATTATTATTATTATTATTATTATTATTATTATTATTATTATTATTTCATCACTATTATTATTACTAAATTTGGTTATTTATTCTACTAATATTATTATTAGTGTTATTTTGGTAAAGGGGCTGAAGCCTTTATTTTACCTTGTTTTTTAATAATGTCCTTTTTATTATTATTGTTGTTACTATTATTGTTATTCTTATTTATATTATTTTTAGTATCTTTACTATTATTATTTTAGTATTATTAATATTATTAGGGTAAATTCTTCAACCCTATATTATCAATTTTTATAAGATTACTATTATTTCTTGTATCTTAAATAAAGTTAAAAATTTGTTAATGTTCTTTTTATTAATATGTTGTTATTTTGTCAAAGTCCTAAGGAGGCATAGGAGCGTGCTCCAAGACCGGTGTCGTTTTAGGTAAGGGGTTACTAAGGCCTACTATATGTTGATGAACATTATATATTTTGTATGCTTTATATTCTATGTTTATCATTGTAATTATTTCGTATATGATATGACATAGAGTTCAAGGATGTTATTATGTTGTTATATGGCATGTGTATTATGTATATGTGATGATATGTGTTGTGACCCTGTAAGACATGCACGTGAGGGTGTTGATGTGGTTTGTGTTGGAGAAAGGAGGAAAAAGAAGAATGGAGGAAATAGGTTGATCGAGGGAAGTGAGTTGACCTAAGTATTTTAATGATCCATGAGTGGAAGAATAAAATTAGGGTTTCGTGTGAGAGAATCTAATTTATAGTTTTGTATGGGAGAATCTAATCTATGGTTTTATATAGGAGAATTTAATTTATGGTTTTGTAAGGGAGAAACTAATTTATGATTTTGTATGGAAGGATCTAATGTAGGGTTTTGTATGGATGAATCTTTGGTTTTTATATGGTTTGAATTTAGGGTTTGGTAAGGATGAATCTTTGGGTTTTGTATGGATTGAATTTAGGGTTTGGTATGGATGAATATTTGGTTTTGTATGGATTGAAATTAGGGTTTTGTTTGGAGGAACCTTAGCTTTTGTGTGGAGTTTTGTATGGAGGAACCTTGGGTTTTGTGTGGATTAAATTTATGGTTTTGTATGAAGAAACCTTGGGTTTTGTGTGGATTGAATTTAAAGTTTTGTATGAAGGAATATTGGGTTTTGCATGAAAGAATTTAGGGTTTTGCATGGTTGATTCTAAGGTTTTTACATGGGAGCTTAGGGTTTGCATGAAAAGTTTGAAAGGTTGCATGGGGTGTGTAAAGTCTGTATGGGAGTGAAATTTACGTATGGAACGTTGATTTGGGATGTGAGGAAGGTAATATAAGCGTTGTTTGGGTGGTTAAACACTTTGGATGGAAAATAGTATGTGGAGCATTATATGGGTACGTAGGAGACTGAGTTAGAGTTTGGAGTGGCTAATTATAGGTTGTTGTGATTAACTAGGGTTTGGAGTGGTTTAACTATGGTTAGTTGTGGATAATTAGGGTTTGGAGTGATTAACTATGGGTTGTTGTGGTTAACTAAGGTTTTGATATGGCTAACTAGGGTTTGGTGATAGTACATGTGTACTTGGTGAATAAAGTATGATAATGAATATGGAATCTATGATTTGTGATGTGTGAAGCGTAAAGGGAATGATTCATGCATATCCAGGGTGAAAGCTTATGAATAAGATACTTAAAACATTAATTATGTAAAGTGGAAGATGTTGAGTCGGGCCCAGACTGATCCACCTGCATAATAGTGGCCAGGTACTGCGGTATCCTGGAGACCGATCTACCGGCATAATAGTGGTAGGGTATGTTACCCTAGTGATCAATCCACCGGCTAAAATAGTGGGGGATCCTGAGCTCAATAAAATAAACCTAACAGTTGCTAAGATTTGGGAAGACACTAATTACTTACAGTGGAACACCGTGAGAGAAAAGGGGCCAAACCAATCCACCGTCATATAATAGTGGTAGCGCATATATCCTAAGTGACCGATCCACCGGCTATAATAGTGGCCAGGAGCCAAAAGTGCCCTGGAGACCGATCCACTGGCAAAAATAATGGGGTTCTCATACTTGTATGGACTTGATAAAGAGCATGGTGTGAAAATAATTCGATGAAGAATTAATTAAATAATTAATCCAGACTATAAATGGGCCTTTATGTATGTACCTGAATGATTGCTCGATATTATGTTATCATGATGGTCTTTATGCTCTTTTATTCTTATGCATTATTTATGTGATTTTATGTGTTGGCCTTAGTACTCGCTTACCTTGATCAGTACGTAGCATACTGATCACCCGTTTCATGGGTGATGCTCATTCCCACGAATAGTATACCCTTCTGACTTTGTGCAGGTGGGTGAGACATCCGATGAGGCTGAGTATTGAGCATGTTTTGGCTCAAAGTTTGAGAGTGTCGTGGCCGTGTTTTCTTTACATGTGATTTTATTTCACTATGTTAAATTTTATGATTTATTACCTTGTATTGCGTATTTCAAATAAACCTTTTATTGATTGTAAGATTATTTTCTCCGAGGAATTTTGACTTCGCACTCTGATTTCTATCTTATTATTAAATTTATGCGTACTCTGATTTTGATGTATGATTCTTTCTAGTTCCTTATGAACTGTTGGTTTGAGTTTAAATTTTAATCTTTTCTGTAGCCTTAGCACTTGGTACTGAAGCGGTCGGAGAGAACCGGTTTGGTACTAAGTGTGGCCGTAACATCCCCAGAATTCACTGGTTTTAATTTAAATATTTATATTTTAATTTCTTCCGCAAAAAAAAATAGTGAATTTTGGGGTGTTTCATTAGTATTTATATTTGCTAAATTTAACTATCGATAAGATGGGTGAAAATTATTTGCTTGAAAAAAATTGAACAAATAAGATGATCATCAATGAGAATTGGACGAAGTTATAGAATCTTAGGTTCAATGAGTTTTGGAATGGGCTTCAATCTTTTATTGAAATGGCTCTAAATTCGAGTGGATGTGTTTGTTTTCTTTGTAATAATTGTAATAGTCATATTTGGCACCCTCTTGATGTAATTTAAAGTCACATAATATACTTTGGGTTCGTGCCAACTTATGAGAAATAGGTATACCGTGGTGAAACAGATTCTATGTCAATTGAGGATGAGAGATGAATTGGTGCATACTTTGGGTGATTTGTCAGACAGTACTCATGAGCCTCATGAAAATAGCATGATTGATAATTAAGCCTTAGGTGGTGAGAATTTTATTAAGAGAGAAGATAATGGGACTTTAGGTGGTGATTTGAAGAATGATAGAGATCAATATTATGAAGAATTATTCCAAGAGATGGAGACAAAGTTATACCTCGAATGCAAAAATTTCTCTTCTTTAAAATTTTTAGTAAAGTAAATGAATTGCTGAACAAGTGGAGTAACAAGTCACTTGATGGACTATTAAAGTTTTTGAAAGAGGATCTTCTCTAAGGAAATAAGTTGCCTGAATTGTATTTCGATGCTAAAAAGATGATGAACAAGTTAGGTTTAGGGTACAAATTGATTTATGTGTAGTTTGATTATGCACTTTTTGGGAAGGAAAATGCTAAAAGAAATAGATGTCTAGTATGCGGTACCTCTCGAGTGGTTTATGAAGGTACAAAGGGAAAGAAGGTACATTATAAAATGTTACAATACTTTCCTTTAACACCAAAATTGATGAAGCTATGAGCTTGCAAACACACTACTAACGACATGAAATTGCATTTGATTAGGTGTTCTAAGGAGTCAAGGATTCTACGAAATGCTATTGATTGAAGAGCATGGAAATATTTTGATGTGAAGTATTCGGATTTTGTTGCTGATCCTAGGAAAGTTTCTTTGGGGTTAGAACCTGATGGGTTTAGTCTATTTGGTATGGGAAATAATTATAGTATTGGATGGTAATTATGACTACCTATAACTGTAATATCTCGTAATTTTGATATAACATTAACATTAATAATAATAATAATAATAATAATAATAATAATAATAATAATAATAATAATAATAATAATAATAGGTTATGGTGGGTTTTGGCTAATATAAGGTTGTTATAGGTTTATCCATTAATATTTAAATTATTTTCTAATATGTTATTTTCACTAAATTTTATTAATTAACTATTTATAAGATATAATAATTATTCTTAATTTGGAAATAAAAAGGTAAGTTGGGCAAAAAGGTAATTAATCCCGTAACCCTAAGCGTCTCCACAGTTATAAGTAAGGCCTTGAGCCTATCTGTCGTGGAATTAAACCAAAGCAGTAGTGATCGTCAGTGAAGCACGGGGACGCGGAAGAGCGCCTGTTTCGCATCCCCAGGACGTTTCTGGGGACGAAACGCGAGGCGGGACGCTGGTTAAAAAACATACTCCAAAACGACGTCGTTTTGGAGGTTTTTAATTTTTTTTCCCGCCCGGTTGCCCATCAAACATTTTTTTCCTTTTGACCTAAGATACAGCTGCCGACTCCTTGTCTCCATCCCCTCGCACGACGCATGCTACAGCCAATCGCAGGCAGCAGCAGGCAACAACATCCTCCCTCCCTGCCCAGCACTCACTGGCGGCATAAACAACTTCCATTCTGTTGCTCCATAGTCCATCCCCGCCTCCCTGACTTCCATTTTAAAAATCCATCTTCCATTCTCCCTCCCCGTCTCCACTACTCTGTTTTGTCAATCCGTTGCTCCGCCTCTCCGCTGCCGCTACTGGACTCTGCAACGCCTCCAATTCGCTGCTCCCACAGCCACGGTAAGACCCTTCTATCCCCTTGCTATCACCTTGCTATCTTATGTCGGTAATGTGACTAATGTATTGGCATTTTGTTGATAGGATGAGTCCACCTCGAGAGAGAAGGCAGAGGAGGAGAGAAAGGGAGTGAGAGAGGCAAGGTTTGTTGTGGACAACTTCCATTTTAAAAATCTATCTTCCGTTATCGCTATTTTTGTTATGCTGTGATAGTTTATTATGATTCGGTTTGTGTTGTTGTTGTTATTGTGTTGTAAATGCTGATTTTGGAATTCTTAATATTGTTGTTGTGTTATGATTGTTAATTTTGGTTTGTAGTGTTGTTTTTGTGATTTAAATAGATTCTAATTTCAGATTGTAGTGTTGTTTTGATTTAAATGGATTCTAATTTTGGTTTGTAGTGTTTTTTTTGTGATTTAAATGGATTCTAATTTTGGTTTGTAGTATTGTTTTGATTTAAATGGATTCTAATTTCGGTTTGTAGTGTTGTTGTTGTGATTTAAATGGATTCTAATTTCGGTTTGTAGTATTGTTGTTGTGATTTAAATAGATTCTAATTTTGGTTCATAGTGTTGTTATTGTGATTTAAATAGATTCTAATTTCGGTTTGTAGTGTTGTTGTGATTTAAATAGATTCTAATTTTGGTTCGTAGTGTTGTTGTTGTGATTTAAATAGATTCACTGATCATTTGTTATACATTACTTGCAGTGATTTCTGTTATTAGTTTTGTATTGCGTTGTGGACCTGTGGCGTTGTGGTGTTGTGGCATTGTGGTGTCGTGATTATATCATGACTTCTAGTGGTAGTAATAGTAACATGGGTTCTACAAGTGCTAGTGTATCTTCTACGAACGTAAATGATAATCCTCTTTGGAATTATGTTACTAAAGGTGAGAAAATTAGTGGAGGGGGAACGGTTTTGTGGACGTGTAATTTTTGTAATCAAACAAAGCAAGGAAGCTATACAAGGGTGAGAGCTCATTTGTTGAATATTCCTGGTAAAGGTATTGCTACTTGTAAGAAAGTGAGGGCGGAGGACAAGCTTGAAATGGTAGCTTTAGAAAATGAAGCTTTGAAAACAGTTGAACAAATGTTGCCAAAAAATGTGCCTTTACCTAATTCAAGCATGGATGTATCTTTGTTGAAGAAGAGACGAGTGATTGATGTAAATCCTATAGAGAAATCTTTTAACAATCAATTGCGTTCTCAATTAGATGCAATGATTGCTAGAATGTTTTACACCGGCGGTGTTCCATTTAATTTAGCAAGAAATCCCTTTTTTATTGCAGCTTTTGCTTTTGCTACTAGCCATACTTTACTTGGTTATGGTCCACCAGGTTATAATCGTTTGAGAACAATGTTACTTCAACAAGAAAAATCGAACATAGAGAGATTATTGGAACCAATCAAAATGACATGGAGGGAAAAGGGTGTTACTATTGTGTCTGATGGTTAGAGTGATGCACAAAGAAGACCATTAATAAATTTTATTGTAATTTGTGATTTGGGTCCTATGTTTTTAAAGGCAATTGATGCTTCGGGTGAGATCAAAGACAAACACTTCATTTCTAAGCTGTTGAAAGAAGTCATTGATGAGGTAGGTTCTCAAAATATTGTCCAAGTTATCACTGATAATGCATCTAATTGTAAAGCGGCCGGTGAAATCATTGAACAAGTTTATCCTCATACTCATTGGACTCCATGTGTTGTTCATACCCTTAATCTTGCTTTGAAAAATATTTGTGCTGCAAGAAATGTGAACAATAATGTTGAGACATATGAGGAGTGTCATTGGATAACCGAGATTCATGGAGATGCTATTCAAATCAAGAATTTTATAATGATACATTCCATGAGATTAGCCATGTTCAATAGGTTTGCTTCTCTAAAGTTGCTTGCAGTTGCTGACACTCGTTTTGCTCAAGTTGTTATTACATTGAAGAGAATGGAGCTTATAAGATATAGCCTTCAAGCTATGGTAATTAGTGAAGAGTGGCTTTCTTATAAAGCTGATAATATTGGAAAAGCAAGGTTTGTGAAGGAAAAATTGCTTGATGATTTATGGTGGGAGAAGGTTGATTATATCCTTGAGTTTACATGACCTATTTACCATATGATTAGAGAGTGTGATGCTGATAAACCAACCATTTACCTTATTAATGAAATGTGGGACACAATGATTGATGAAGTGAGAAATGTCATTTATAAGCATGAGTGTAAAGAGGTTGGAGACGTGTCTTCTTTCTTTCAAGTGGTATATACTATACTCACATCCTGTTGGACCAAAAGTAGTACGCCCCTTCACTGTTTGGCATACTCATTGAACCCAAGGTAACTTTATTTTGTTTTTATTAAAGTGTTATCTTCTTATTTCTTTAATTTAACAACTAATAATAGTATCTATTATTTTGTTGATTTCTTCCTTTGAGTGAAGGTATTACACTGATACTTGGTTAGATGCTAAATCACCTAGAGTTGCTCCTTCTAGAGATGAAGAGGTTTCTATCGAAAGGAACAAGTGTTTTAAAAGGCTTTTCCCTAATCATGAAGATCACTCCAAAGTTAATATGGAGTTTGCGAATTTTGCACTTAAACACGGTTCATTCGGAGAATTTGATTCTCTTTATGATAGAGACATTCTTGATCCAAAGGCTTGGTGGGGAGTTCATGGCTCAAGTGCGCCATTACTTCAAGATATTGCCCTCAAATTGCTTGGCCAAGTATCTTCTTCTTCATGCAGCGAACGAAATTGGAGTACATATGGTTTTATTCACTCTATGAAAAGGAATAGATTGCTTCCTAAGCATGCTGAAGACTTGGTGTATGTTCATAATAATCATCGTCTCCTAGCAAGGAGACTTCCAGAATATAAGGAGCAAAAATCAATGATGTGGGATATCTACGGTAATATTTTCTCGTTGTTTACTAATTCTGTATTACATTATAAACTATGACAACTATTAAATGATAAATTTATTTATTTATTTTGCATAGGTGATGACTTTGGTTCTTTTGAAGATATTGGATTACTTGATGTTGCTTCTCTTTCTTTCGATGAACCTGAGTTAGAGGTCGTGATTTTTTTCTGAAACAGGAGTTGAAGATGAAGAAGTAGAAGTAGTTGATGTTATTAACGACAATGAATATTTAATTTAATAGTGTTGAATGTATGATTTTAAGTAATTTAGTATGAGTTTGAGAATTAAATTTTAGTTGTGTAAACTTTTAATTTAATATATATTTTTATTTTAATATTTATATATATTAACGTTTCCTTCCGTCCCCGTTTCCTAATTTTTTGAATCATGACGTTTTTCCGTTTCGTCTCGTTCCCGTTTTTCCGTCTCCGTCCCCGTCCCCGTGCATCACTGGTGATCGTAAGTCTCACCGAAACAAAACAAAGAGATATAGGAAAGCAGCCGCCACGGTCACTTTGATCAAAGAAGGAAATACACACACATAAGTCATTATCATTCATCTAATTTTCCCTAAGTGTAACTTATAAAGGTAACTGTCAATTCTTTTCCTTAGATTAATTTGTACTAGTAAAGAATTTCTATTGCCGGTTTCTTGCATGAGTAGTGGACGAGTAACAATTATTTTAATACTGGTGGAATTAGTCAACCCAAAGGTCCCAAACTATAACCAATAACTTTATTCAATTTGCCGGAATGCGTAAGAAAGAAAAAAAAAATTAGAGAAACTGAAGTCATGTTTCATATCCGATCAAGCAAGTTACGTGGGCAAAGTTTTATACTTTCTGAAGAGACTAAACAGAGGCTATGACTCTCTACCTAGCTCTTAGTTTTCGTTGAGAATAGTTTTAATAAATTACGTGCGTAGTAATAATAAAAGCTTTGGCTTCAAAGGCTACAAAACTTCAAATTTGGTTGAGTATAATGCTTGAGACTAATTAACGTAACAATTGAAACTAATTAACTAGTTTTCTTGTTCGACATATTTGATTAATTCTTGTAAAGAGTAATTAATTTTACCACCATCAATTACAGGTTAAATAATGTGATGAATATAAATTGAGAGATCGTTAGCTACCTTATCTATTCGTATCTCTTGGTTGTGACATAAATTTATAAACCACCTTTACTACCAAATACTATAAAATATTTTAGGGATCGAATAATTATCATTTGAAAACCTTGGGTAGTAGATTAATTTTTATACATAAAATGTATGTATTGAATTTAGTTAATGTTAATAGAAGATTAATTTTATTATAGAAGCACCAAACTAATAAGCTGGTGTTGCATTGATTGATTTTTGACGTAACATTATTTCAACTTATATTTGTAGATATGTGTGTGTGTTTTTATGCGTACCTTAATTACGCAATTGTTCAATATAAATGGTTTTATCTGGCTATGTGACATTACGTGTATATCTATGAATTTGTATATTTAGGCCTCATGGTTGATATTTTATTTTTATTATGAATATTATATAAATATATTTTTATATAAATACAATATGATTATAAAATTTTGATTTTGTAAAAGTATTCCTTTATTATAAATGTATTACAAGACTCGTATTTTATATGATTGAATTAAGTTTTGTTAGTTATGTTAGCATATAATTGGACCCTAAGAAACTTTAACTTTTATTTAGTTAGTTAGTTATTTGAAGTGATGGTTGGATAATTATTTTATTTTGTTCTATTCCAACTTGTGAAGGGAGTGGTGACCCCAAGTGGGTATATGTCTATTTAATTTGGAAAAATTGCCCATTATGAAGAGTGGATAAAGTAGAGATAATGTGATGGATTGTATGACCTTATATGACTACACTTAATTAAAATATCATAACTTAAAAGTGGAATGTAAAGTGTGATCTGGGTCCTTCAGATTTGGCCTCCTGAAATTGAGGATCGGCATTAGCCTTTCTTCTTTTTTCTTGTGGATATTATTTATTTATTTGCCTGTTGTGTCTGGTTAAGACTCCTCGTCTACTCTATAGGCTTCTTCGAACCCTGTTAGGGAGTGTGCACACTTAAGGACAGGATAACCAAGGTGGTAGGTCTTTGGACCTTTATTATCTCCTTTGGACTATATCCACTGGGATGACCCAGGTGTGATTTATATTCCTACTATAGTTGGTGGTACATTTTCGGACTTGGTTAGCTAGGTAACCCCCTGGTTGGTTTACCCACTTAAAAATTAGATTTCACGATCACCTAAATAAATATTAATAATCAAGTGATTTTCTTATGTGATTTGAGTGTATATCTATGATTTGTATGCTTATATAAATGTGAAAATATAATATTATTCCTTTGTATTTACGTGTTACTTAGTTGTTATTCTGGCTAACTTGTAATATGTTTTAAAGGGGGTTATGATTATCCATGATATACATGGTGATTAGATGATCTAGTGTAGGTTGTGTGTGAATCTACTCCAGACATAGATGTAATGCATGACAGGGAAGAGTGAGAGTGGTGGTGACTTTCAAAGTTTTATTTATCGTATTAATTTTAGTAGACTCGTTTCATGGTTTCAATTGTAGTAACATTTTCAGTTCTGTTGGTTTGAATTAATACATACGTTTTGTGTGTATTCTTATTTTACTTAGCCTTAGCATCTAGTGTGAGTGGGACTATGGTGCCTATTTACACTAGATATGGCAGTGATGCCTTCATTGTATTTAGCTTCCACACATACTTTTCAATGAGTTTTTAGTTTTAGAAATGGGGATGTTACAATAACTTTCCTCCATAATGATGCATGAAAGACCTTTTTTTTACTTTATTAATCCTCGCTCTTCATGGGTTAAATATGGATATTGATGTATTTCTCAAACCATTGGTTGATGATCTAAAAGATTTGTGGTGTCAAGAGTTGAGACACGAGATGTTTTTGAGAATAAAGTGTTCAAAATGCGTACTATATTGCAGTGGACTATTAATGATTTTCTTACTCAAGATGGACATGGTCAGGATATCTTATGTGTCCTAGTTGCAATAAAGACACTCTACCTATTATATTGAGAGGTAAGGAAGAATATATTCTGCATCAATGATATCTTCCAACCAATCATCTGATGCAAAAAAATAAAAGTATTAATTGGTAAGGTTGAGAAAAGAAGTCCTCAAAAGTTGTCGGCTACTAATATCTTGATTCAAGTGAGTCACGTACAAGATCACTCATTTGGAAAATATTTTAGCAAGAGAAATAGAGGTGTTGATGAGTTGAATTAGAAAAATAAAAGCATCTTCTATGAGCCATCTTATTGGTTGTCGCTTATACTAAAACATAATTTAGATAATATACAAATTGAGAAGAATGTTTCTTCTAATTTCATTGAGATGTTACTTGGTAATATTTATTCAAAGGATAATGATAATGTGAGACATAACTTAATAGATATTAAAATTAGACATGAGATGCATCTTTATTATGATGGGAATAAAATAATGAAGCCTGCTTCTAAATATACTCTTTCATTATATGAGAAAATGACATTCCTTAACTTCTTGAGAGATGTGAAGTTTTCTGATGATTTTGCTGGTAATTTGAAGAAGAATATTCTTGATACTAAATTGAGTGGGTTGAAGCCAAATGACCATCATGTCATAATGTATCATCCATTACCAATAGGTGTGTGTTCTTTTTTAAACAATCAAATAAACAACACCATCTTCAAGTTGAGTAACTTCTTCAATTAGATATGTGCAAGGAAATTTTACATGGCTGATTTGGAGAAAGCAAAAGAGCATATCAATTTTATCCTATGTAGTATGGAATTCATATTTCCTCCATATTATTTTAAAGTTATGGTTCACTTACTAATCCGCTTATATAAAGAATCAAGACTTGGTGGACTGATTCATGGCAAATGGATGTATTTGATCGAGAGGAAGTTAAAGGACTTGAAGGAGTATATAGAGAATTTTTCTCGCCCAAAAGGTTCTATTGTTGATGGTTTCATAGCCAATGAAGTATTGAGTTTTTTTTCTATGTACTTGAAAGGTGTTGAGACAAATTTCAACAAGCCATATAAAAATGTAGGTGTGATCGAAGAGAAGCAATATTAGGCTCTCTCTCTATTGGTAAGAAGGCACATGTAAGTATAACAAATAAAGTTAAGAAAGATTATTAGTGATATGTTTTGAATACTTATTTGAAAATATAGAAATATCTGGAGTGTTTGTATTATAATATTCTCTATATTTATCATAGTATTATATATATAAGTAAATAGTAAAAATGCATTGTTTTTATTATGAACACAAGGATCATATTCAATGATGTGGGGTGGTGGTAATTTGATAGAAGTACAAAAGAAATAAGTTCCATCTTGGGTATATTCAAAGGTAATTATTTTTTACAATAACAATTGAAACCTATAATAAGTCATCTTTAGGGTTTATGTACTTATTTTAAGCACACAAACATTACATATATACGAGTTGTGTGAAATGAGATCTCCTGAATGCACCGAAGCATTGTTCTCCTTGGCATTTGAAGCATTTGATATGACACGTTATTATTTAAGTTACGTAATTAATGGATTTAAATTCTAAATGCATGATACAAATCTAAAGATAAATAGTGGCGTATGTGCATTAGGTGAGGCCGGTGATAAATTCTATTGAAAATTAGCCGAGATCATAGAAATATCTTACCTTCAAGTGTTTTGTAGTTTTATTTAAATGCAAGTGGTTTGATACTAATCTAAGAAAGAAGAGAATAGTGCAAACGAATCATATTACAAGTGTGTATACTATGACTATTTGGTACAAGGATGACCTATATATTATTGTAACTCAGGCAAATAAAGTCTGGTACGTGGATGATTTGTGCAATGATCCAAATTGGAAAGTCATATGGGAAGTTAATCATTGAAACATTTAGGATTTAGATAATGGAAATCTTGACAACATATAGGTGGTATATGATGTTGACTTGAGTGTTGTTGAATTCAACATTGATATCAGAGACCTTGAATACTTAAATATTATACGTGTTGGTGCTAGTGATGTATTATTTCAAAGTAGCGATTGAGATGACATGAGAGACCTCTTTGTTGAATATGACAACATGAAACAAGAATTTTTAGATGAGAATAGTGAAATAGAATGTATTGATAGATATAACATATACGATTCTGATTAGTGATTGTTTAATAAGTTTAATTTTTGTAGTAAATCCAAACCTACTCACAATTTTATTACCAGAGATCATATTGCCTTATTTCCTAAAAATTTGTCATGTTATGCACTTTTTTCATTTATGTTTATCACCATAATGTATAGTTTTTATATATAAAAAAAAATTCATAGTTTCTATAGCTTCTATATGGATGATGTTATCACTTAAGATCATTGTGGTTATGGTGATGGACTTGATCTATCGTGTCCTTACAAACTACGCTCCGAGTGTTGGAACTCAGAAGGCATACACTTTGGTACATTATGTTTATTTTATCACTATTTATTTTATAATTTTATTATCTTAATAATAAATTTTGTATATGAATGTTTTAGGTTCTAAGAGTAGGGCCCAATAAATAAATAGAGATAGGATGATGTTAGAGGAATTTGAAAAAAGAGGATGAAAAAAGTTTAAAGTGGACTTTAATTTTCAGGAAAACACTTTTAATATTATTGATCGATATGGTAAATAGTTTACTAGGTGTGTTGGAAATAAGATTGGAAAAAATATACCACCGTATTATAAAAGGTGGTCACGTGTGTAACACCACTATTTTTAGGACTTAAAAATTTAATTTTGGAAGTTAAGACGTTAAAAGTGCGGGATGTTATTTCCACACTTGGTAAAAGTTTAGTTTCCTCTACCCTTCTCATACCAAGTGATAAGACTAAAATCATTACTCCACTTAAATTATTAACATATTCATAATAATTGGATTAGAATGAAAAAGAATTAAGTGTTATAAAACTCATTGAAATGAAAATACAAAAGATAACAAAGATACAGAAGCCCGAGTACAATTGGATCAAAGATACCAAAAGGATACCAGTTAGTCCTAACTTTCAACCCAAAATACTAGCCATTAATAGATTTCATAAGCTAACCTATAAAGAACACTGGCCATTGAATAAGTAACAACCCATGAGACGGGACCCATCAATACAACAACACTGAATAACCCATTATATAACACTAATATGAAAAGCCTATATGGAATACATAAAAGGTATCACAATAAGACATGATATAAAATATTAAAAGATACATGAGATGATCAAATTACTATAATTAAGTCAGATAAACAAATATCACCAATCCATATACTCGCTCATTTAAAATATAATAAAACTTACCAACCAAGCATATAAGGAATGCTCTCTAAAGTATTAATTAGAATCAAACTCAACATAATAAATTAATAACCATAACATTCACATTATATCTCATACCTCAATATCAACACCACATGTAGAGCTCAAATCCACAATACTACTAAAAATTGTAACACCACACGTAGTGCTCAAAGGCACAATACCAATAAAATCCATAACATCACAGGTATGGCTCAAAGGCAACTACCGACCACGGGTAGGTACAAAGGCTTCTCTAAACTACAAGTAGGAATGAATACTACTACTGAACCAATCCAATAATCATTTTATTTTTATTTATTCGAGGAAAGATCATACCAACCTAGAGATACTAAGGTACTCCAGTCATACTGGCTCACCAAGTAAAAATAGTATGCTGCCAACTATCAAGCCAAGGTATCTATGGTACCCTGGTCCTACTAGCATAAGAAGATAGTATAATACCTTACACATACCCTCGATAAGTCTGCGAATTTAAATAGAGTAAGAAATAGGGTATGGTTGGGACACTAAGGCATATCGGTAAAAATCCATAATCAATTATGGGCTAAGACATGCCCTTAAGGTAGTGACCCCAAAGAACCTTCATTCTCGATCTCAATACTTTCATTTTAAATATTAATATTTTATTAAGGTGAATATGAAATAACATAATGTATAAATATATCCAATTTCCATACTTAACCAGTTTTGATCATTTTTAATTATTCAAGACAAGTATAATCAGAGTTAATACCAAGATCAACATGATAATATACCAAGGCCATCCTAGAATTAATTAATCAATTTAAGTTGTACTAGGCCAAAATGCCCCTAGGGGCATAATTACCACATTATCATCCATTTTAAATACTAGTTCTATTTTATTTAATAATTTGCCATAAAAAGGCTAAAATATAATAACTTAAATATTTTATCATGCAAGTAAATTACCTAAACACAACAAATGACCATTTTTCCCTACACATGATGTAGCACGTAAAGCCCTAACGTGTGTATCTAATTCATCCAAAATAACATATTGGCATACTCAACAATAATTGATACATATTAAGTGTGCATACCAAAATAAATAACATGGTATGCTTAAAAGATAAAATTCTCTCTGAGGCACATACTAATGATAATCATACTAAAATACATCTAAGAATGCTCCACCTATCATTTTAGACATATATGACATACATAATTTTGTTCGGGTAGTAAACCCATTTTAACATACTTTCGTACACATAATGCTTTATACAAATCATCATACTCCATTTTATCTAATTTCATGCTAACACTTTTAAGCGAATAATTACAATGTAACAAACATGATTAATACAATTTATATATTAAAAATCCTAATGTGTTATCATGGATATGTCACAATTTATTAAAATATAGGGATTACCTAATTTTAATGAAAAGCATAAATTATAGGTAACTTACTAAAATTTATTAGGCTCCACTACTCAACTTTTGTGCCTAAAAAAATACCAAAGTAATAATATTAATATTTAACCCATAAAATCATAATTTTTATTAAAATATTTATTAAATAAAAATTATCAAAATACCATTAAGCTAAAAAGGGGGGAAATGCCAAACTCAAGCTACATGGGCTAAGGCATGCACAAAAGGGCTCGATGGGTAGCATAGAGAAAAGAGAAGGGGTGGTGGTCATGGTGAGGTGGCTCTAGAATTTGATGGTCATGAGTGGTGTTGCAAGGTAGAAGAACTAGGTTTCACAGAGAAAAAGGCACGATTGGGGCATGATTGGTGCAAGGAGGGTGGTTGAGGAAGTTTGGCAAGGGTTAGGGAAGGTTGATGGTGGTAAGAGTAGCTCACACTACATGGGGTGACGCTAATGTTAGGTACGGGGTAGTGGCAAAGGTTGTTGCAATAGGGGTGGCAACGTGGGGAGTTAACGAATTGAATGAGAGGGTTGCGGTGAAGTTTGGCGATGGGTTGTTGTTGATGTTGGAGAATGGCATCACTAGGGGATGAGACAAGGGTGGTGTTGGGAAATTGTTGGAACTGAGAATAAGAGGGTGGTGCGAAGAAGAGGTGAGGCACGACCAGAGGTCGAACGGGCAGAGGCAAGGCTAGAGTGGAGTTGGTGGTGGAGCACGAAGTAGGTGATTCAAACAGAATGGTTGGAGCAACAAAGGTTGACAGGAAGGCATCGAGCGAGGGTGGTAAGTGGTTGCTGGTGGAGGAGATTGAGAATTTTGGGGTGGTTGATGGTGATGGATGAGGCAAATAGGGTGTCAGCTAGAAGAAAAGGCAACATGGTGGAAGGATGGACAAAGAGAAAGAGGAAAATATTTGAGGTGTTTGTTGGGAAAACTGAATAAAAACAGGGAGGAGGACCATTTGTAGTTAGCTAAGGTGGTGTGATGGTTCAACAAAGAGGGGAGTTGTGAAGTGTGAGAAGTTGAGGGAGATAGGAGAAGTGTTTTGGGTAGGAAAGATGTCACAACAAGGAAGGTGGACACTTGTGTGAGAGAGGGAGATGGAGGGGAAGGGTAAACTAGGAGTAGGATTAGTATTATTTTATTTTTATTTTAGGTTTAATTTGATTATGTTAGGGTACCCAGTTAAAAAAATTAATCAAAAATAAATAAACTGGTTTACGATAGGTTTAATAAAAAAGAAGTGATAAAAATAATTATGGAATTTATTTAGCAATCTATGTGGGTTTCGAGTCAAAGGTTAATAATAAAATAATAAGACCAAGGTTTAAGGATTACGCTTCTAATAAAATGATAAATACCTAAAAGCAAAGGTTACGAGTTTTTGAGGTGTTGCAACATGTCCATGAGGATAAGGCAAAGATCCTATCCAAAGTTGAGATAAATTTAATTTATTTATTATCTTTTATAATTAAGTAATCAAATCAAATTTATAGAATTTATACCATATGCATGTGTATATATACAGCCACATTTTGATTTAGCTCCATGGAGGGCAACTTCTGCATGGCTTCGGATTCAATTATGATCGAATGATGGTTATCTATACAAAGATCATAAATATGATCATAAAAAGAATTTCAAGAAGATAATAATTATACACCTACTTTTTTTTAACCAGACATGTGGCAAAGATGTATTAATCTATGAAATTCAGAAGATGTAAAGGTAATATTAAATTTTTGAATGCAAATTACATATAAATAATATGAACAATTTTTTTTTGGTGCACGCTTTGGAAAAAAAATACTACAAATAGGGGGAAATAGGTTACTCCCTCTTGTCATGGTATACAGTCGTTGTCACAATATAGCTATAAGAAGGTATTTTTAGGTTTTTGATTCTTTTTTTTTCATTATTAATGTATTGTAATGTCCTAAATTTTCTCTTAAATATAAATTAATCAAAAAATAAAATAAAAAATGATTATCGATGGTTGAGGCCTACAAAAAAATGCATTTTAAGAATAACAAATGGGTCGCTCTCCAAGATGAGGAGAATTTTGTAAGTTAGTTATGTATAATTAATTATAATATTGTTAGCATTCTTTATAATGTGTGTAACTTTTACCTACATGTACAAAATAAAATGTTAAGAAAACAAGAGGAAAACTTTTCACATATGACTTCTAGTAGTGTTGATGTGGAAGATCTTACGCCTCCCTAAGTTGATGAAGAACCAATACTCAAGGGCATCTTAGGTAGTATTCTAGGACATAGAAAATGTGTGGGGCAAAGGCTCAAAGGGGATGGCTCAAGTCGTGTTGCTTATTGCATGAGTTGGATTCATACTAATCTACTATATGAAGATTATAGCCCAACAACAAGCAATATTTGAGCCTCAAGAAGAAGAATTAAGACAAATGAGAGCTTCATAACTAAATGGGATCAAGGTCTTCCGCCTCCACCATCTAATCAATATGAAGATGATGAAAATGATTTTTAGGTTTTGTTCTAGTATTGACAAGTTAGATGTAATAATGTTCTATTTGTTTTGTAAATTATGTTTTTATAACAAAATTCGACTTTAAAATTTTATTTATATTATGTAATTTTCCAAAACCTTAATTTTTTATTTATTTAATATATTTAGATTATAATATTTTTTATTTAATATTTCCAAAAGCTTATGACCAACGATAAATTATCGGTAATAAGGTTTATCAAAATTTTGTTTCCTAATAAATTGTTGGTAATAAGATTTTTTGAATTCAAAATATTTCAAATAAACTTTAATCGTCGGTATTAAGGTTATTACTGACGATTCATCATCGGTAATAAAGGCGCTCAAAATTAAAATTATTTCAACTCACATTTTCATATCATTGATAATAAAATTAATTCTAACTAATATATCATTGGTGTTACATTTTATTACCGATGATCATAAAATTTTCAAAAATAAGCTTATTATCGACCTACTTCTAGGGATGTTTTAGTACCAATAAAACATCGTTGATAATATTTATTACAGATGATTTTTCCCTTATTACTAATTATTTTTATCATTGTTATATTCCCTTATTCCTATAGTATATATTTAGGTGTACATGATTAATATTATTCATATGCCCTAGAGGTAAAATTATCTTTTAAGTGTACCATGTTAATTTTATCCCAACATATATGCCTAACATGTATTATATGATGTTAATTATGATGTGATTTATGATTAATTAGATATGCATATTAGGTTTTACGTGCTTATTCATGCATAGGGACAAAATAGTCATTTTTCATGTATAGTAATTTGTATGCATGCTAAAATGTTTAAATCGTCATATTTTAGCCTTTCCATGATAAATTATTAAATAAAATGAAATAATCAGTTAAAATGAATAATAACGTGCCAATAAGGGTCTTAATGGCATTTTTTTATTTATGACCTAATGCGCTTAAAAGAAAATAATTAGATATAGGATGGCTTTAGTATATTGTCAAGTTTACCTTAGTATTAACTTTGACCTTAATTTGACTATTGAACTTAAGGTTGACTTGAATAATTAAAATTAAAAGAAAATTTATTACGAATATTGAAATTATTTGCATATTATGTAATATATTTGATCAATGAATAACATATTAATATTTAAAGTAAAAGACTTCAAGATCAAAAATGATAGATTTTTAAGGATAGTTATCCTAAAAACATTATTTAGCCCATGGTTTGATTTGAATTTTGTTGGTGTGCCTTAATGCCCTAGTCAAGCCCTATATATTACTCTTCTTAGCTCTTCAAACTTCTTAGAGGGTATGATACTTATGGATTAGGTGTCCTTGGTAAGATATTGTGCTTCATTTGTGTGACTGAAATACCCTAAAATCCTAATTTAAGAAATTAAGGCAAAATAAGGATTTATTAGAAAAATAAATTATTTTATTAAAAGAAGAGCAAGTAATTAAGGCAAAATCAAGAGGAAAATAATAAATAATTTAATTAGAAAAAATTAGGATGTTTTGCTAATTAAAATGGAATTACGAAAAAATATTTCAAAATATCCTAAATTAATCTAAAAAGGAAAATTATTTATTAGTTTATTAAAATATTATTATTTTAAATACTCAAAAATACCAAGATGATCTAAATACCCCAGCCTATCTATTTTCCCTCTTTTCCCTTTTCCCTTTTCCCTTCTTTTCCTTTTTTTTCTTTCCTTCCTCTCCTTTCTCCTTTTCTTTTTTTTTTCCTTCCTCCCCCGATTTGGGCCAGCCTACCCTGCGGCCCAAACCTCCTTCCCTCGTTCAGCCCAAGGCCCGCCTTCCTTTTCTTTTTCCCTCGCCAGCCACCCGATCCGCTCCCCCTTTTCTTTCTTTCTTTTTCCCCTGGGCTGGTCAATCCACTTCTTTCCCCTTCCTTCTTCCCCGACCCTTAGTATTCCCCATGAAACTTGCAGCGCCCCACATGCCATCCTGCCACCACTAACTAGCCACCACTACACCGCCTACGTACCTCCCCTCTCTTCCCCGTTGATTCCTCTCCCTGCTCAACCCAATCAATTCTCCTCTCTCTCCTCACGTGTGCCCCTCTCCCCCTTCCTTTCTCCTTCCCCGATCAGATAGGACCTGCAACTTTACAGGCCTGTACTTGCCAGCGACCTACCATGCATGCCAATCTCTTCCCCTCTTCCTCCTCTATCATTTTCCCCCTTCAATGGCCTATAAATACCCCTTCACCGCCCCCCATTCAATCTTTTTCCCTGCCCAGAAAATCCCCCGCTTTTGCTATGCAGCTGCCTGTTCGGACAACCATTCTGTAGCCATCACCTAGCACTGCTGCCCGAACCACCTCCCAAACCACTTCCTACACCACGCTCCACTAAACTACACCACTCACCACCCTCGATTCTTTCTGCATGAGCTACCTTCGCCGTGCAAAGTTGGCTATTAGACCAACCTCATCTCACCCTCCGTCGCCATTCCCACCGCAACCACCACTCCCCCTACCCCCCCCCCAAACCACCAGCAAAACTTCCTCTACCTCCTCCTACCTTCCTTTTCCCCTACCTCCCTCTCCTTATCCCTTCCACCCTCTCCACCACCTTCGTCTACCACACCCATCACCACCCGCGCCGCCCCTTTGGTTGCGCCACCACCACCATTCCAGCCCTCTCAACCTAGGACATCCTCTATCACCTCAATCAACCTCTCATTTCCCCTCTTATATCCTAAAAAACCACATTTCCACCCTCTCTTCTCCCTCCACCGCCACCACCACCACCGATGCCACCTGGTCACCACCACCCTTAGGTGGTACCCTAACCCCCACAACCCTTAAAACCTTATTTATGAAAATGTTGTTGTTGTTATTATTATTATTATTATTATTATTATTATTATTATTATTATTATTATTATTATTATTATGTTAACATTATTATTATTCTTATCATCATTATTATTAAATATAACTTCGGAGTATTAATAATATTATTATTATGGTCGAAACCTTATTTTTTATTATTATGATGATTATCATTATTTTTATTATCACTATTATCATTATTATTTTTATTATCATCATCATTATTATTATTATTAATGCTAAATTTGGCATATTACCACTATTATTATTATTGTAAATATTTGAACCCTTATATTATCATTATTACGATTATTATTATTAGTATTATTCTTAACAATATTATCATTATTGTTATTATTACTATTATTTTTTTTATTACTAACACTATTATTAACCTTGACCTTATTATCACTAAGTTTACTATTGTTATGATTATTAGGACCCTTTCATGTATTATTCGTAAGATTAGAATTGTTGTTATTTTTATTGTTGTTGTTGTTGTTGTTGTTGTTGCTGTTGTTAGTAATAGTAAAGCTATTATCTTTAATAATATAAATATTGCTATAAATACTTTAACATGAACCTATGTACCTCCTAAGACCTATTTTGACTAGTAATGACATGGTTAGCTACCTTAAGAACAATAACCCTACTTTTACTTATAAAACTACTATTAATAATAGTAACCCTAATATTAGGCTAAGATAAGGGTAAGGTAGGAAATAATGGTAATTTTGGTAAGAGGGAAGTTAACCCTTAGTTTTTTCCTCTTATAGGTGAATCAAGTCAAGACCCTAAGGAGGCATAGGATCGTGCTCCATGACCGGTGTCGTGTTAGGTAAGGATGTACCTAAGACCAACTATATGTGTGTTATGTGCCTTGTATGTCATGTGCTATGTTATGTTGTATACTTTATGATTGTTTACTTGTAGTGCAGCTTGGAGTTGAGATATGCTTATGTGACTTTCTTATGGCATATGTATGATGATATGTATGTTGTGCTTATGATGTTATATGATGTGACCCTTTAGGACATGTATGGTAGGGTATTTAATAATATGATATGGGGTGAAATGATGAAAAGGAAAAAAGTGGGAAGTGAGTTGACAAAAGGAATATAGGATTAACCTAATTATCTCATGATCCATGAGGGGGCAAATAAAAGGGAATTATGAACAAAATAAAAGAGTGGGGTGAACCTTACATGGGATGGAAGGAGTCGCATGGGAATTTCTAGGGTTTGCATGGGATGGAAAGAGTTTGCATGGGAATGATCCTTACGTGAGAAAAGTTATCTTGGGGTGTAAGTAAGGTGAGGGAAGAGTTGTTGAGGTGATTGGAGAATTTGGGATAAAAATAGTACGTAGGTTGGTATAAGGGTGCATAAGAAACCTAGCTAGGGTTTGGGAGGAAAAACCTAATTGGAGGTGGTTGTGAAAGTAAGAATAATTGAGGGTGAGTGGAATATGGGATGAGAGTGGAAGAATATCATGTGTAGGGTGAGTATGGGTGTCATGGGAAAGAAAAGATGGTAGGTGATAAATGGAGGGGTAACATATGGGAAAGAAAGGTGCTAGGGTTTGGAGTGGCTAACTAGGGTTTCATGGTCACGTTTGTATTTGGCGAGTAAAGTGAAATGATGGGGGTTGAATCTAAGTGAGGTGATGTGTGGGGTGGTAAAAAGGAGTTTAAGTTGTATGAGGCAAAGAAGGATGGGCCACATAGGCTCAATTAGGGTTTTAGGAGAAAACCTTAGGGGAAGATAGTAAGTGGACTTGGATGGCATAAGGTAGTGGGCCTTGACACACACACTTAGGAGTTGGATTTTCAATGTGAGTAAATGGAAGAAGGAAAGGATGTCAAGGTGTGTTAGGAGGTACAGAAGTCTCAAGATATGGGATGGGCCCTATTAGGAGAATAATAGTAGACAGATTGTGACACGCATATCTAAGGTGAAAACTTATTGAATAAGACACGAATAAGATACTAACCATTTAAAGAGGAAAATTGTTGAGCCAGGCCCAGACCAGTCCATCGGCAAATAATAGTGGCCAGGAGCTAGGATGCCCTGGAGATCGATCCACCGACGAATAATAATGGTCAGGAGCATTCTTCCATGTATGTTTCTAGTCCACCGGCTATAATAGTGAGGGATTCCGTACTCAACAAATCGAACATAATTGTGATAAGACATGGGAAAGACACTAAGTATTTATAATGAAATACCATGAGAGTCCGAGCCAGATCAGTCCACTAGCGAATAATAGTGGCCAGGTGCATTATGCCCTATATGTTTCCAATCCATCAGCTATAATAGTGGGGTTCCCACACATGCATGGATTGATAATAAGCATGGTGTGAAATAAGTATTGATCAAAGATCTAAAGAATCATTTTATCTGGACTATAACTCGGCCTTCATTATCTGTATTGTTTGTATGTTGTCTATATGATTATGCATGTGTTATATGCCCTTGTATTTTTGGCCTTAGATGCATAGTTACCTTACTCAGTACATAGCGTACTGACCACCCGTTTCATGGGTGTTGCTTTCCCACGAGCAGAGAGCCCTTCTTAATTGGAGCAGGTAGGAGGTGTCATCTTCGATATTTATAAGGAATCGAGCGGGGCTAAGAGTTGAGCTTGGACTTGGCCTAGGAACCGAGAGTGACTTGGCAGGATTTCCTTTTTCTGTTCTTTTACCTTGTATTGGTTTATTTCAATTTTATTTTATCGTACTGTACCTTTTATCCCTTTGGAGACTTTAATTATGCACTCTTGGATTGTAAACTCCTTTACATGTACTCAAATTTCAGTATTTCGAGCAATTCAGTTTTCTATGAGATCTTATTTTAAGTTTGACTCATGATTGTTGATGATTTTTATTCAGCCTTGCGGTTAGTGCGAGACCGGTGGGGGGGCGAGCTTGTACTGATCATGGCAATAATATCCCCAAAATTCATAATTTATTTTCTTTGCTTCCGCTGTATCTTTTAATAAAATAAAAAAAATTTAGTAGTGAATTTTGGGAGTGTTATAGTGACAATGCAACTAATGTACCTTAGTGTCTTCATGTTGATATTATCTTTGCTCAAGTAAATAAAATGCAAGTAATTATTAATTGGTTATTGATAAAGTTTAATAATTGGTTCAGTAGTCTCCTACCCTTGGTTATATTGATATAGATTATGTTGGCTATGATGTTTAATAAAACATTAATATTGAAAATGAAAGATCATGTGAGTCGAGACCAAGTTGCACATATCCTTTCCACCGAAGGAGAATAGTGGTTAGAAGTGTTATACCCTAGGAGTTGTATTAGCCTGTTCCATTTAGGAGTGTTCTGTTCTAAGAGTTGTACATGTTTGTTCTATCGAACAAAAATAGTGGGGTATCCGAACTCAATATAACTAACTAATCATCATGGTTGCAATCACTTATTGAATTTGTAGGTGGTTAAAAGTAAGTATGTTAAGAATGTGGTATTAGTGATAATTATGACATGGAATGTATTATCATATCTCGTTGCCGCATATGTTGCATAATATGTTTATATCATGTTTCTCTTGTGATAACTTTTTATTTGTTCTATGCAACATCTACATTATTAGTTCTGTATAACAGGTTACTCGGTATCTTTGAATTAATGGGTTTAGTTTCACGATCCCCCTACTCCTTACTTATTCATTTGGTAGTTATAACTCTGTAGGAATATGTTAATGATTCTCATTGATTCAATGCTTTTGTTGTTTAGCATGTAGTGAGTGTAATCGGGTCTCATCTAGAGTATTGTAATCTAGAGCCTCTATCTCTTTGGACTTTTATATCTTTTATTTTCATTATACATGTTCTCTTCTCTCTATTTCGTATCCTATATCGTAATGGGATCAATTACTTCACTTGATACCTAAATATGAAGTTACATTTTCCTTACACCCAATATAGATTAGATATAGGGAATATATCTTCAATGCTTTCATTGTTTAGCATTCAGTGAGTATAATCGGGTTTCATCTAGAGTATTATAATCCGAAACCTCTCTCTCTTTGGATTTGTATATCTTTTGTTTTCATTATACATGTTCTCTTCTCTCTATTTCATAGCCCATATCGTGATGGGATCAATTTCTTCCCACATTTGATCCCTAGATACGAGGTTACCTTTACCTTACACCCGACATAGATTAGATATAGTGAATACCTTTCCTATATTGGATGCATCGTAACATCCCTTATATTTTATTATTTTAACTTCCACAAACTCATTTTAAATAATAAAAAATTAGTTCTCAAATTTTGGGCTTGTTCTACAAGGTTTCCCGTGCCTTCTTCATAGAAGACCTTATGTTCTTTATGGAAGCATCATAGCCATAAATTTCACTTATAGCCTTCATCCTAAAACTTTTTAGAGATGGTTTCAGGTAATTAATTTATTAGGACAAATTTTCTATGTATTTTTCTCCTAATACCGAGAGGAGAATCCATGCACTTATTGATATTCCAACAGTGGAAGAATTTGGCACTTATCTAGGGGAATAGTTGTGCATGGTAGGTTGGGAAGCAATCATTTCACACATGTGTTTGATAAGCTTCGTAAGAGATTAGTTAGTTGGAAAGATAAGTGTTTATCCTTTGCAAGGAGGGTCACCTTGGTTATAACCATCAAACAAAGGTGTCACAACATCACTATGTTCTCCCCTTCGTTTCACTGGTGTTGAAGCCAAAGAATGATGCAGCTTTGGCGCTGCCATAGATGTAGAAGGTGACACTTGTGTTTAGGGCTGTAAACGAGCTGAGCCAGTTCGAGCTCGGCTCGGGTTCGGCTCGTTAAAAGCTCATTCGAGCTCGATCGTTTAGTTAAATGAGCTTAATTTAAGGCTCGTATTCGGCTCATTTATTAAACGAGTCGAGCTTGAGCATACGTATATTCGGCTCGGCTCGGCTCGTTTAGTAATCGTTTAGGCTCGGCTCAAAATCGGCTCGTTAAAAGCTCGTTAAAAGCTCGTTTAAGTTGGAAACCAAAACGCAGCGTTTTATATCAAAACGCCGCGTTTTGGTTGGAGGTTGAAATGGCTTAAAATTTTTGTTGGTAAGTGTCCCGCGGCTCCCGCCCGCCCGTCGTGCACTTACAGTCTTTATTCACTATTCTGTAAGACTGTAACTTACAGGCACAGGCGCACAGCTTACATACACCTCACAGGAGTGGTCCGAGCGGAGGAACCCTACTAGCTACTACCCTAGTTACACCAGTCCGGAAGTCCCCGAACGACGGAACGAGTCCCAAACACAGCCCCAAACTCCCAGTCCCCGACGCTCCCAAGTCGCACCCTCTGTGCTCGAGTCTCGACTCTCGACTGTCGACACCGGACAGTCGACATAGTGGAACTAAATCTTAGCCTGCCCGAGCATCTTTCGCAGCCCTACACTCCGCAATCGCCACCAATCGCACACTCGTTCGGTTTTTCCCCCAGGTATGTGTTCTTCCTTCTTCATTATAGCAAGAATCGGAAGTGTTCTTCCTTCGAAACCCTTTGATGAGTTAGATGATGAATTTGATTTTGAAGTGTTGTAGGTCTCAAGTCTGTTCGATTTGAAGTCACAGAATCGTAAGACCTTGCAGATTCTGTGTGGACTAAATTTTGTAGTGAGGTAATATTTCTCCTCAATTATTCTTGTATTCCAGTTGTTTATGCTTGATTCTGTGACTGAATAATTTTTGCGGCTTGCCTGAATAATTCCATATACATGATTCAATTCCAAATTTCCAATGTCTGCACTTAAATTAGATGAGATAATTCCAATTTTTTGTAAAAAAAATTGATAGTTTAGGGTTTGTGTAAGCATCTGATAAATTCGAACCTAAGAGGACGAAGGATCTTTGTTTTCTATCAAATAATGGTTAAGGTTCACTAATTTGATCTTAAAGAGCCCTGTTTTATGTGATTTTGTGTGGTTTGGTGGCTTAGCTTAGCTCACTTCATACCTAGGGATCATTGTCAAATGAAGTAAAAGTCAAATGAAGCAGGTTTGAAGTTTGGTGGCTTTAGCTTAGCTCACTTCATACCTAGGGATCATTGTCAATAATCTGCAGAGCCTTTGCTGTGTGTTTAATTCTGGAAAACATTGAATATTACACGGAGATTTGGGCACCCTGTCATATAGCTTCCTTTTGAGTTACTAATTTGTGTCATTTAATGACATGGAAAAGAATCAAACAAATACATTTGATTATGTAGATAATATGTGTGTGAAGAGTTCAAAGTATCAAAACAATGAAGTGAAAAATATCGAGAATTCAAAATTATGTTTGTCTTTATGAGCATGCTATTTTATTCTATTATTTAGAGAGAGAGAGATGCACACTTTTCTTCATAAAAATAGTAATTTATTGTCTTTGTTTATGTCCTAAGTAAGTATCTCTTGTTGCAGGTTCTTCTGTCGCACAATCTGCAAATACACGAGTTTGAGAAGGTAAATGGATGTTCATGTTTCCAGTGCTTGCAGTTTCAATGGCATTATCATTTGCATCTTTTTATTTTACTGCCATCAATAATATAACCCTTCTTTCATTCATTACTATTTTTGGTTACATTGCGTAAAGATATCTTGGTTTGGACATGTTAATAATGTGATTAATTGATGGGGTTCTGCAACTTTCCATCGTGAAAGAGTTGTTTACTAGTCTGAAACAGACACAAGATTTCCTTTCTTTTACTTTTTGGTTCAAGGAGGGGTTATATGGAGATGATATGTGCAGCAGTACATATCATGTATACATCTCCATGTGTAATTTTTTAAGAGGAAATATGAACTGTGACTAAATAATAGAAGGTCTTGGTCTGGTATATTTTATGATTGCTATTATTATGAATAGGACTTCTTGTCCTCTTATAAGTTTCTATGTCTCTTGACTCTCTAGTGTGTCTTAGGCTTATTTTTGCAAGGCTTTTTGGCCCTATTACATAGTTTTTTTATGACATTTTGCCAATTTTTATGTGTAGTTTGGTAAGTTCACTTTCCTGATATACACAAATAGCCAATTACAATCAATAACCATCTGCAAAAGCTTTTCTATTTTTATGTGTTTTTTCTATAAATAGACTCTAGTTTTCTGGAAAATCTAAAAACATGTTCATTTTATATATTCTGATATATTTATATTAGAAAACAAAAACAATGTGCCAACTTAACAAAGGAAAGTATAGACAATTTCTAATTTTTTTTCCTGAATGTTGAAAACAAATAATCTCCTTGTATTATTGTGTTTGCCCATTTGGAAACATCAAAGGAGTGTTCCATTGCTGGTTAATGTAACTCTACTTTACGTCTATCTTTGCCTATTAAAATTGATAATGTTCATAACATACACAGCTTAGATAAAGTTAACTAAAAGACTGCCATTGAAGAAAAATTAACTGATAATATCAACTAAAAGATGGATGAATCACATAGTGGAGCATAGGGCAGCCATCTTGTTGTCTTTGTGTGGGGTGGTTAGGAGAGGAGGTAAACACTTGACCTCTTTGTATCATGGTTGTTTTGTCCTCTATCTTTTTGGGTAGCTTATCAAATAAAGATTTAACTTAAAAATGTTAAGCTCATTTGACCTACAAAATTTTCTAGTTATAATCTGTCTTTATATTTTAAGCTTATGTTGAAAAAGTGCATATTTATTTTATTAATTGAATCTTAGATATTGATTTAGGTTGGGTGCATTTGTCCTTAGCTGCTGGATTTTAATCTTAGTATGCCTATACTTCAAAATGTATAATCACTCAACATTGTTTAGTTATTATCATATGATTGCTACCCTCTGGCTTCAATGCCTAGCTATAATTTCTTAGCTTTAAAATGATTGCTACCCTCTGTGAAGACTCAATCTTCCAATTCACTTACTATATTAAGTTTGGACAAGAAAAGATTAAGAAGAAAGAAAGTAACTGAAAAAAAAAACTAAGCAACAAACATGGAAACCTGTATATATAGACAGTATAAGATATTAAGTTACACCCCAGTTAAGAAAATTACCTGGGATTCCTGACATGAAGCAAAATGAAGATGAGTGATAAAAATGTGGAAGAACAACCAACAAAAATGTAGGCTATGCCAAGGAAGTTGTTCTTTCCTCCCAACCAACCAGAAGTAGAAAGCACAAGCTGCTTCTTTCCCCCAAAGCTGTAAGTATTGTAAATATTTAAGAGACTGACCACTAAAACATCATCTTCACCCAGATCCTCTTCGATTCTCCCATACAACTTCCTGAAGCTCGGAAGAGCAGCAGTGCGCATCCAGACTATAAGGTCCTCTTGATTGCTCAGCTGATTCAAGAAAATCATAGTATACTCAGCACTAGGATCTTACTCTTTCTTTTTCCATTTCAAAACTTTTGATATCGGCTGACATACAAAATTTATTCTCTAAGTAATGAACATGTCCCAACTCTAATTTTTTGAGCACATCATGTCAATATTCTCAAATTTGATAAAGATTTCTTCATTTCGAATCTGATTCTTCATTAAACTAAGGAATGTTACAGAAAAATCCACTCACAGGAACATTTGAATCCAGGCTTCCACCACCAATTAGTGTCCCATTCTGAAAATTGTAAGGGTACACATCCTTTCCAAATTTGTACTTTCGATCACTCTCCCATGCAATGTTTTTCCTGTTGACCTTAATTTATACTTCTTCACAGGTAAAAGTATAAGAGTCATTAAACAAGCTCCATGCAATCAATCCACAAGGGACAATAGGGTTTTGGTGACTGAACTCTTCAGGCTTGCAAGTACTTGTATCATCACTATCTAGTCCATATAGCAGTTGTTTATCACTTCGACTTTTGACATACCTGAGATAACCAGAGTTTGCTTAGCATCAGGAAAGACAGGTAATTCAAGTGGCTAACAGAGTCCAGGATCTGAAATAAAAGAAGATAATGACAAACAGTAGAGAAAAGATGACCCAGAAATGACCATATCCAGGCAAGCAATGGACTGTAATTTGATTCATAAATGCAATAGAAAATGGTGACACTAAGATCTGAGCAATGCAGTTTATAATCCTACATCAGTAAGCTTGCAAGAAGCCTGATAATGGAATATATTTGAAATGACATGTGGTTCCTAATACACTTACTATATCCCAGGTTCTGACATGAACCTACTCACCACACTCACTGCATAAGCAAGTATATATTTTATTTTTTAATTATGACGTAAGTATTCATTAAATATATAATCAACATTTAATGCTTAAATTACTTATTAAAGCTTATCTGAATAATATTGTTTTGATTTGGTCTTAGGTTGAAGAAGTTAACACACATTGATGGTTGAAGAATTAAAGTCAACAAAAATATTTGGTCAGTAGGTAGTAGTAGCAACGCCTTATTTTTTGAATTATTTTATTATACTTTTAGTTTTTTGGTATATTTATTTATAATCCTGTTTAATATATCATGTTTAATATTTATAATTGTTCTTTTATATCATATTTTGTCTTTTTTGTTTTAACAAAAAAAGTTAGAATGTGTTTTGTTTTAATAAAGTTATATTTATAATTGTTCTTTTATATTTATAATTATATTATTTGTTTTGTTCTCGTGTATAATAAAATAAAAAATAATATTGTATGTATAACTTACACAATCAGATTGTTTATTAAATTATTAGTGTTATAAGCGTTGCTATTGCTCCTACTCCCAAATTTCTTTGTTTTCTTTTTCAACTATCATATATAACTTCTGACTATGTCAAAATTAATATATTCAGAATTTTCTTCTTCTAAACAAGGATCAAACTCAACACATTCACGATCTTCTGCAACAAGTCCAGCTATGGAAGAAGACAATAACAATATGGTGGAAGTTCGAGAAGAAGAGGCTTGTAATGAGGATGGGGAGCAAGGTGCCGAAGCTTGTAGTGGATTTTACGAAGATGATGAGCATTGTGCGATAAAGAAAAAGGTTCGAAAGAAAACTTCACTTGTATGGGAAGACTTTAAAGAGGTTGTATTAAAAGATGGAACGAAGAAGGCGCAATGTAATCATTGTCATGACAAGCTTTCCATCATCGCTGGCGGCACTACCTCCCATTTAAGACGACACTTGTCTACCTGTGCACTCCGCAAGCCAAAAGGTCAGCAAGAGTTGTCTTTAACAAAATCAATGGGGGTAAGTTCTGCTACTTGCTTTCGCTTTGACCATGCAAAATCAATAGAGGCTTGGGCTAAAGTCGTTCTAGTCCACGAGTACCCATTTAATATGGTTGAGCATGAAATGTTCAATGAATACTTAAAAACCCTGACTCCTCATTACAAAAAAGTGTCACGTGCTATGGTCAAACAAGATTATTTTTCTGTTTATGATCATTACAAGAAAAAAATTAAGAATGTGTTGGATAAGACGCAGAAGATTAGTATCACTACTGATTTGTGGAAGTCGGATGCTCAAAAAATCCATTATATGGTTGTGACCGGACATTTTATTGGTGATGATTGGGTCTTACGTAAATATATCCTGAATTTTTTCCACTTGACCCCTCCTTGTACTGGTCTAACAATTTTCAATGCTTTGTACAAATGTTTTATGGATTGGGGAATTGAGGATAAAGTCTATAGTCTTACCGTTGATAATGCAACTGCTAATGATAGGGTTGTTAGGATAGCAAGAGATAGCTTTGCTTCTAAGAATAAGCTTTGTTTTGATGGAAAAATATTTCATGTGAGATGTTGTGCCCATATAATAAATTTGTTGGTTCAAGATGGGCTTGAATGTATTGAACATATTACTACAAATGTGAGAGAAAGTGTGAAGTATTTGGCAGATTCTGAAGCACGTTTGAAGTTATTTAGTGAGATTTCTAAGCAAGTGGGTTTGATAAAAAAAAATTAGTGTTAGATGTTAAAACAAGATGGAATACGGCTTATGCAATGTTGTCCACAGCTTTAGAGTTTAAAGATGTATTTTCTAGATATGCTGAACAAGATATGAGATACCAATGGTTACCGAATCATGAAGAATGGAAACAAGTGGAGGGTGTGTGTGGATTTCTTGCTATTTTTAATGAGATTACAAAAATTATTTCAGGAAGTGAATATCCAACATCAAACTTGTATCTTTCGGAGATTTGGGTGATAAAAGAGGCATTAGATGAGAAGGTAAATGATGATGACATTTTTATGCAAGTAATGGCCATGAAAATGAAAGAAAAGTTTAATAAGTATTGGGGTGAATGCAATATGTTGATGTCTCTTGCTTCTATTTTAGATCCTCGGTACAAAATGATGTTGATTGATTATACATTTCCTATCATTTACAAAGAATTTGAGGTTGAGAAAAATATTGGAGAGGTAAAAAAAACCTTGAGGGAGATTTTTGATTGTTATGCTGGACATTATGTGAGTAGTGTTGAGACTGCATTGGAGAAGGACATGAATGAGGTTGGGCCTAGTAATGTGATTGAAAAAGGATTATTATCTAGGAAATCAAGGTTTGAAAAGTTTGTTATGAGTGCTAGCACCCAACAATCGAGCAAATCAGAGTTGGATATATACCTAGAGGAGGGTGTGTATATGTGTAAAGATGGCTTAGGTTCTCCTTTTTCTGCACTCGACTGGTGGAAGGGAAATACCTTGAAGTTTCCTGTATTATCACAAGTAGCACGTGATATTTTAGCAATTCCTATCACATCAGTTGCTTCGGAGGCTGCTTTTAGTGTCGGTGGGAGGGTAATTGATCCATATCGGGCCTCTTTAGATCCCAAGACTGTTGAAGTTTTACTTTGCGTCGGTGATTGGGTTCGTAATAATGACTTGCCTAAGAAAAAGGTAATTATTTTACCATTATTTAAATTTAGTTACTTAATCTATGTTTTCAATTTAAGTGCAGCTACTAATTTTTATTTTTATTTTGCTCCCTTTTTTGTTAAAAAAAAAATAGGCACACACACAAGAATATGAAGCTATGCAGGAAATTGATTTGCCATAATTTGGTTGGTAATGTTCTAACTTCTATTATAAGGTACTTACCTCTATAATGACTATAATTTAAATAATTTGTTTTTGCATATTGTGGATCGTGTCTGTTTTGTTAGCTACCGAAGTCTCGTTATGATTTATTTTGGTATCATGGTATGTTTTCTAAAACTAGCTCATTCATGTAACATTGTTCTATTATGATTCTCATTGTGCTGAATTTAGATTATTTAGATTATTTAGATTATCCATCGGATCAAGAGTGTTTAGAGTTGTTCAATATCTCTTGTTCTAGTTACAGTTTTTCTTTGTTCTTATTATTTCCTTATGGGATATCAATTGTTGTAAAGTCCTTGCATAATGGCAAGGAAAAAAGTTGACTAATTAAGCTTTACAATTTTCAAACCTTAATTCGCTTTTGTTTAAAATTAGGCATCAATAGACAAAGATTCAAGATTTTAGAAGTATGAAAGGAAAAATATCATATTTGGATGGCTTGTATCGTATGGTAGTCAACAGTGATTGAAGGGGGGAGAGCGAGAGGAAATATCATATTTAGATGTTGCTTGCAAGATAAAGAGTAACATGAGTGATTATAAAAAGTAAGATGGTATAATATTAGAGTTGGTGAAATATCTAAGGATGACATTATGACCAAACCTGTGATTGGATGTTAAAGTATAAAATAAGATCTTAGAAATAGGGTGTGAGATGGTAGATTTTGCGGTCAACCCTAAGCTGAAAGGGTCAACAACAATTAAAATAATTTAGAAATAAATAGAAAATTTAATAAGTAGATAAAAATTAAGAACATAAAAGAAATAAAAAAATTAGGGTAAAATCACCTAGTGGTTAGTCAACGTTTGAACCACTCTATCTGTAAGCCAATCAACCAAAGGGGGCTTTCACCATTGCACCTTTGGCATATATTTCACCTAGTGGTTTAAGGATTTTCTGCACTGTTAGTCTGTTATTTCAGGCCTTTATTTTCAGGCCTCTAGAATCCCAGCACTTAATTGACTTGTCCCAACTGCTAGTAATTACTTGCCCTGAAATAGTAAACAACCAAATTAATGTGTAAACAGCAGATAGTATACAGTAATTACTTGCCCATTTAAGTATGCAGATAGTATACAGCAGGTTTGTAAAGTATCCCTAATATCTTGTGATTCAATTTAATATGAACAATAAATAAATTTTGTGATTTATTATTATTGTTATATTTATTATAGTAATTTTTATTATATCATAACTTCTAAGCTATGCTAATATAATTTTTATACTTTTAATTTGGTGCGGGTTATTTTTATCATATCACCCAATGGTCAATGGCAATGGATGTGGCTGTGATGATTATTATGGATATGGAGCTTTGAAGCCATTTTGTTTGTGTATTGAATTTATTGATGTATGATGTATCTACATCTCTAGTTGTATTATTTAGTTTTTATGGATTTATTGTAATATTAAACAGGTTTTGGGGAGAAATTCTGCACCTAAATTTGTATGCAATAGGTGCATGGTAAACATTTTTTGAAACAGGGGAGAAACTTTGCAGTTTGCACCTAAATTTGAGTGCAATAGGTGCATTGCAAATTTTTTTTGAAACAGGTTAATATTTGTTCAGGCTATAATCAAGATAAGTTATGCCTGAATTTTGTCAAATATTGATTTATTAAGTGTATAGGGCTGTAGCCTGTAAATAAGGCGTAAACGAGCTTTTAACGAGCTTGAACGAGCTATTAACGAGCCCGAACGAGCTTTTAACGAACTCTTAACGAGCTTTTAACGAACTCTTAACGGACTACGAACTCGAGCCCCAAACGAACCTCAAACGAGTATCAAAACGAGCAGTAAACGAGCCCAAAAGGCTCGATTAAGATATATGAACCGAGCCGAATAGTTCGCGAATACTAAACGAGCCGAATCCGAACATGATTAATCAAACTCTAAACGAGCTCGAGCCGAACTCGAGCTTCATAAAATATAAACAAGCCGAACCCGAGCTTAGCAGTGTTCGGCTTGATTCGGCTCATTTACAGCCCTACTTGTGTTGGTCCTGCTAAAGACACAAAATTGTGAAGACTATCAATAGACATAAGAAGTTGTGTGCATTTATTCTTTTTAAACTCCATTACAAGACGTGCCTCACTCAAAACCCTAGGAGAGTGGAGAGACAAGCCGATTCTCTTTTTTGTTTTTCATAGTTGTATATGGTACCAAACTATTATATAATAATAGCCACTCATTAATGGGATAATCACTAATTTGTTACATAATTGAATAATCACTAGTTTAATAACCATTATCATAAGTTCATAATCACTATTTTGTGATAAGATAATAATTAAGATGTTATTTGATAATCGCAACTCTATAATAAGATAATCAACCAAGTTAGACATAATGGTCCCTACTCTTATACAATACAATAATAACCTAAATAATCACCAAGCTATTATATGGCAATCATCATTTATACATAATTATTAGTAATTGATCAATTATTATAATTATAATATTGGCTTAGAAAATTATATTTATAATTATGTAGTCATCACTTTGTGCTAAGATAATCACCAAGATGATATAAGATGATATTCACCCCATGACAAGATAATCACTAGGATAGTATATGATAATCACCACCCTATAATAGGATAATCATTGGTTAGGCACAATAATCACTAATATTTTATATGATATGATAATAATTAGGATAATCATAAAATTGTTATACAACAATCGTCAATCTATGACATGATAATTACCCTGCCTAATTAATTGTTACCAATTAATAATTATAATTAGAAAAATGCATAAGAAAACTTGATTTTTTCTTTTAAAAAATTATAATATAATCATAAGTTTTGGGGAATATACTGTATGACTCTAGGTTATGAGTTTGTGCACCATTAGGTTTCTGTCAATTTTTTAAAAAATTAAAAAAAATTATCTTCAAAATGACCAATGTGTTGTTACGCTTATTTCATCCTATTATATTCATCAACTTCCCTATTATCTCTCCTAACCTCCTCTCTCCTCCCTCACAACACACAATTTGTTGACCCCCTCCATTTTCGCTCCCACTACTTTCATCAATCTCATCCCTACCCACATCACCCAAAAATTCGAATATGAAACGAAGCAACAAGAGACAGATTCAAACACAATTTCATCAAAACCAACAAAGTCTTTACTTTTTCATGGTGGGAGTATGAAAATAGGAATCAGCCCCTCCTATCACAGCTTATGGAGAGCATAAACAACCTAATAAACAAAGCAACACGGCCACGAACCATATACAACAACCATTTTCGATCTATACACTCTCCTTCATTAATAATAAATAGAGAAACAATATTACCAAAGAATGTATTTATAATCATGGTGGCAATACTAAAGTAACGAAGGCCCCAAAATTAGAGGAGGGAAATAGTATCCATAAGAAATAACTTGAAAACAAAATCATAATCAGAAGCCCATACTAGTCACTTTTATACACATTTTGGTTAATATAAAAATGACAACATGGACTTTTATGATTCCTATTTTCATGCCCAAAACAACTTGTATTTTTAGCGACAACGCCACTTGCATCTTCTTCATCAATAATAGTTGGATGTGGTGCATTTTCAGACTCTTAAGGAATTTTGAAATTGATAGTTGTTTTGAGGTTTCACAAAGTATAAGAGCTTAAGCTTGTGTTTGTCGTTAATCGAGGGAAGGAAAGGCACGTCGGGTCAGAGAGGTTGAAGAAGACATGGAAGAGCTCACACTAGAGTGCCTAAGTTGGGTCGCCAATGGCATGCTCTATTGTGTTGCACTAGTATCATTTGCTAGTAGGAGGCCCTCGGTCGAGAAGTGGACGTCAAAGATGCACATGGTGGTGGACTTGTGAGTGACTAGTCGAGAGTGAAGGAGGTTGTAGAAAGAAAGAACAAAAGAAAGAATAAGATGAGTATACATTTGAATTATGTTTTCTTTTTTACAACAATTTTTTTAGAATATAAATAACAATGATACATTGGTCATTATTTAGCATGCAAACCCATAAACTCAGAATTATACTATGAATTTTTATAAACTCAGTTACACTGTATATTTCAAAACAAAAAATTGATGCATTAGCACATATAATCTTAATAATAGGGACTCAAAATATGTTTTTATAATAATTATTATAATCAGTTAATTTAATTGTTTATGATATATGCTCTCACGTGTATCATATACGAATTGGCAAAACATTAAATTTTGTAAAGAAATAGAAACACATAAATGAGGAACAGAGACAGAATAATAGAACAAATTCTTAACAAGAAACCATCTTTCACACGCTAATATAGGTTTGAGAAAAGAATAAGAACAAGAAAGATTACAGGCACCCCTCGTAGATTTCATCTTTGCATTTCAGAATCCCACTCACCCTATTGGGCACACCTTAATTACGATCCACAGCAAGCTGACTTTTGAGCCGCTTGATTAGCTCCAGCTGCTTGGTCTGATTGGTTAATCCTGATCCCAGGCGATGGCTGTAGAACAAGGAGGTACACATACAAAATTTAGAAGTTGCGAGAGAATAGTTAAGTGAGGAAGAGCAATAGAAAAACAGCAATAGTGTTTACCTCTGCCCTCGTGTCTGTGTCTGCAAGCCTTTGCTTGATATCTCTCGCTATTGAAAAGAACACATCTTCGACATTTAGGTTTGTCTTGGCACTCTGAAAACCCGCAACCAATAGTCAAGTTAAGGTTGAAAAATCAGAGAAGATGTAAACATGCAGCAAAACGTTCTACTTACGGTTTCAAAGAACTTAATTCCATATTCATCGGCAAGAGCTTGCCCCTTGGACGTAGGCACAGCCTACAGATTTTCAAATAGACAGTTTAGCAAGAAGAGGGGGGGAACTCAACACCACCACCACCACCACTACTCAAGCTCAAAATGCTAGTAAAATTTGATTGGAAAATGAATAACTGAACCAGAAACATTACTGCACAAAAACCATACCCTCTTGCTCTCATCCATGTCAGCCTTGTTTCCTACCAAGATCTTGTTGACATTATCAGACGCATGCTGCTCAATATTGCGTATCCAATTTCTAATATCTGATATGCCAAAATGGGAAAAGACATCTCAGAAAAAATCTATAAACCACATAGAACACGGTCACAAGCAAATGGCAGCAACCTGAAATATAAGAACAATATTACGAAGCTTTAACATGTACATGCGTTGTTAAGTGCCATGAAATATCTATAGAAAGATGACTCACTGTTGAAAGAGGACTCGTCAGTAACATCATAGACCAGCAAAATACCCATGGCTCCACGATAATAAGCTGCAAATAAAGTAGGGTCAGAAATTGCGCAGCAATTAAATTAACACTTGAAATTTATCAAGAGATGCAAGAAATTGCATGTACAATAACAGGTAATACAAGCAAATCAAATGGAAAAAATATAACTCGATGCAGTCACCGTGATGCATCATACAAGCACTTAGTTCCAGTTAAAAATACATTCATATCCAAATAAGGAAAAAGATTACCAGTCGTAATGGTCCTAAAACGTTCCTGACCAGCAGTATCCCAAATCTGGAGCTTAATTCGTTTACCATCAAGGTCAATAGTTCTTATTTTAAAGTCAATACTGCAGCAAGGTAGCAAATTTTGTAAAACAAATCTTCAGCTTAAATTCTTCAAGAAACAAAGAACTGATACCCCAAAAGAGAAAAAACAATGGTTCTATCATATTTGAACACGTACCCAATTGTAGTGATAAAGCTAGTCGTGAAAGAACCATCAGAGAAACGCAATAGAAGGCAACTCTTACCCACACCTGCATTGTAAGACCCGCAGAACTTAAGTCAAAATTCAATGTCACCCATATCATACAATGTTATATGACACAGCAAGGTAACCACACCAAAGAACCAAAAGCAAATAACAGTCAATAAACAATCATGAAAGCTTGCATTATTTCATGCCTTCACGTTTTCCTGTCAAGTTCAAACATTCAAGTGAAGGAAGAACCAGTATTTCAAATGCAGCCTTGAACTATGTTTCAGAAATAACATCAGCAACTAGTCTACTATAGCATGTCATGGAGCAAGAACTTGACAATCTCACAAATTCATTTTTCTGATATATATTTTTTTTGGCAACAACTTGCATCATATACCCACATTTCTCCTCTATCCATGGAGAATAAAGCAGGACGAGCTCCTCCTGTCCTTATGATAAATGAATTTATTAACTAGTTTATTTAGCTAATAATACTCTTAGTCTGCATGCATTTCTTTGTCTTTTATATCAAAATTACCACAATTGTGTTGTGATACTGCTTTACTTTTGATCTTCCTTACATGTACATCATATTGGAGAAAAAGGATGTAAAATCGATTAAAGCGGTGTGCAAATAAGCCAAAAGGCAAAATGGGTACAATCATGAGAAGAAGAAAAGAAGTTTGCAGAGCCCCATGTCATTAAAAATCACACCCATGCTTTTTCCAGAAAAAAAAAAAGAAATACATTGTCAAGTTGTATTTAAAAGCACACATGTTTTTTCGTAATAGAGCCTGCAGCAATTGTCTGCAAATAAATTAAAAATAAGAAGCGTGCTATATTTTTTTTGGGAGGGTTCATTTTTTGGAATGGGAAAAAATAAAAATAAGAAGCGTGCTATATTTTTGGGGGAGGGGGTTCATTTTTGGAATGGGGTTCTCTCTCTTTCATTTTCATTCTAAAAGCTTTGTATCCAAAAAGAAAAACATATATTCACCATTTGATTTTAACTTTGAAGTTTTCTAATCATTTGGATCCGGCGATCAACTCTACATATCTTCAACACATTAGTTCTATCATCTAATCTATTACCCTATTTATTTCATTCATGTCTGATTTATCTATTATGTTTATCGATTCAACTATTTGTGAGTAATTTCTAGATCTAGGATTGAATTAAGTCTAATTTAGTAGTGAATCAATGAATTGATTTGATTGTGTATGTGAATTTTGCGATTTCATTCTTCAATTGCTAGCTTTAATTTCTATTGAATAAATTGATCGCCAATTTAATTAGATGTATGAAATCAATCGAAGAACCAAAAGGTGGAAATTGAATACCATAAATTAGCAATTGAACAGAAATCTCAAATCATGAAAGTAGACTGGAGTCCTTGGGAAATCGATCAAATTAGATTAAACCTAATGAGTTTAATCCAGCTTAATACCAGAAAAACAGGTTATTATGCTGTATTAAATACGACTTTTAGGCCTCAAAATAGGTTATTAGTTTATTTTGGCTAGTTCTTCCTTACAAATAGAGTAATTCATTTAATAATTGATTAATTCATTTGTTCGCCTCTGAATTACAGCCGAAATTCAATCCTAGGCTTTATTTATTTTATTGGACTACTTTAAGTATTACTTTTTATTCTTGATTGTTTATACAATTATCAATTACTCGTTAACTCACTTGGTCTAAATAGACAAAAATCAGTATTTAACAAGAAGTCCCTGTAGAAACGACACGAGTCTGTGCACTTGCGGATTTCACTCATCGCCGCCCCACTACATAAGAATGTTTTTTGCAGTCTTACCTTCATTCTATTCTGACTAGAGCAGATATATCGACAAGCATCATACATGATTTCAGAACTATCAAGCATACATGAGACTATGACATAAGAAGTTACCCTAAACACAACTGTCCAGAAGATTGTAGCATTCTTTGCACCTTCCCTCAATGTATGCATTACAATTCCCTGATTTAGATACTACCAGAGTCCCCTTTTCCTTCCTTTGGAATATTCTGGGCGGAGCCCTTCTTAAACTTGCACTTGTAACCCATGCTTAGGAGGCTTAGGAAGTTGGGGAATGAGGATGATGAATGATAGTGTGTGTTTGGGGAGGTGATGAGGTAGTGGCAGCCTTCTTGGTGAACAGGAGGCTGATAGTAGTGATGGCACAAAGGAGGAAGCACAAGCACCTTAGAGATAGTGAGCTAAGGTGGCTAAAGGACAAACAAATTCTCAGGCTTAAGTCTTATTGATAATTAAAAAAATATGAGCCCCAATAACTTAATTATTATTAAAGATAATTATCAGTCTTAAAGACATTTATCTCACATGGCAATCTCAATTGTGGAATAAACTATCAGTCGATACACCGATATATCCTAATATATATTGGATTTTTGGCTGCGGATATGATACATGTCAGGTGATAAATCTTGATATTTACCAATATTTTATATTTATTTGCATACTTAAAGATTTTTACTTATATTTAGAGGTAAAAAAAATTATGCCACGACAACCACGATATATAGAATATCAATATTGAAACCCTAATACCACAACAATTCATTCAAGTTTGCAAAAGACTACAGTTTTATTGCCTGATCTCAATCAAATCCTATTACAAGTACACTAATGTATATATATATATTCACACCATGGCTACGTTCTAGTGATTTGATTTTTGCTAGTCTGATATTATTAAAAAAAAAAATGCATTTTTATGACTGTTACTATCATTTGACATATGTTCTTATTTATGTTCATTTGATCTAATATCTAAGCTAAGACGGTATGCCAACTCAATTTAAACACTACTCACAAATCTGGCACTCTTATATCCAACGCATTCCTAAAGTCTAACCTAAAAAAACTTAGGTTTCGTGTCAATGTACCCAGTATCTGCTTAAAAATAAAATAAAAAATAAAAAAAGCATGAATACAACAGCTGCGCTTTTGGCTACTCAGTCCAACCAATTCTACGATATTAGAACTTAGCCCAATGTAATGAATCCGCATTTAAGGTCTTCTAGAAGGCCATATAAAGGCTAAGGTTAACGTTACTAAGAGACAGTAAAATGGGAAATCAGCAAGGAATGTAGATGGCCTTATAACATCTTACATGTGCAGAACAAATAAAAAATAAATAAATAAAAACCCACAAAACGGCGCATGCAGGACCATGGACTAGCTTGTTAATAGTGAGTAAAGCCCGCCCTATCGTTAGAATAGCAGTCAGCTCTGCCTATCATTAGAATAGCCATCGGAATTCAAATGACAATAAATGATCCATAAACAAAAACATCGCAACTATGATCATGAAGCAAAAAACCACGATACATATAACCACTAAACCAGTATGTTATTTCTACTAAGCTAAAAACTCCAACCAAATAGTTAAAACAATGTCAACCTTTTCAAATCTTCCCATATATCTCTAGTTTCATTCATCAGATTAATAAAACCCAATGCAACAGTTCGTATTAACGGTCCTAACATGTTTCATATCCGGGGGGGGGGGCTTGGATCGCAAAATATGAACACTTCCCACTAGATCTACACAAGAACCGATGAAATTTACCACAAAATGTAACTAAATGGAATTTTTAATTAAAATAAATAAAAAGAAAGAAAGAAAACAGCGCAAATTTTGCAAATCAAAACAGATAAATCGTAACGAGATCCAAATAAATAGATTCATAAGAAGAGGAAATGCATACCGCTGTCGCCGATTAAAAGGAGTTTGATGAGGTAATCATAATCGGCTCGCGCTCTAGCAGGTGGAGCAGCCATTAATAATAAATACCTCTAGGAACCAAAGATTCAAATTAAATCTGCAAACCTCAAAACCAAAACCATTTCAAAGCAAATCAGACAACAAATCCAATTAAAACATTGCTAATCAGACAAACGATTGATCAATTAACAAAAAATAAATGTACCGGATCAGAAATAAGATATCAGAGGTGGGAAAAGGAATGAAGAGAGAGAAAACGCAATTCTTTTTGTTTTTTTTTTCCCTCTATTCTTTACCAAATTGAAGAGGGACAAAGATAGGGTTGATTGATCCGGTGGAAAGTCCAGGCTAGAAAAGCTCCTGTCCGACGATGATAGCTAAGATGCACAACATTTACAGTACTACTTGCATCTGTATGGTTTGATTTTGATCTTCCTCTTTTTCTCTCCGTCCCCTCCCAATTTTTCACTCCTCGTGTTTTGCCTTCTTGGGAATACGCCGATTTGCTTCGCTCGAGTCAGATCCCCTCTTCGGCGCAACGGGAAGACTTGAGACAGACAGAGAGACAGAGAGAGAGAGAGAGAAAGAGGGAAGAGAGAAGAAAATTTATCGGCTGTGGTCCATTTTATTCGGTGGTAGTAGTAGAAGTAAAAATGTGCATCCCGATATAAAATCGTGCACTAGCGTCTGCACTCTATCTACGTGTGATAGTCTGACTGGTCTTGGCCGTTTCTTTCCTTCTTTTTTTGAGCCGCTCGGAATTATGCTTCGAATTTTTATAATAACGGCAACAGTGTTGAAGTGGCTTCGTCCAGCTAGTGTGAAATCGGACTCCCTCCCTGATCCCATCTGGCGGTGGGGTGTCTTTCTTCTCCGGAAGTCTGAACGACCCAATACACATACTAAATATTAGACAGCAGCGAAGGCTTGAAGTTACAGAGGTCCCCTGGACTATTACTTTTAAGTATTTGGTGGTTCTGGTCTACTCGTAATAGAAGAGTTGTGAGAGACGAGAAGATGTTTCCGATTACGATAGCTCACCAGATGTCGGATATTGCATGTGAGAAATATTCAGCTTGGTTCCAGCTATTAGAACCTTAGAAATCGGAACAGTCGAGAAAATGGATACAAGTGGCATAAAATGAGTCATCATATGAGTTTAGTAAGGTTAATGTTGACAGAAATACAATTGGGAACCCAGGTTGGCTAGCTGCCTAGCAGTAAGTGGTGTGGCAAAAGACCAGTGGGGTTGTTGGCTTTTTGGATTCATCGCTAACGTTGGTTTTTGGAAGCATTTTTTCTGCTGAGCTTTTGGCGTTGTTTTATAGCTTATTTCAAGCAAAGGAGCACGTCTGTCAATATATAATCATCTCTTTTTTCATCCTCTTTCTAATTTGGCTAAATGTCTCCTTCCCCTCAATTTTTAAACAAAATTAAAATAACTTTTCATCCAAGTTAGATAAATATCATACAAATAAACAGTATTTTTTAAAAATATTTATCCTAATTCACATTTATTTTTTATTAAAGTTAATTTTTAATATTTATACTCATTATAATTTACCCCAATCTAAGTAAATCGTCAGAATTTTTACATCATAATTAGACTGGGGTATCATTTGAAGATATAGGGTCCATAAAATTCTTTGCCCCATCTCTTACCTTATATTCAGGATTCACTTTTATTTTAACAAAAAATACGTATTCACTCTTATAATTAGAGTATATTTCGGTCATTTAAGATAATTAGCACTTGTTTGTATGCTAGTAATCACTTCCACATTATGTTAGATCTTGACGAGTTGTGTTTTTGGAAGAAACTTTTTTTGTGTTTTTGTTATATTTAGACACTTATTGAGAAGTATGAGGATCTCCTTAGTATGTTTTATATAAAATTACATTGATATTCTTTACTAGTAAATAACAACATTATTTTTTTATACTTATTTTTCTTTTTTTATCTATAAATAGCAACTCTATTTACTAATACAAAAATATAAATAATTATAACAAATAATAATATAGTATTCTAATAATATAGTCAAGTAATTTAACTAGCTTCACTTTCAAAATTTATTGTAATATATTAATAAATCCAAAAACATAAACTAAAACAATGAATTAGTTCTAATACATTAATTGTAACACTCACAAATTTTGCTACCTTAATTTCGAATGTTTAGCCTTTTATTTGAAAAACTATCCCTTAAATATTAGCTTAATTATTTTTGTTAACCCTTGACCCACAGACCTAGATAATTTTTTTTATAAATTATCCAAATTATATTATCCTTTTTTATTTAAACCGATAATTTTATCCAGATTATTTTTTTCTAATTAGATGCTTTAAATCCAAATAAATTAATATTAATGTAAACCTAAATTTAACATAATTCTAATTCTACCCCTGAATTTACCTTCTTTTCCTTTTTCTTCTTTTCCTTTTTTTCCTTTTTCTTTATTTTCTCTTTTTCTTTTTCTTCCCTAGCACTCAGAGCACCCAACCCACCTTTCTCTTTTTTTTTCCTCCTCCTTTGGTTACCTCAACCCACCCCTTCTTCTTTTTTTCTTTGCCTTATCTGAACCCCAACCCAACCCATTTATTCCTTCCCTTCTCTTTCTCCCTCAACTACATAAACGTGCCCCCTAAACACCCCAGCACGCCCAGCCCACTATGCTCGAACACCGCCATGCATGCCAGTCCCTTCATTTCCTCTTTGAGTCCAAACAGTCTTCTACACCTTGTGTAATACCTCCAAAATTCACTACTAAAAAAAATTTGTTTTATTAAAATTGAGCGAAAACAATTACAGTAAATTTCGGAGATGTTACCGCCATACTTAGTACCAAACTGGTTTCCTTCTACCATTCCAATACCAAGTGCTTAAAAAGAAAGAGAACACATTTTACACAAAACCAAGTTATAAAACTAAATCAGAGTAGTGCTTTAAATTACATTATAAAAAATAAAACCCACTATTAGTGGTTACAGGAATAAAATCATTAACACGAAAAAATATGTAAGTTTAAAGGATAAATTCAAACACTTTCCGAACAGTCCTTACACTCTTAACCCAAAAAGAACTTAAATGACACGTGCAGGCTAACCTGCAAGGAACACTGCCCAATGAATAGGCAGGGACCCACAAAAGGAACCCTTAAGTATTACGGTACTGAATAACCCTTTATACAAAACTAAAAAGTAGGACCTACATGTAACACATCATTCAAACATAAGAACAATACATACACGATGCATAAAAATAAACACAGCAAATATTGGATGGACTCGTACAGCAAGAGTCATATATCACAAAGTCCATTTACTTAGCATTTCCAACACTTTATAGTATAGTTACAAGTTTCCAACCATACACCATCAACATATACTACCACTCAACCGATGACAAGTACCAAGGCCACAATCATACCAACAACATATCATAATGGTGATATCAACATTATCTGGACTTAAGCCATTGATTAAATATTATTTATAATTATCTCTTGAATTATATCCACATGAGTACGGAAGCCCCACTATTATAGCCGGTGGATCAGAAATACAACTCTAGGGCAGAATACACCTGGCCACTATTATTTACTCGTGGATTGGTCTCCCAGGCAAAATGCTCCTAACCACTATTATCACCGGTGGATTGGTCTAGCCTCGATTCATGTGGTTTTCCACTATAAATGATTAATATCTTTCCTATGATTTATTATCATCCAAGGTTTGGTTATTGAGCTCTAGATCCCCCACTATTATAGCCAGTGGATTGGAAATACAACTTCAGAGCAAAACGCACCTGATGTAACACCCCCAAAATTCATAGTTGAAAATTTTCGTTTATACAGAATACCATACACTAAAAAAAAGGAGTGATATCGCTGTAATCGGCATAAGATTAACCCCCAACCAATATCATACTAACCACATGGCTAGAGAAATTAAATGTATTAATGCGAGTAATCAATAAACCATAATAATTCCAACATTGCATAAATAAAGCATAATGCACAATTGTCAGAGTTAATATAGAAGCGGAAAACAAATACAATAATGCCCAATATGGGAGAAATAAAATAATAAATAAAACAACAAGGAACTCGGATAAAGGTAAGCATTGAAAACACCCCCTCAGACCCCATGACAAGTACAACAGGTCATCACTCAGTTCCAGCCAAGGCATCGTAGGCATCAAAGTCATCACAAGCATCGTCTCCCAACTGCACAAACTCAAGAGAGGTTACTGCTGGTGGGAATGAGCGGCACCCATGAAAGGGGTGATCAGTACGCTACGTACTGAGTAGGGTAACCATATGGCTAAGACCTTGCAAACATGAAAAGGCAGATGATGCATGCAATAAGTCATTCCAGTTAATCATAATTATTAGAACTCAAACCATTGATTTCATTTTCACACAACTCTTAATTTTCGTCCATGCGAGTACGGGAACCCCACTATTAAAGTCTGTGGATCATAAACACCCAATGTAGGACACTCCTAGCCACTATTATTTACCGATGGATCAGTCTCTAGAGCAAAGTGCTCCTGGCCACTATTCTCCCGGTGGATCGATCTAGCTCCGACTCTCATGGTGTTCAACTATAAGTGTTTAGTATTTTTTCCACGACTTATTATCAATTAATGTTTGGTTTACTGAGCTCGGAATCCCCCACTATTATAGCCTGTGGATCAAAAAAATCTAGGGTAGAATGCACCTGGCCACTATTATTTTCCTATGGATCAGTCTCCAGGGTAAAATGCACCTGGCCACTATTCTCGTCGGTGGATCAATCTGGGCCCAGCTCAATAGTCTTCCGCTTTAAATGGTTAGTGATTTATTCATGTCTTATTCAAAAAGTACCTTCTTACTAGACATGCATGTCCTACTGGACTTCCGATTCTCACCCTTTCACCTTAGCTCCCCTGGATAGCCATATCCCATATCTTGGGACCTCTACACATCCTAAGACTCCAAGGCTTCTTCCTCACATTTCCCCTACTCATCATGAAATCCAAACCCTCGCACATATGGTTCAAGGCCCACTTTCCCATCTCTCCACTTTACCTCGCCATTGCCTACTAGGATTTCCCTTTAGAAATCCTAATCTGGCCTATGTGGCCCTAACCTCTCCTTATCATACATGGCCCATGCTCCCCTTGTTTCCAACACCATCACTCCACTCAACCCACACCCAATCATCATAACCCTTACTTCCCATCTTCCAAATGTGATAAGAAAACCCTAGTTGGCCACCCCGAACCCTAGTGCTCCTCCTTTCTTTTACACCATCCCTTTGCCCACACACTCCACCTCCATTCCACTTGACTCATCCCCCTTCATAAAACACCCTTCTAGTCTCAAACCTTACTCCAACCACTCACCATCAACCCCTTCACACACTCCCATACTTAGGGTTTTTCCCACAAACCCTAATTAAGCCCTCATGCTCACTTCTACCAACCCACGTACTATTTTTCACCCATGGACTCCAATCACCTAAAATACTCTTCCCTCACCATTCTTAACCCTTAAACCACCTTTTCCCATATAAACTTTACCCCCATGATGCAAGCCTCACACTTCCCATGCTAGATTAACTCCAACCCTTCATTTTATTAGTATTATCCCTTTATTTTGTCACCCATGAATCATAAGATACTTAGGTTTTTCCTCACTTCACCCTAGTCACTCCACCCTCTTTATTTATTTTAGCTCTCCACAACCTCATCATACCACCTAAGGCCTCCTAGCATGCATGTCATATTATAGTAACTATACATAAGAGCGTGTCATAAAATACAAGTCATATCACCCATATCACACATATCATAACACATACACAACGTACCTTAGCTCCGTGCATAGCAAGCTGCACTACACATATTTTAGCCCATATATAATATAAGCACACATCAAAACACCCATGAACACATAAAACATACAATTTAGTCTTAATCGCATCATTACCTAATAGGACACTGGGCTTGGAGCACGAATTACACGCCTCCATATAGGAAGGGTTTAGTTCATCTATAAGAATGGAATACTAATATTAACTTTCCTTTTACTTCTTTTTCTTTTATTATTCTCTAGCTAAATATTAATAAAAAGACTAGTAGTAGCAGTAGCAGCAGCAGCAGCAGCAGTAGCAGCAGTAGTAGTAGTAGTAATAATAATAATAAAGTTAAAATAGCAAATATTAAAATAAATTATACTTAAATAAAAACAAGGGATAGGGCACAACTAGAGGGAATGTGCCGCCGCCACCAGCACAAGGGTGGTGGAGGTAGTGGTGATAGAAAGATAAGATTTTTAGGGTTGGAAAGGGGAAGTGAAGTGGTGTTTTTTTGGGTGGTACGGTTCCTAGGTCAGAGGAGGTTGTAGTGGTGGTGATGGAGTGCCACGGCAGTGGCGATGGTGGTGGCTGAAAGTGGAGGAGAGGAAAGGAGGAGGAAGGAAGGGGAGAACAAGGAAAGGGAGGGTATGGGAAGGTAGAGGGAGGATTTCTGGGTAGAGAGGGAGGTAGTAAGGGCGGTGGTTATGGTAGTGGAGGCAACATTGGGAGGCACAAAGGGTGCAAAAGGGAAGCTCAATCTTCCCACTTTGCACGAGAAAGGAGAGTAGATGAAGGAGAGTTAAAGGCAGGGAGGGGACGCATTTGGGAGAGGAATGTAGGGAATTTCAAAATCTAAAGTTTGATATTTAACCCTTTATTTAGAATAATTTAATTATTTTGTGGGCATTTGATTTACAAAAATAGATAAAATTATTTAATAAATGAATATAATTATTTTTATCATTTTATCTTACTCTTTTTTTATTTAAATAAAATTTCAAACCCATAATTTTACCATAATTATTTTCTTAAAGTAATACCTTAATTTTTGGATAAATTAATTTAATGTTTTCTCCATTAGCCAAATTTAGCCTAATTTCTAATCCTAACTCTAAAAATAATTTTCTTTTTTCCCCTTTTTCTTTTTTCTTTTTTTTCTTCCTTTTCTTTCTTTTTTTCCTTTTTTTCCTTTTTTTCTTTTATTTTCATCCTTCTTCCTTGGGTCAGCCCAGCCTTTCCTCTTCTTTTCTTTTCCTCCTTCTCCTGCTGGGGCAACCCTTCATTTCTCCTTCCTTTCTTCTCCTGCCTAGGCTAGCTGACGCCCCTTTTCCTTTTGTTTTTCTTTCCCTCCTCTCCCCCTTTGGACCAACCCATCTCCCCCTCTTCTTCTTTTTCTCCTCTCCTGCGAGGGCTGGCCTGCCCTTCTCCTTCCCCCTTCCCCTCCACACACACCTCTTTTTCTTCTTCCTTCTTATCGCTGCTTGCATGCCCGAGCCAAACAGCCCCTCCCCTCCCCATCTCATGCCTTTGTCTTCTTCCTCTTGCACCCTGCACCTGCCAGCCTGCAACTCCCTTTGCCTAACTAAATCTTCCTGCACCACCCTCCTCCCCTTACTGTCCATTTCTTTGCCATTTTTGCCCCTGCATTCCTTCCCCACATGCTCCCTCCCTCCATTTCCATCCATCCCTACCTGACATGCCAGCCTACATCTATAACACTCTAGAGTAATAATAATAACATAAATGTGAAAATTCATGAGTTAAGGTCTAAGTAGCAAGTACCATTCCGATCTAATATATTACAACCTCAAAATAGATCCTCAAAACATTATAATAAGAGTAATTCTAACATGAATTATTAAGGAAAGCTAATCTAAGAAATTAAGCCTCTCGGTGCACGACCCAAAGGTAGCCCAAGCCCATCAAGCACAACAACTTTAAGAATCACCAAAGTTACCTGAAAAATTGGTCCACAATCAATGGGGGAATAACGCATAATTTAAATAAATACATAATAAATCTCAAAAATAAATTTCAACATTCGAACAAATTGATTTTTTTATTGATTATAGAGTTCTGAAATAAAATAATTGTGGGAATAAAAGTCTGTAATTTAATTTATCATCCTTAAATTAAATCTTTATCCAAGCATATTAAATTATGGGAATCAAGAAGAGGGAAGAGAATGTTGGTATAACCAGGAAAAAAGCCCTCTAGTTGCTCTACCAAGGGTGACCCGGGGAAAAGCCCTCTAGTCGATCACCAAAAATAAAAGTTAGCCAACATATCAATAATAAAGTCTAGTGTGCACACCTATAAATCTATAGCCATAGTTGCAACCCAAGGAAAAAACCCTCTAGTCGATTGCGACTATAGACGGGGACGACAAAAACCTGAGATATGAATATAACAAAAATAAAAGCAAGTAGGCTCGGGAATGCCTCTAGCCAATCTACTGCTTGCATGTTCTTCACCTTTAGGGGTACCATCCCAGAGGCTATCTTACCCTCGATTCCCTTATCTTCCACTTAAAGTGATTACTATATTTTAATTAAGGGTGCTCACATAGCACAAAAAATTACAAGAAACCACAGCATTATTTCAAACATATATTTATAAATAATTATGTTTGTTATTCAATATCTAAAACCAAATAGCATGACACTTGCTTATATAAAATTTCTTGGAAGCATTACGACATGGTCATAAAATTATGTACTCTCAATGATATCAAAACTCAAATTGCAAACTATGCAAATAAAATATAATTATATGTATAGAAAATCTAGGTGGTTTAACGACAACTAGCTTAGCCCAATGTTTACTTAATATAAAAGTAAACTAAACACAATAACCTGAAATCCACACTAATCTATCATGAAATTATCTCACATCAAATTTAAGCACCACAATTTATTTATTTATTTATTTACTTACATATCTATAATCATAAAAACTTTAATCTAACACTAAAAAAATATCATTATCTTCAAGGTAAAGTTTAACATGATCAACCACCACGACAAAATTGTTGTTGACAGTCAAGGTTAATCACAATGAACCAATAGTTACAAAGTCATCACTTGTCATTATGCATACAAGAAACATAACATTTAGATATATAATGCTTGTCATACACCAATAGCCATTTAATTGAATTGCAAACACTAGGAAACAAATAGGGATAAAGAAATTAACAAACAATAGTCGTTTAGTGGATTTTAGTGAAACACAATAGATGTGAATTAATTAACAATCTATACATTATCTAGTGACGTACAACTTACTATTTAGTCCAAAATTTTTTTAATTATACTTTAATAGATAGAATAATTAAATAATTATATAATATAATATAATCATTCATCGATTCAATGTGCACAAATACCATAAATTTATCCTCAATCTATACTATATATGTACTTAAATTATGGGTTACCTCAGAAATTCAAGAAAAAGATTAAAACCACAAAGATAGTATTTACTCGATAGTTCCAAATCTGTCAATGCCCTCTTCGATACCGATCATCAGGTAATAAAAATAATTGATATCAATAGCAATTATAGGTAATATAATATGCATACTAATATAAATTAAATTTTAAAAAATATATTGTGTCTTATAAACCTTACTTGATACTAGAAATTATCCTAGATAGATACTCAGTAAAACAGGATCGTAGGTGTTATGTATTTATTTTTCTTCAGGTTTGGTGGCCGACTTAAAGTCTCTTAAGGAATATTTTGTAATTAGGAAAAATAAATTGGAATTGAGAGTGACTTTCGCGTACATATAAGTGGCTTACTCTAGGGTATGTGTGTATATATAGACTAGTATAAGGGGTGGGGTTAGAAATTTTCCTCCAGCATAAACTTCTCCCCTAAGATTAGCATATTAGTTAACTCTCTCTATGCGAATATATACATGTGGTTAGCTAACTAAGCATATTTTTGGAACTACTTATAAAAAGTAGTTATCTATGATAACTACTTATTTTTTTAAAAAATAAGCTAAAAAATTTCTAAAATAAGTAATTATCATAGATAACTACTTTTTATAAGTGACTCCAAACAAGCTATAAATGGAAGGAAAAAAGCTTAAAAAAAAGAAAAAAAAGGTTGTAAATTGCGGCCAGCATGTGCATGTATATCTCAGCAGCATGTTACGTCATGTTGTGAGTTACTATTACTATGCTTAATACTTTGTCTAATGAGTCAACGGACTCATCCTTGGGGCTCTAGTAAAATGCATTTTTTTTAATTCACGTCATGCATTTCAAGTTTCTAATATATGCACGTATATTTAATGATTTTCACGTATTGTATTTAGTGTGTTTGTGTGTGTGTGTGTGTATTGTACTTCTTATAACTAAAAGATATAGATTTAGTTTTCTAAACTTATGGGATAAGGTTTATTATTATTATTATTAGCTTGCCTTATTATTTTCTTTGGGCCCAAATAACTACAAGCCCAAATAGCAATTGCACGAATTAAGGTTATGGGCTAAAGTAAGGCTCATTTTAGAAAATATTTTTTTTTAAATTTAATATTTAATAAAATATAAAAATTGGAAAATAAAATTACGGGTGTTACAACTCACCCCCCTTAAAGAAAGTTTCATCCCTGAAACTTAAATTAATGTACCTGATTCAAAGAGTTGTGGGTACTTCTCCCTCATTAACTCCTCGATCTCCCATGAGGCCTCTTCATACTTCTAGTTCTTCTAAAGAACCTTCACAAGCGGGATGATCTTACTCCATAGAGACCGACTTTACCACTCTAAGATTTTCACTGGCTACTCTTCATATGTTAAGTTTTCTTCCAAGGTCACGAACTCGGGTTGGATGATGTGGGTAGGATCATGCCGATACCTCCTTAGCTGTGACACATGGAAAACATTATTTACCTTGGCCAACTCGGTCAGTAAGGCTAACCGATAAGCTACCCCACTGATCCTCTCCAAAATCTCATATGAATCGATATATATTCAGTCTTAGCTTGCCCTTCCTCCCAAATCTCATAACTCCCTTCATAGGGGAGACTCTTAAGAATACCTTATCTTTAATTTCATACTTCTTGGGTCTATAACACTGATCTTCATAAGATTTTTGTCGATCCTTGGCAACTCTCATTTTCTCTTAGATGATTTAGACTTGCTTCATGGTGGACTGTATCATTTCTGGGCCTAGTACAATAATCTCACTGATATCATTCCAACACAATGGGCTTCAACACTTTCTCCCTTACAATACCTCATACGGTACAATCTGGATACTAGCATGGTAGCTATTATTGTAGGAGAAATCCATAAGACTCAAACTTTGATCCCAAGTCTCCTAAAACTCTAGTACACATGCTCTCAACATATCTTCTAAAGTATGAATGGTGCACTCTATTTGACCATCTGTAAGTGCACGAAAAGTTGTGTTGTACATAAGTTTCATTCTGAATGCCTCCTACAACTTGCTCCAATAGTTAGACAATAAGCTAGGGTCGATGTCTGAAATTATGTCCTTAGGTATCCCATGCAAACAAACTACCTCTCGGACATAAGCATCAACCAACTGCTCCATGCTCGATGCATCCCTTATGGCGATAAAATGAGTGACTTTTGTCAATCGATCAACGACCCAAATAGCATTTTTACCTCCTCGGGTCCATGGCAAACCCATCACAAAGTTCATTGATACAGAGTCCCATTTTCACCCAGGCACCTCTAGAGGTTCCAATAACCCTCTAGACTGCTAATAACAGGGTCAAACCCATACCAGATCGGAAACCCAGTCTTTACTAAACTATAACTCATAACCTAGACTAGTTTAAAAACGATTTACACTCGAACCCACAATGTAAGAACCAGGTCAACCCCGGACCGACCCTATTTTGACACTATTTCTAAAATGACCCTATTTCAACCCTATTTTTTATATGACCTTGTTTCAAGCTTATTTAGACCCTATTTTGACCTTATTTAGACCCTATTTTGACCCGTTTTCAACCCAATTTCGAAACTAACCCAGTTTTGACCCTATTTCAACAGTATGTGATGAAAAAAATTACAAAGCAGGTTGAAACTGGGCCAGACCAAAAAAATTGGGTCAAACTCGAACTAGCCCAAATGCCCGATTTCTCAAAAAAAAATATGACTCGAAACCCAGACAGGTTTTTTAAAATGGTCTAACCTTGACCTTATTTTACTAGTCTGGTCCAATCCAAAATTCCAGGTTGAATCATTTTATGCACACCCCTAGCCGTTGATTCTCTATTTTTACTTTCCGATATGTCAGGCACCTAACAACAAACTCTTCCACCTCACGCTTCATATTAGGCCACCAAAAGTTCTTCTTGAGATCCTTATATAACTTGTCACCTCCTAGATGTACTAAATAAGGTGTGTTGTGTGACTCTTCTAATGTCCTCTTCTTGATCTCTGCATCATCAGGGACACACCATCTCCCTTTAAATTATAGACTCCTATCATCATAAATCTCAAAGTTCTGAGCTCGATCCTCTTCTTTTGCCTTATTCTAACTCTCCAACTTAGTGTCCCAGCATTGGCCTTCTCTTATTTAATCAAATATAGTGGGCTTGAGACTCATGGCATTAAGCATGCTAATAACTTCTCTTTGGTACACCGCGTGAAGGTTTAACTTTCTAAATTCTTCACACAACTCAATTGGCAACACCAAAGCCATGTTCAGGGTATGCTTCAACTTTTTGCTCAATACATCTACAACCGTTCGTTTTTCTTTCATGATACTGGATCTCAAGATCATAATCCTTGATGAGCTCCAGCCATCTTCTCTATCTTATGTTGATCTTTTTCTACGTGAAAATGTATTTCAAACTCTTGTGATCAATGTATATCTTACACAACTAGCCATACAGATAATGTCTCCATATCTTCAATGCAAATACAACCGTAGCAAGTTCAAGGTCATGTTTCGGGTAATTCCTTTCATGAGTCTTCAAATACCTTGTTGTATAGGCAATCACCTTTCCATTTTGCATCAACACACAACCAAGACCATTTTTTGAGGCATCACTGTAGATCTCAAACCCCTCTATTTAGGATGACAATGATAATATAGGTGCTAAAATTAGCTTTTCCTTGAGTATAACACCCCAACATTCACTATTGAAAAAAATAATTTTTAAAAGTTTTAAGCAGAAGCAAATACGGTAAATTTTGGAGATGCTACCACCATACTTAGTACCAGACCGATTTTCCTCCACCGTTCTAGTACCAAGTGCTAAGGCTAAAAATAGACTTTACACAAACCAAAGTTACAATCATAAAATAGAGTAGCGCAATAATTAGATTACAAGGAATACAATCCACTTGTAGAGGTTACAGAATAAAATTATTAAAAAGGAAGTATAAGAGTTTCAAGAAAACCCTAAAAACCTTCCCGGATAGCCTTACACTCTTAATCAGAGAGTAAGTCTTGAATAGCGGTTGTGAGCTAACCTGTAAAGGTCATTGCTCATTGAATAAGTATGGGTCCAAGAAAGGAACCCTTCAGCACTATGGTATTGAGTAACCCTTTATACAGAACTAATATATAGGGTTCGCATGCAACACATCAATTACCACACATCAAACACATGAACATGAAATTCCACATATATAAATTGAAATGCAATAATCATTTGAATGGCTACATGCAGCAAATATGTTACAAAGGCTCATTCACTTATAATTAATAGGACTTACCAAGGGAGTATCTAAGCGATGCTCTTTATAGTATAATTAGAGAGCGAACAACATACTTAACCATAAACCATCCACTCAACTCAAAGGTAGGCCCATAGTCCCATCAATACAATACCAACTCAATCCACCCTGGTAGGCACCAAGGCTACTACCATATCACATTAGTAAGTCATAATAGTTTGTTCATTATTATCTGGACTCAAGCCAATAGTTTAGATATTAATCATCTCTCGAATTATATCCACGCAGGTTCGAAGACCTTACTATTCTCACTAGTGGACTGGTAACTATATAATATAACCTAGAGTAGCATGCTCCTGGCCACTATTATAACCAGTGGATCGGTACATATGACATAATTTGAGGCAAAATGCTCCTAACCACTATTATAACCGACGGATCGGTATATATACTACATATGGTCCCGACCTACCTAGTGTTTTGGTTGTTGATGGGAATAAGTTATAGGTCTCAGTCATTTGCAAACACTTTACTTGTCATATGTGCAATACAAGGCTTATTGTCGACTTCATGGTGTTACCCTTGGGTCTCTCTGATGTTATACTAGACATCCAATAACTAACAACCTTAGGGCCCATTCTATGGGATTTCCAATAGCTTGGAATGGAGTTCGAGGTAGATGGAAAGAAGCAAGTATTGAGGGGATCTACACCTCACAAGATGAAACTAGTCGAGAGGAGGTATGTCCCTAAGATGCTCCAATAAGGGGGCAACTATCATTGTTGTAGTTGTGTCCTTCCCAGGGAGTAAGTGATGACGTATATCCCACGCTCCTCTTAGTTGAGTGTTCAAAAGAATTTAATGATTACTTTACTTTGTTACTTAATGAGCTTGTTATGCTTTTTGAGGAATCCTATGTGAAAGACCCCTAAAGGGGGTGAATAGGGTTTAACGTAATGGAGATGACAGATAAAAAATTTTATGCACCATGTAGAGTGGTTCAACAACAAATTACTCTCTACATCCACTACCAAAAAATTATCCCTTTTAAATTATTGAAATAGTGACGTATTTTTATTGATGATTACTCTTCTTTCAATTTATAAGTCTTACAATCTCAATAAACCTCTAATAGATGATTTACAACTTGACGTATTTATCTTCTCCAAACTCTCCACAAGAATCTCTCAAGAATAATCACTAGCCCATTTGAAATGAATTTTGTAAGGCGGTTGTGATTATAAATGATTCTCGCTAAGAATATAAGATATGAAAGTGTTGAACTTTTGATGGGATATAATCTAGCTAGATGTAATAAAATATATTACAATTTAAGGGCAATTATAGCTAAAAAAAGTGATTAATGAACACTTTTCAATAAAACTCCAAATTTAAAAATTGAGAGAGTTTGAATGAGTAATTGAATGAATTAAGAACAGATGATTAATTTCACAGTTAATGTATTCGAAAAGTTGTTGTAATAAATACAGGGGGACCTTATATATAAGGTTATCCCTTCGTGTAGCCGTTAGACAAAAAAAATTAAAAAGTTGAACCATCCAATTGGTAGAGAATCAAGACCGAATGATCACCAATAAATTGGTACGGTGAAACCGGTTGATTATTTTGTGTATAGAAGCGCCCATAATGATCTGTGATGTTATTCTAGCTTTTACATCTCGATTAAACCCAACTAGAACGAAGGCAGGCTATGACAAGTAAGAATAAATTAATGTCCAACTTTCTTGGTTATGACATTGACAGAGAACATATTTTAATTTGATGCAATATTAATTTATTATTATCTGTCTTAACATTCCTTCTATCTAGATGAGTTTAATCAGGGTGTACAAACTAGACTCACACCGTATATCATTATGGGCTTCTCCTTTATACACAAAATGATCAGGTTGGAGGAGGATATCTATATAGCATTATGTACTCAAAACAATCGCGTATGTGTATGTGTGTGTGTGTGTGTGTGTGTGTATATATATATAATCCTAAAATGTGGTTTTATTTAGTGAATTTTTTTTAATTATGTGTAAACAAATAATTTTGTTAAATCACGCTTGAAAGTTAATTAGGTAATGATTCAAACAGACAGAGAACATGATGGCCCATCACATTCTTAGTTTTATTTCTAAAGAATCATATTATGGACGGGAATCAAAACTCGGTCGTCCATCCGTACAATATGTTTGCAGCGACAGGCCTCGTGTTAGTCAAAATGTGGTCGAAGGTCCCTCGTATATGCATCATCATGCATGTGCTTCCTCGTAGAAGAGAATCACGGCCGAAATAATTATGAATAAAAAAAAATGGTGCGGCTGATTTTTATGTTGCGCTCGACCAACCAAAAAGTCCGAGCCCCATATGAAAGCACAGTCAAAAGGCTCCGACTTTAAACGTGATTGGTGGATATCGATGCTGTTCCAGCATACATAACGAAGTCAGGAACAGTAGAAGAAGAAGAAACCACAGAATTGATTTATTTTCAGTATGAGATCTATGATTGGATGATTATTGAATGACTAAACGGACAAAAGCAACGCGACTTCTTCCACTGATTAGATCCGAGGAGCGGCCGAATATGTTTTGTTCGATTCAAGGATCGAGACTGCAGTGCAGTTGGTCTGATTAGGTATGATATAACCTCAGCTGCTGCTAATACGCGCGATTGCGTTTCCGTTTGAAATTCGATCCCACTAACACCGCTGCCTGGATGGCATCGGCGGATCACCGTAGCTTGCCGAGCGTGTGCCGAAGGATTAGGTTATCTTTTAACTGCTGAGCGAAGGAAGTAACGTTTGGTCGGACATCATTTTCATTGCCCCTAAAGATGACTGCTGGAAACACGAGAACGACACTTGCCCCTAAAGGGATGAAAAATACGAGATAATATGTGTGCATCGGTCATATATCAATGAGGTTTTCGTGAAGTGTTCGGAACCTAGCTATGTCACATGTTCCAACTGTATTAGATTTAGACCAAAGGTCCGACTTATGCCGGGAATATTATTAGTCGGATATATAAGGCTCTTTTGAAGAAAAATGCTTTGAAGGAACAATATAAACTTTGAAATTTCATAATAAAAATCAACTTGTCTCTAATTTAAATTTATCATCATTCTCTTTTAATAATAGAGTATTTCCGTATTAGTTTTTATTGTCTGTTTCACTAGTTCCCTATATGTCGAAAGACCAAAAATAATAATAACAACAAAAATGAGTTGTCACGAAGTCCGTAATGTCCTAGAAGCAACTGTAAAACACGAAAGCTACAACGGGTTACAAATAGTAGGATAGCAGCTATGTTTGAGGGTGTCGGATCGAGTCTCTTAGGCTTCGTGTTTCCGCTGTTTTGAAACCATGCATGTTACCCCCACAAATGTTATCGATTAAAGATAGATGTACATAGAGGTTCCTGTGTACTATACTAATCTCTAGATAAGCATTACACGTTGTAAAGATTTTTAATTTATTTTATTTGACTGATTATACTCGCTCCGTGCCGTTTTATAGTATATATAAAAAAAGACATTAGGATTTTAATATTATTTCATATATAACGCGATATTTTTTTATAAGAATTAGCAGCAATTGAATACTTTGTTTTGTAATCCTAACCTTATATAATTCTATTTTCAGCTAATTATACATATTAAATCTAGTAAAATAATATATTAGTAAACGTATATAAATTTTAACCTAGAATCTAATATTATGTAATATGTGTGTGAAAATCAAGTAACCTCTTACATTACGAAAAATCGGAACTAATTAAAAATGAATATTTAATATTAAAAAAATAAATGCGATGGCGAATCGGCAGATGGTGTAAGATACCACTTATGGCTACGGACGTGTGAAATTTTTTTAATTCATTTGGTACTAAAAAGGCATAAATAAATAAATAGGACGGGGTGTGGGGCTGTGGGAGGTTTATATATTATAATAGTATCATATTAGTGTGGCGGAAAAGAAAATCCATATTATACATAAAAAGTGACATGACGTTATCAACTCCAAAGAGTATATGCTCAGAGAAGATCCCTTGTCCGCTGGATTGGACACCACCCTCCTTCCCTTCCACACCCCGCCCCCTTCTTCATAACAAAAGCTCTCTTTCCGAAACCTACCTAAGCTCCTTTCTCTAACTAAACCCCAATTGCAGTTTCTTAAGAATACCTCAAGAGATTCGAGCTCCATTCCCTTCCCTGCCGCTGAAGATGGGATTCATCCTGCGCCATGTGACGCCAGGAGCAGGCGGAGGGGCGACCAGGAAAAGGAAGATGAAGATGCTGGTCGTATTTTTCGGCAAATTAATAGACGGAGGTTGATCGATAGTTGGAGATATGGAAGTTTTCCAGGGCAACTGAACATCCTTTGGCAATTTGGTATACACATATATAATAATAATAGTAATATACTACGTATGTATACTTAGTACTACAGTCTACTAGTAGTCCAGTCCTGCATGTTTGCTGCTACTATATATATATATATAAATTAAAGAGAATCAAGTCGGTTGCATGACTGCTTCAGGTTGTGAGTAGGCGTCGCCAGGAGTCAATTTAAGGAAACAAGTTATGTGTGTGTATTTTAATTACATTTTCGCCTTCATTTGCTTTCCCATTCTTCTTCTTCTTCCCGTGTCTCGAAAGAGAAACGCTGGTTTGAGTCATGACGAATCATTCATGTGTTTTTTTTTTTTTTTCCTTTTCTATTCTCCAGTTTTCTGCTTCTTCGCATGCAACCCCATCAATGCCTCTGATTCGGACCGTTTGATTTGAAGGAGATTTAAGTTAGGTTAACTAATTAGATAGTAAGTGAGCGTTTTAAAATATTTGTATTTGGTTATTTAATCTATATATATATATATATAGATTGACGTGAACCGAGTTAGTTAAATAGTCAGCTAAGGCGACTTAAACCAACAATTTAATAGTTAAATTTGCGGTGAACTTAGTTTAAAATATCAACCTATCTTAACCTAAGTTTGCCTCCAAAAAAAAAAATAATAATGATGCATGGAATGAACTAAAAAAGTATTCCCGATTAACCTCGATCTGTGTAATTGAAAGACTATAACTTCATACTAAATAATTCGTAGCGAGTCCATCTCGCCTCACCTGGTATTAGCCCACCGAATCCACTAGCTCCAAAGCATCGGTCATAGCTCGTCTGAACAATGGGAAAAAAAAAATGGGTGATTATTATGTGATTATAACCAAATTACTGTTAATAATAATAATTGTTATTATTATTATTATAAATAAATAAAATAAAAGAGTTTTACATATATGTGATTGGGAAGTGTTGTTGCCAAAAGTAGGCCCTCCGGGAGTAAAAGTCGGCAAGGTCAATTATTAGCATGTGCGTGTATATGTCCGTTGTCAGAATAATATGTCCGTTGTCAGAATAGTGGAGAGCCCAAAGCACAATGCATCCGACACCATGACTCGCCTCTCTTTCGTTAATATCCAATAGGACAAGAAAGCATGCACCCTGAAATTACCTAAAAGACTCCGAGCACCTTCCACTTCCTCCCCTCGTCCTACTACGAGCGTCCGTATTCCATTTTAGCCAACCTACCTCAATCATTGCGAGGGCTTGTAGCAACATCCTCAACACTGTGGGGTGGAGGGGAGGGGATCTCTTGTCCAAGTCTTGTCGGCAACCCATTTCTGAGCCAAATAACATTGATAATAATGGCCTCGGTGCTGCTTTCCTGCACTAATTTTTATTTTATTTTATTTTATTTTATCTTCACACATTTTATCCTTCATATAATCACCATCAATGCCACACTCCATATCGACTTAGGTTAGAAACATCCATACACGCGGGATCGACCCATTGAGCAGGGAGTTCAAACGAGCTGAATAAAAAGATGCGTCTTTCACCTTCTCTATCATAGATACATAACGCCACTAACCTCACCGTTCACATTAATAGCGCTCGTTTTCATCAGTTTGCCACCTGTGTAAATCTTCCCAACGATGACGAACCACGGTCACGGACACTTTCAAGCCCAAAGAGGAACAAGTCCCTTCCGCAAAGATTTAATCTTTACACAAAAAAGGGGAGGGGGGAATCTCTTGCAAGCACGATGAAATTTGACATTGAAGCTTAACTCACCATAGTGATTGTAGCTCCATATAATTATGTCCGTCCCTTCTTTATCGAGGAACTATTGTGATAACATCTGAAGGCATCGAACTGTACTGGCCCCTCCTCCCGGGCAAACAGAATCCATTGCCAATGAATGCACCAAATCCGTTGTAAGCCATTCCGAAAACTCTTATCCGCCGGCGCCACAACTTTCTTTAATTTGAAAATACCATACAATAGCAGAAAGGAAGCTCCCAAGACGCTCCCACTGAGCATTCTCACTACTATATCACCTATGCTTATTCTTAAAACATTGCTAACCACCTCCCTCGTCAGGGATATATATTAATTACGTCGAGGCCCGTCTATCTTCGGTAATTACATAAAAGCCATGCAAATCATTTTCCAGGCCCGTCTATCTTTGGTACATACCATAAATATTAAAAAAGTAACAACATACCGTGAATATTAATTACTCACAAATGCAACAAACTGTGTCTTATAACTTGTTTATATTATCTAATATTTAATTATCCGAATCTAAAAATTAAATAACCAATCTAATATTTTTCTTACATCTAATAATTGATTCAATCAATAAAAGATTAAATAAATAAAATATCGCATTCAACAAATACAAATAATATCTAATCCGACAAATTATTTATGTGCAGATAACTAGAAACTAGAATATTTATTACAATTAAATTTTATACTTTTTAATAACTATTTTGATTAAATATTTATATATTATTCAAATTTTAAAATTACTAATTGAATATAATATAATTTAATAATCAAATCAAATCATTTAATCATATAAATCAAAATTAAATTATTTTATTATTTTTTAACTGAATAACTTTTTATTTGATATATCTCATTTATACATGTTCAAAAATTTTTAATATCCAATGGATTATTTATTATCCAATCCATATTTTTAGATATCCAAAACAAAAATTTTGAATATTCAATCTTTTAAATATATATAAAAAAAAATATCAAATATTCAATCAATAAACACCCCTCCAAGTTTCCATCATTCAATATCAGTCTCCAAAAGCTTTCGATTAAAGAGAAAAGCGACAATTTTGAAGCACAAATTACCAACCCCAGTGCTCCCCACATAGTTTGGCAACCGTGCCAACTCCCACTTAGCTAGATGCCAGATTCTCTTGCCATTTTTGTCTCCGCATTTCAAAACCTCTGCATAATCTTTCAAAAGCTCAAAGCAGCCACCTTAGGGGGTTCTATAACGCTGTTAAAAGCATCTCTTCAACCTTCCTCTCATTATAACATTCTAAACTGAATTTCCATAGCATGTCTAAGTTACCCATCAGCCAAGACCTGAAGTTGTCACCGAGTTCAGGACATGCACCTAAACACATAATATAAAAGAACTGCACCGAATATAGCACTGAAAACTCTGATTCCAACTCCCTAAAGAACTATGGATTGCTACACTAGTCATAGATATGTGAGCTTGATACACTAACGAATCCTAGTACAGGGGCTACCATTTGTAGGTACAAATAGAAATTTTTATAGGCAGGCTTCATCATGACCCCGATAATAATTTCCCAGAAGACATCGTCAAAGGATCAAAAGTAAAGGCACGGAAGGAAAACTGGATACCAACTACTAAAAGCAAAAGGAGATACTGAGATGCAGCAGTTTGACAACCAAACAGTTTGACCTTTTAATAGGACTAGTGCGGGACAAGACTATTAATCATACGCTTCCCGGCCCTTAAAAGGTTTGTGCTTCATGGAGTGCCCAGCAATATGATAAAGCAACTGGTATTTCTTGTCTTCAAGGAGCTAGCTTATACATAGACATCTGAATCACCATATGAGGAAGAAAGAAGACGAACACAACCATAAACTTAAGTAAGTCAATCCACAATGGAGCCTTAATGCAACCTAAGTGATAATAATTCAATCCACAACAGTGTTGCATGGGGACGGGAACATGGAAATGGGGACGGGAAGGTGGAAATGGGGACGGAAAGAAACACAAAAACGCCATTTCTTAAACATTTAGGAAACGGAGACGGTAGGAAACAACAAATAAAAAAGTGTATATATATATATACACACACACACACATTATATATATATTTTTTTTAAATAGACCAAATCTACTAAAATTAAGAGCGAAAAATTTTATTAAAAAAAAATCTAAAACTACTACCTACCTGAGTTGATGTAAACTATTAACAAAATTCAAAAAAAAAATTAATCGGACGCTTCTAGTACCGATTCACTAAAAGTTTCTGGGATGGGAAACGGTGAAGGGACATTTCCGTGCTTCACAGATCCACAATGGAGCCTTAATGCAGCCTAAGTAATAATAATTCAATCCACATGTCAGCATCTGAGTATGCTATAGGAGTTAATGATGCTAATAAGTTAAGCTAATCAGATCTCCCCATCATCCCAAGTGAATGATTCAACGGTATTTGAAATCGGTGGATGTTGCACATGAGATCTTTACATTTACGCACCCATATTTTCATATTTGCCTGTCAAGACAGATGGCAGAATAGAGGATAAATAATATTCTGACATCATGATAGAACCAGGCAGGATGGTCAAGGAGACATTCATCAATAACAATCTCAACATTCATTAAAACATGATCAAAATTATCAAACTAAATGAAGATGTCGCCACAAAATATTGCCAAAACTAAAAACGAGTCCGGTTTTAGCATAAAACAAGAGTAAGCAAAAGGTAACAAAACTTCTAGATATTCAACATTGAGACAAAATTTGAAGAAAATTATCTCAGAACACTAGATCAGTAAAAGAAACCAAGTACTTTGCCACCAACATTCTTTCTCCTTGCCTCTTCATGGTCCATAATGCCAGCAGATGTTGTCAGCACAATGTATCCAAACTGCAAAGTTCAAAATCAGCCATCAAAACAAACAGCCATTCACATCATGTTAAGAGAGAACTTAGCAAACCCATTAAAAAATTATAGGATGCTACAAAGAGAATATACTATATAGGCTCCCCTCCCCTCCTATAAATGCATTATCAATTCAAGCTGATACAACTTAACAAATTTTCAAATGAGATGGAGCATAGCTACTCAAATGAGATGGAGCATAGCTACCTTAAGAATCCCCTTTAGCACTTATTATACACTAATTGGTAGCTGGAATTATTAATCATAAGGCTACGTGCAACATTATTTGACAGTGCAGAGCACTTCGGGTTGACTACACAGGTTTTGATCTAAAACTCAGTACAGGGGAAATTATCGAGACTAACCTGTCTCGAGGGAAGCAATCTAGCAGTCCAGGACTCAATTTCCTTGACCCCAACATCAAAGCGAGGGCTGATAACCCCACACTTGTTTAGCCTCCCATTCAACTCAACCACAATCTTTCCCGATCTGTGGTCATCGACATACTCAAATTCCCCAATGTAACCTGAATTCAAAAAAACATATATACTATGAAGTTATTATCATCAGAAGCCGAGACCTTATCAAAGGTCCAATATAGTCGATCCTAAAAGAACAAAATACTCAGAGAACGAGCATACCGTGCTTTTGCATGACAATAAGGAATTTGATAATCACTTTAGAAGATGGTCTGATCAAGACCTGCCTTTTTCCTATCTTCTCAGCATTGTACATGCTCTTAAGAGCATCATTGAGAACACTCACTCTCACCATCCTAACAAGACAAAGAAGCTGATACGCAACAAGATAATTTGCAGCCAGATCAGTAACAAAACAAACCATTCAAACTAAACATTACAGCAAATACAAACAGAATTAGGGTTTTGTCATCCAATCATAACACCGAGCTGATTCAGGCAACATACAGTGACCTTATCATCCCTTTGCTTGAAATCACAAGCTACATACATCTAAATTTAATTGATCCATGTAGTTTCCTATGTTTGGCATTCTTAAGAAAATAAGATGGAAAAATATCAAAGAATAAAAACTATAAAACTAGCTATTTGATTTTCCTAAAATTATCAATTAAATAAAAAAATAAAGAGGAAAATATTTACTTGATATAAGACAGAAAAATAGTAAGGAACGAAAAGATTGAAGCTTATTACAAGAACAAAATGCAGCTATGAGAAATGTTTGTATGCAAATGATTCAATTTTTCATCCCTTTAAAATTTCCATAAACCAGATGGACCCTTCACCCTTATATTGGCATTACCGATCAGAGAACTACATTAGATAACTTCAATTTAGGATAGCCAATTGAGTTTTTGCCTCTTTGCTACTAACTACATCACATAATGACACCGACTGGTGTGGACGAACTACATCAACTCGGTAGTGGAAAACCTCCAACCAAGTCAATTCCTAGTTGAAATTTCAAATCATTGAGCTCGAATCCTATAGTTAACCAATTGACACTCGACAGTAATATAAACAAGACCAAGTAGGCACGACGACATGCAGGCCAAAAGAAGATTCATCGTGAAAAATTATCGTGTTGTGCGCATTCAAATTTTGCAAAGGGCTCCATAGTCAAGATTTTGAATAATAAGCGGCGAAGATGTATAAGTAAGCACATAAACCATAAAGCAGAGTAAGCAAGTTGAGGGAACATAAGGTACATCTGAGTTAAGCGGTGGTAGAGAGAGGCAGAAGGCACGAAGAGAGTACCTGAAATAAGAGGAAGAAGACCTACCGGCGGCGACGAAGAGATGGACAATTGCGCGGAGTAAACTAGGTTTAGAGGTAGCGAAAGAGTTTTAGCGGGTCGCCTAGAATGATAGAAAAGTTGGTCAGTAACGATATTAACTTCCTGGGCTAGAATGTGGATTGGGTTTGTTCGGCCTTCTGGGTACAGCATTATGCATAATTGTTTATCCAAAAAAAAAAACATCATATTTAAATTTGGGTTATTCCGAGATTGGGTCAAGTTCAACTGCTCAGATGAGTTTATTTGGACCTGTGCCGAATTGGCGAACTGTAAAGTTAGGACCGATTTTTCCTTTTTTTTTTAAAAAAATATTATAAAATTTTTTGTACTTCATTGCTTTTATTTTTGATGTGATGTTATCTAAAATAATAATAATTTCTAGCAAACATATATTATTTATTTATGAAATTTACTGAAATAATAATAGTTTTAACAACTTATTTGATCTAAAATGAATATATTTATATTGATAATTTTTCACAATATTTACTTTAATAAGATATATTCTTATAATATTTTTTATTTGTTTATAGATTTAATTTTAATAATATATATTAATTAATAATAATTTTATATTATTTATAAAATTATTCATAATTAAATAATATTAATAATTAATAATCATTAGTAATATTAATTAATAACTAATAATAAAATATTTTTAATTATTAAATATTAATAAGTATTTATTATTAAATATTAATATTAATTATTAATTAATATTCACCATATAATTATTAATAATTAATATTAATTATTAACAATTATTAATATTAATAATTAATAATTATTTATTATGAATATTAATTGTTAATAATTATTAATTATATAATGAATACTAATTATTTATATTAATTAATAATTAATCATATTAATTATTATCAATTGTTGATTGGATAATGAATATTAATTATTAATTAACATTAATTATTAATTATATAATGAATAATAACTATTTGTGTTAATTAATAATGTTAATTATTGTTAATTGTTAATTGGATAATGAATATTAAGTATTAATTAATGTTCGTTAATAATTAATATTCATTCTATAAGTATTAAATATTAATAATTCATACTAATAATGAATAATTATTAATAAATAATTCTTGTCCATAATAATGTTAATAATTGTAGGGATGTAGTAGATGTGTGTAATTAATAAGGGTACAAGAGTAAAAGTATAAGATAATTTGAATATTTAATTAAAGATAGTGTGTTGAGTGTTGACACATGAAGCAGTATGTAATAGATAATATAGATAATGAGGTTACAAAAATAATATGCGAAACAAATGGCCTGAAGTAATAATACCCAAATAATATAAAAAATTAATGTTAACCAAACAAGGCTTGAACATTGGTTTGGTTGCGAATCTCCCATAGTTAATGCGGTCAAAAATCAATGATTTATCATTGAGGTCACATGATCGAATCCCACTCGCGGGCATCAAGTTCCCCCTTCAGGCCTGAAGTAATAATACCCAAATGGCCTGAAGCAATAATACCCATATAATGTAAAAAAGTAATGTTTACCAAACAAGGCTTGAACATTGGTTTGGTAACGAATCTCCCATGGTTCATGCGGTCAGAAATCAATGATTTACCCTTGAGGTCACATAATCGAATCCCACCCCCGGGCATCAAGTTCCCCCTTCCCTAGGTGTGTTGCTCAAAAAATATAGGTTAGGCCCCTCTCAAGTAAATTTTTTCTTATGTTGGTTCCTAAATAATAATAATAAATCATTTTGGTCCCTTTAGATTTCATTTTTATTCGAATTGGCCCCTCTAGAATACAACATTTTTTATTTTGATTCCTAAATGAGGGATTAATTTGAATGAAAAATGAATTCCAAAGGGACTAAAGTGAATAAATTTTATTCCGGGACCAAAATAGGGGGAAATTACGTTCTAGAGAAACCAGCAAAATATTTAACTCCTTCGTTGCTTGATCTAGGGATATAATTTAGAGAGAGAATGAAATTTGATGCAGTATAAACATGTTATTGGATATAACTCATGGGTTTCTTTTTCTAAAAAGCCTACAATAAAACTATAAATTGATTTTTAGGATATTGCATACTTGCATCACATGCTTTTGGTAATAAAAAAATCATGGTTGCAAAAGACATGTCATTAATCAGACAAGTAAGTGTGGTTATCTAGAACAAAGGTAGGTGTATATGTAAAAAAAAAAACATCGTTATATAAGGGTATATGGTGCAATGCAATATCCCTTGATTTTATTTATGATGAAAATATAAAATGTTCATTAAATCACGTACAAGTACACTATATATTGCATTTGAGTAACAAATAATCCAAATACAACCAGTTAATGAAGAATTAGTTAACTAACCAAATTGATGTGCAGCAACATCAACATAACTAGGCATGCAAACACTAGCACACCTAAAGATGTGGAATATGGCAACCATGGGTAGATGGATTTGGAAACTTCTTCAAAGCTAGAAAAGGATTTTGGGTAAAATAGGTACGGTGCATATATATTAAAAGTGGATTGATTGATGGGTATGTTACTAATCCAAATCAATCATGGATTTTCCGGTGTGCCATGAAACCGTGTACTCCTTTTGCTATCAATTATGCACAGTCTAAATTTTGTCAAGTATTCCATCAAAGACATTTATGAAGCATTGAAATACATATAAGATAGGTTTTAGTTCAACATAACTGACATATTAAGTTGTAGAACAATGGACTAGTCTAACAAAACCGATCAATTGGTTTGTTGGTTTGAGTGCTTTTCAAAGCTCAATATTCTAAAAAATTTATTGCATCAAGATGGGACTTTGATAGTTCAACTCCAAGCTGTATTTAAGCAATCATTAACCTTTTTGATCATTATTTAGCTTTAATTTTTTCCTCAACCAAATTTAAAGGCTTGATTTCGACAAAAGACGGGGAGTATAACCTCACTATTTGTCTTCTTCTTCCTCTATCCTCTGCATAGCTCTAAAATGTATGCTTCAATTCTAGACTAACACTACATAGCTAGGATATTTGCTTCCCATGTAGATTTGTCATTTCCTTTCTTTTGTTCGATCCTTTTCTAGATGAGCTTGACTTGCTTTCTCTAAAAAATTACCAATTGAGCTCTATAATGGAAATCAACCTATTATTGATAAATTCATTTGTTCAGCTCATATTTGAATGGTAAAATTAATTTTTTTGAACTATTTCATATCATCACCTACTCCTTGACTAATTCATTGGTTATAAATAACCCTTATAATCTATCATCCTTACCTTTCTTTCAACCACTGAAGTATCATGAGTTTTCAACATTTGTGCTAATTCTTCTCCGCTTCAAGTTTTTGTTCTAATTTGATTCACTCTTCTAATCCTTTCTCTAGCGCTCTATTGTTTTATTCTTAATTAAAAAAATAGTTAGATTTAGAAAAAAGGTTGGGTTTTGCTTTCAGCTGACTCTTCTCCTATTTTTCTTTTAGAGATGGTAAGTTTGTTTTCTTCCCTAATTAAAGGTTTTTACTTTGTAAATTCCATTTGATAATTTATGAGTTTTAACCTTTTTGTCTTTAAGGTTTTGGAAGTTGAAATCTTTCAACTTAAGGGTTTTCCTCTTTGATGGAAAGTTTTACTAAGCTTCAAGTGAATCGTTCTTACCTTTAAAATAGTGCATGAATAAGTATGTGAGTTTGTGTATTCTGTTATAATTGATTTTTTACATGTCTGTATGAGATTTTGGGTATTTTAATAATGCATGATGGATTATTTACGATTTATGATAAAAGGGCTTAATTCATGAGAAATAGGGTTGTTTTCTTGTAAACGAAGCATGATTCTGTATACAAGCATGTTAAATCTTGGTCTTATGCTACGGCAGTGTCATGGTTTAGATGTGGTAAGATTTTGGAGCTTTAATTACATTAAAATATCTTTAATGTGTTGTCTAGAGAAAAACCAATTAACCTGTTGAGCCAAACTAATCGATAGGTCCTTAGAATAGTCAACTGATTGACCCAAACTTATCGATCGGGTAGTTTGTGGTGACCTTGGTTGCTCTCTGCTTAAATTCATCAACTAGTCGTAGAATAGTTGACTTGTCCTACCATACCGATCGAATGATTCAAGGAAACTCTGGGATTTGGTTGAGTCAAACCGATAAACTGGTTCTGTAATACCCAAAACTCCTATTTTTCATAATTAAAAATAAAATAATAATTATTAGGCAAGATTTAATTAAATATACCATTTTTTATAAAATAATGATACTATAATAAAAATAATTAAAGCCAAAAAGGAGAAAAATAATGCAGGGATCAAATTAGCGGAGGCTAGAATAATTTACTAAACTAAAATAAATTTTAATTAAATAATAATAATAATTTTTAAATTAATAGAAAAAAAATTAATTAATTATTATTACTAATTTTACATTCCTAAAATTTTAAAAGAAAAACATAAAAAAACCCAACCACCTCACTTTTATTATTTTCTTTTTTCCTTTTTCTTTATTTTTCTTTTCTTTTCTCCCCTCCCTCGTTGGATTGGGCCTCGTCCAGCGCAACCTAACTCCCTCTCCCCCTCCTATCATTTCCTTTCTTTCCCCCGACCCACTTCCCTTCTCTCTTTTTTCTAGCAAGACTCGGCACCATCCACGCCCCTTCTTTTCCCCTTTTCTCCCTTTCATATTTCCCTTCTTCCCTTTTTACCCCCATCTTCAACCTCCCCCTTGATCAGTGTATCGAGCATGGCTCCTTTGTAATCATGGTTCTCTATCTCCCTTGTAATTATTATATGGATTTTAATAAATAGCTTTTATTTGAAGTAGATTAGCTTTTAAAATTATTTAGTTTAATTATTATATGGATTTTCGAGTATATAAATGTGGATATGAGTATTTAATAAATTAAAAATAAATATTTTGTTATTTTATCATATTATTTTTATTTAAATAATTTTCCAAACTAATATTTTACTAAAATTAACCTTTTGGAACCAATATATTAATTTATATTGAATTAAATTATTAAATTAAATAATTTATCAAAAAGTATTATTTTTTATTATTTTCTAAATTAAATTAAATTATTTTCCCCTATTTCCCCATTTTTCCTTTTTTTTCCTTTTTTTTCCTTTTCTTTTCCTTCTCCTTTTTCATCCTTCCTCTATTTTTCCTTTTTTTCTTTTCCTGGCTTCGGGCTGCCAAGCCTCTCCTCCTTGCGCCTGGGCTGCTGGCCCATTCTCCCCCTCCACACGCACCAGCCGACCCAGCCCCTCCTCCTTTCCTCCTTCCTTTATCCCCTGGATCGGGTCGGCCCAACGTTTTTTTCCCCTACGTCGGTATGCTCCCTTCTTTCTTTCTTCTCCCCTCTTCTGCCTTGACCCAGCAGGCAGCAGCACCCCAACCGACGCCCTTGACTTGTCTTCTTCGCCCAGGTCTGCCACCCCGAATGCCACGCCCGGCCACCACCGGCAACCTCTCGCTGCCACCTTACTGCCAGCACATGTCTCTCTCTCGTTCTCTCTCTCTCTCTCTCTCTCTCTCTCTCTCTCTCTCTCTCTCTCTCTCTCTCTCTCTCTCTCTCTCTCTCTCTTTCTCTCTCTCTCTCTCTCTCTCTCTCTCTCTCCCCTGCCTTTTTTCACCATTTTGGAACCGGGCAGCCATGTACCCCATCCCGCATGGCTTCCCTTCCCCCCTCATCGTCACCCTCTCCCTGCCACCCTAAACACTGCCGCCCGATCAGCCACCTATCCCCCTACCCTGCCTCTTCTTTTTCTTCTCCTCCTCACCCTTTTTCCTACCCCATTATTTTTGAACCTCACCCCCCGATCTCCTCTTTCTCTCATTTTCTTCCTCTCCCATTTACACCCCTGTTTTTGAATCGCCACCGCCCTCCGCCGCTCCAGCCGCCTCACCAACCCCCTACACCGCTCCCTGCCACCCTAAACCTCAGCCTTGCACCACCACAATATCCCTCTAAAGCCACCTCGTAGCCCTCTTCATCCCCTCTTCTTTTTCTCCCTATTTTTCCACCCTTCTCGACAGCCCCCCTGCAACCCCTCCTTTCGCCGCCTTCTGGCCGCCTATTCCGCCACTCAACATACCATTCAACTCCCTGCAACCTCCTCTACGATCCCCATACACTGTTTGGCCGAAACAAGTCCCCGAACCCCTTCATTTTCCCTCCTTTTTTCCTTCGTTCTCAGCCCTTCCACCTCGGCAACCATCTTTGCCGCTTCGTCGTCGCCATCACCGCCAACAACTCATCCCCAGCATCCACCTACACCCCCTCTTCACTCCTGCACCATTCCCTTGCCTTAAAACCTCCCCCGACTACCTTCTTTCCCAGCCTAAAGACCCCAACCCAAAAATAACCATTATTTCTTCCTTTCACCCCCTCTTCAAGCATTTCCTCCATTTATTTTGCATGCAGCATGAGTTCCTACATTTATTGGCCATTTTTATTAAAAAATTTAAGGTATGATAATATTTAAATTAATTATTTCCTTAAGTAAAAATTATAAAGTCTTGTATCTTGATTTTCTTATTTCTAATATAATAAATATTGATATTATTTTTAGGTATTGGTTTTGCTAATCAAAACTTGAATATTTAACTAGAATACAAGTAAGATTCAATTTTGCGGGAATTAAGGTAATCGTTAAACCCCACTTAAACGCATGGATAAACGTATGTTAGCACATTAGGATTTTTAATATGTTATTATGCTTGATATTTGTGATTTAATATAATATATATATTTGCTCATATTGGTTAATAAAAAAAAAGTATGCTAGTTTATGTGTTATGTGTGGAAATATTACTTAAGGAAAGAGTTGGGCTAATAACGAAAGTGTTAAGTACTTATCCATGTTATTTTGTGTTATTGTGACCAATTATGCATGAATAATATTATTGTAAGCCCTAGGGGCATTTTAGTAATATTCTTGTGCAAGAATGTGGCCTAATATGTGTGGGTGCTAATAAGTATTATATTAATATATAATGGTTGGTGGAGTTAGATATTGTTGATGGAGCATTAATATTATTATTCCATGTGGTAATGTTACTTTAAGAAAAGTGGTGTAACAAAGGGGGTAAAGTGGTAATTTTGAAGGCAAAAGGGCAATATGGTAATTTTACAAGTAAAAGGGGGTATTGTGGTAATTTTGGAAGTTAGGGGTATTATGGTAATTTTGGGAGTGAAGGGTAAATTGGTAAATTTGTAAGAAAATATACAAATGGTAAGTTTGGAGGTAAAAGGGTAAAATAGTAAATTGTAAAGCAAAAGGGGGTATTATGGTAATTTTATAAGTAAAAGGGTATTGTGGTAATTTTGTAAATAAAAGGATATTATGGTAATTTTGAAGTAAGGGGCAGAAGGGTAATTTTGTAAATTAAAAGGATAATTATGGCAAACTTGGGAGTAAGGGGTAACTTGGTAATTATGATAATAGAGAAGGGTAATTTGGTAAATTAACAAATAAAAGGGCATTATGGTAATTTTAATAATGGAGAAGGGCAATATAGTAATTATAAAAATGGAGAAGGGTAAATTAATAATTATAAATATGGAGAAGGGTAAATTAATAATTATAAATATGGAGAAGGGTAAATTAGTAATTATAATTATGGGAAGGGTAAATTAATAGTTATAATTATGGAAAAGGGTAAGTTGGTATTTCTAATAATGGAGATGGGTAAAATGGGAATTATAATAATTGAAAAGGGTAAAATGACGATTATAATAATTAAGAAGGGTAAAATGGTAATTATGATAAAGGAGAAGGGCAATTTGGTAATTTATCCAACTAAAGGGGCAATTTGGTAATTTACCCAACTCAAGGGCAATTTAGTAATTATAACAAAGGAGAAGGGTAATTTGGTAATCTAACCACCCAAAAAGGGAAATATGTTAAGGTTAACAATTATGAAGGGTGAATGGTGATCTAAAAAGCGTAGGAGATAACTTAGTAACATAAACCGAGCACGGGGTAATTCGATAATTATGCAACCTTAAGGGTAATATGGTAATTTGTCGAGTAAGGAAGAGATGACTTAGCAATTATATAAGTAAGGGGTAAATGAGTAATTTATACCTAACATATCGTTGTAATTGTGGAATTTTATAATATGACTCAAATAACGCCGATTAGAAAGGTAAGAGTATTTAATAATTAGTAAGTATTACGAGAACAAATCCTAATTCGGAATTATATGAGATTATGATGGCCTTAATGATTTATCTGTATTATCTTGGATAACCGCCTGAATAAGAAACGACTAATGATATTAGAACGATTGAAAGTGAATAAGTATCTGATTATTGTATTTTTCGTGATCACTTTAATTAAGACACCAATACTTAAAGTGAAATACCTCGAGATCGGGAATAGTGGCTCTTTAGGGGTCGCTACCCTAAAGACGTGGTTTAGACCACGATTATTCTGGTATTTGCTGGTGTGCCTTTGTGCCACAACCATGCCCTATATCTTACTCTATCTAGCTCTACGGAACTAGTTATAGGGTATGCATACTTATGGATTAGGTGTCCTTGTCAGTAGGGTACTGAGTAGCTTTATGCACCAGTACGACTAGGGTACCTTTGCGTCCCTGGGTTCATGGTTGAAGGGTACTGAGTAGTTTGTATACACCGGTACGACCGGTGTACCTTTGTGTCCTGGGTCTTGATCTTCCGTCTAAGGCAAATAAATGAGATTTGTTGTGCTGATTAAATAAAGGAAAAATACTAATAATGAAAGTGAAAGATTAATTAGACAGGCCCAGTTGACTTATGATATTGAGTATCGATCCTCCAGTTACAATAGTGGCCCAGGAGCGTGTTTCCCTGGCAAGTGATTATGAGTACCGATCCACCGGGTATAATAGTGCCCAGGAGCGTGTTGCCCTGGCAAGTGATTATGAGTACCGATCCACCGGACATATTAGTGGCCCAGGAGCATGTCGCCCTGGATGATGTTGATATGTATTCCGATCCACCAGCAATAATAGTGGGGGTCCCGGGCTCAATAAAACCAGTTATGTATGTGAATAAAGTTATGGAAAAATACTAATCACTTATAGTGGAACACCATGTGAGTCGGGGCCAGACTGGTCCACCGGCAAATAATAGTGGCCAGGAGCGTTTTGCCCTGGAGACCGATCCACCGACATATAATAGTGGTTAGGTGCGTTCTGCCCTATAAGTGACCAATCCACCGGATATAATAGTGGGGTTCCCGCACTCACATGGATATAAAATCTGAGAGATGATTGAATAATGATGGACTAATGGCTTAAGGCCAAAATTATTGATCGTACATTGTGACCTATTGATATCTGATGTGATTGTTAATTATGTGAATGTTATATGTACACATCTTGTTATATATGTATATAGATTTGTATCATGTGTGACATTGTGGGCCTGCTTTTATGTGTGATTTTAAAGAGTTACTCAGTACCGTAGTACTAAAGGGTTCCCTTCATGGGGCCCCTGCCAATTCAATGGGCAGTGTTCCTTGCAGGTATTTTCAGGTGCTACTCAAGTGGGCAATGAGAAAGAGAGTAAGAAATCATTCGGATTTTTAGGGTTCTCCCTTTTCTTTAACTTTCTGGTTTTAATGTATTCCTTGTTTTTGTAACTACCACCGGTGGACTGTATTCTTGTAAACGGTTGTTGCGCTACTCTGATTTACATATGGTTTGTAAGTTTTGTTTTACACTTTTAGCCTTAGCACTTGGTACTGGAACGGTATGAGTGAACCGGTCTAGTACTAAGTGTAGCGGTAACATCCCTGAAATTCACCGTTTTATATTTTACTTCCGCTATTTCTTTTAACAAAACGAAATTTTTCAGTAGTGAATTTTGGGGGTGTTTACATCCCCCTTGTCCTAACCTGCATAGCGTGCAACTAGCACTGCCTTACACTGGTTCCCGCCCTTCTGCAACCCCAACACCCTCACCTAACCCCCTACGACCTAGCTAAAACCTTGCCCTGTCCCCTAGCCGTGCAAGCTGCACCAACCTGCATACAGGTCGATAGCCAACCACCCCTCCCTCTGTCTTCTTCCTTCCTTTTTCCACTTCCCCCAACCTTCCCCCTATTTAGACCCTCCCCTGCACCTCTAATTCATCTCCTTTATGTCACTCCAGAATTCCCCCAGCCCCCCTCGCATCCTTTCTCCAGTTGTTACCACTGTCGTGCCTCGCCACCGTCGCTACACCCACCCTTCATCTTCCTTACATCACCCTCCATAGAACAAGGCCTCTCCTTGTCCCTAACTCTCCTTCTTTTTCTCTCCCTACCTATTCAAAGCTGGCAGCTTGAGCTACCCTTTTACACTCATCTCTACCACTTGTGTCGCCGCCACCACAACAACCACCACCTCCACCATCCCCTTCCTATCCATAAAACCTCCCCTACCTTCCCACACTGCTAAGTATACTTTCCTTCCCCTCCTTCCTCCTCCTTTTCTCTCCTTCACTTTCAGCCACCACCACTGCCGCCACCATGAGACACCACCACCACCACCATCCCTCTGACCTAGAAACCCTACCACCCAAGAAAACCTAGCTTCCCTCCTTCTTTCCAACCCTAAAATCCCTTCTTTCCTATCACCATCGCCACCGCCGCCTTGCACCGCCGCCACTCTAGCATGTCATTCCCTCTCTGGTTGTGCCATTAACCCTTGTATTTATTTAGTATAGTTTATTTTAAATATTTTGCTATTATTAACCTTATTAGTGTTATCATTGTTATTATTATTATTATTATTATTATTATTATTATTATTATTATTAATCTTATTGCCAATATTTAGTTAGGAAAAATTAAAGAAAAAGGAAAAATAAGTAGGAAGAAGTTTTAATAGTTAGTGTTCCATTTCTTATAAGTTGTGAACAAAACCCTTCTTGTAAGGAGGCATATGATTCATACTCCAAGTCTGGTGTCCTATTAGGTACCCATATGGTTAGGGCTAGGGTTTGCTATGATTTACGTACTTATGGGTGTAATGATATGTGTTGTGTATTTATATGTGAACGTGGACTAAATATGTGTGTAATGCAACTTGCTTTGCAATGAGCTAAGGTATTTTGTGTATGATTTATGATATCTAAAATATGGGTTATATGACTTGTTATTTTATGACATGCTCTTATGTATGGTTGTTTTAGGTTGACATGTATACTAGGAGGCCTTAGGTGGTTTTGAGAGATTGTGGGGATTTAAAAGATGTAAATAGGGTAGAGTGAGTAATAAGAAGTGAGGAAAAAGCCTAGGTATATTGTGACATATAGGAGATAAAATAAGGGAAGAAAATAAAAAAAATTAAGGATTAAAATAAAATCTTGCACGAAAAGTGTAAGTCTTACACGGGATGGTTAGTCTTTGCATGGGTAAAATTAAGGATTAAGGTTTAAACATGGGGAGGATATAGTATTTTGGGTGATTGGAGTCTTTGGGGAAGAAATAGTGCATGGCTTGGTGGAAGTGTGTATGGGAGCCTTACTAGGGTTTTTGGGGAAGAACCCTAAGTATGGAGTGATTTGAGAGAGTTTATAGAGGGTTGGTTGGAATTAAGATTGAGATTAGGAGGGTGTCTTATGAATGGTGTAAGTAAAGTGGAAAGGAGGGTGGAGTGCGTGTGCGAAGGGATGGTGTAAAAGAAAATAGGAGTATTAGGGTTCTGGGGTGGTCAACTAGGGTTTCTCTATCACATGTGAAAGATGGGGAGTAGGGTTATGATGCTTGTAGTAGTTTGAGTGGAGTGATGGTGTTGGGATCAAAGAGGAGTACGGGCTATGTATAAAAATGAGAGGTTAAGGCCATATAGGACATATTAGGGTTTCCAAGAGGAAACCCTAGTAAACGATGATGAGCCTAGGTGGATAAATAGGAAAGTGGGTCTTGACCCACATGTATGGGGGCTTTTGGATTCATGGTGAGTAGGGGAAATGTGAGAGAGAAGTCTTGGAGTGCCAGGGAGTGTAGATGTCCTAAGTCATAGGATAGGGTTATTTAGGAAGTATGGGGTGGAAGAGTGAGAATAGAAAGTCCATTGGGGCATGCGTGTCTAGTAGGAAATTACTTATTGAATAAGATACGAATAAAACACTAAACATTTAAAGTAAAAGACTACTGCGCCAAGCCTAGGCTGATCTACCGACAAGAATAGTAGGCAGGTGCATTTACCTTGAAGGTTGATCCACCAGTGAATAATAGTGGCTAGGTGTGTAGGGATGGCAACGGGGCGGGTCGGGGACGGGGACCCCATCCCCATCCCCGAACCCGATAAGAAAAATAATCCCCGAATCCGACCCGATCCCCGTTATTTTTTTATCGGGGATTCCCCGACCCGATCCCCACGGGGATCAAATCCCCATACCCGACCCGATCCCCAATCTATTTTCCATCCCCGATTTATTCTCCGTTCTTAAAACCCGACCCGATCTCCGAAACCCGACTTTATACCCGATCCCCGATCCCATCCTCGATCCTCAAACTATTTTTTTATATTATATTTTTAATTTATATTCTATAAAAAAATTATATATTATATATATATATATATAATTATATAAAAATATATTTATATAAAATTTCGGGGCGGGTTCGGGGATGGGGACCCCAAACCCATCCCCGCCCCGTCCCCGAAAAAATCCCCGTTAAGAATCCCCGAACCCGAACCCGAACGGGGAATCCCCGACGGGGTCTCGAACCCGCGGGGAAATTTGCCATCCCTATAGGTGTGTTTTGTCCTTGAGTGTATTCCGATCCACTTGCTATAATAGTGGGGGATCCTAAGCTCAAAAAAACCAAACATTGGATGATAACAAATAATAGAAAAAATACTAATCACCTATAGTGGAATATTATGTGAATCGGGGCCAATTTGATATACCGGTGAGAATAATTGTCAGGAGTATTTTATTCTGGAGACCAGTCCACCAACAAATAATATCAGCCAGAGTGTCCTGCCCTGGAGTGTACTCTAATTCTCTTGTTATAATAGTGGGGTTCCTGTACTCGTATAGATATAATTCGAGAGATGTGTGAAGATGGTATTAATGGCCTAAATTATAATAATGGTGATTAATTGGAATGACTTACTGCATGCATTATCTACCTTTTTCATGTTATGCTCTATCTTAGCCGTATAGTTACCTTACTTAGTACATAGCGTATTAATCATCCCTTTAATGGGTGCCGCTCATTCCTATAAGCAGTGGCCCCTCCTAAGTATATGCATCTAGGAGATGATGCATATAATAATTTTGATGCTTACGATACCTTGGGCGAGACTAAGTGATGACCTATTGTACATGGTGTGGGGTCTGAGTTGGATGTTCTTTGGGCTTATCGTACTCTATTTTTCCTATCATTTCTATCTCTCCCATAGTGGGTGTTGTTTGTACTTAATTTCCATTATGTATTAACTCTGACATTTGCGTACTCTGGTTTTATCTATGAAATGTCGAACTATTATGGTTTTTATTGATTATTTGTGTTAATGCTTTTAGTTCCTTTATCCTTGTGGTTAATATGAGATTAACCAGGGGTCAATCTTGTACTAATCATGATGGTAGTAGCCCTATTTTTAGTGTATGGTTTTTTATAATAAACAAAAATTTTCAACTGTAAATTTTGGAGGTGTTACAAGTTATGCCAAAGCATGTTGTTCTTGTTCTTTTGAACTTTATAGGTTTTAAGACTATACACAATGTTATAATGTGATTCTTAACATACCCCGGAATTTTGCTAAACCTAATATTGTATCATTAATACCCTGATCTGATTATAATCTCAAAAAAATATTATTTTAGCCTTGCCCAAATTTTTTAATCTCAAAATCTTAACCTAATCCGCATCTTTGATCAGGATAATTTTTTTTTTCAGAATGCAATCTTAATTCCAGTCAATTTATATCACTAACCTTAAACATACCTATTTTATCTAATTAAAATTTTATCTAAAACTAACTTTTAACCTTTTTATCTTTTTCCTTTTTCCTTTCTCCTTTCTTTTGCATTCTATGCCATAAATGGTTGACTTTGATCTTCTTACCCATTTGCAGCACACAACCATCACCCTCACCTCCTACTGCAACCATCATCATCCCTCACCATCTCACGTTGTTGCTCCCCCTGCCTATTTATTTATCACACACACACACACACACACACAACCATCACTATCTCATGCTTCATACCCATGCCATTTTCACCCAATACTCTACTGTCACTCTCAACCATCACCTCCAGCTACTTTCATTGAAAAATTTCCCCTACCACTCCCTCATGTTGTCGTTACTGCCATCGTTACCCTGCATCCCTCGTTTTGCATGCACGCACACACACACACACACCACTCATCACTCTCATAATCTCATTCCCCTAATTTGTTTGTTTCATTGTTGCCCGAATTGTTTGTCAAACACCACCTGCCCAAGCCCCCTTTCTTTCTTTCTTTCTTTTCTTTTCTTTCTTTCTTTATTTCTTTCTTTCTTTCCTTGTTCATCTTCGCATGCACATAGACACACACACACACACACATATATATATATACCACTCATCACTCTCATTCCCCTAATTTGTTTGTTTCACTCTTTTCTTTATTTATTTATTTCTTTCTTTCTTTCTTTCTTTCTTTCTTCTTCTTCTTCTTCTTCTTCTTCTTCTTCTTCTTCTTCTTCTTCTTCTTCTTCTTCTTCTTCTTCTTCCCCTTGCTCTGTTTTTGTCATCGAACCACTCCATCACCACCACAAGGTCCACAACCACCAAGCATTGCCCAAAGCCTGGTGGACCGACCGCCAAGGCCACCCCATCACTCCCCTTGGTCATCATTGGTTGTCAGCCGTTGCCATCACCACTACCATTTCCCCCTTTTATTTCCTCTCATCTATCACATTTTTGTGAGACTCGCATATCGCGCACGACCGTGCATTACTAATTTTCCTTCTCTCACACTCGTACAAACCATCACGGTTTGACCGTGCACCCTCACACGACTCATGCACAACCTTTGCACGCTCGTGAGCACCTATCGGTTATTTTTTGAGAAACTTGTTGCTTGATCATGGTTGTGCCTATTCACACAACCTGCCTATGCAAGATCTTGGCACACTGCTTGGGTACACCCTCAAACCTTATCCAAACACTATCAAAATTTGACCATAATACCACCGTACATTCCATTACACTTCCACACAACTCAAGCTTCCCTTTGGCTCCAATTATTTTCATTTTTACCCTCATTTACCTTAACTTCTCCCTCAGTTATAATCTTCAAGCCTAATTATGTATTGTCTTATTTTTTGTAGGTAATTTTTTGATGATCTCAGAGGAGGAGGTATAGGATTTCGTACATAGAGCCCGGTGTCTTTATTGGTAAGGATACACATCGTAGTTAGGACTTTGTGTTTATGTGTATGTGCTTTTATTGGACATATGATATGATTAATTTTATATTGTAATATGATATATTGAGTAGTACGATTTTAGGAGTATGCTTTTGGTATAATGTTTGATATAGTATCTTTGCAAGTAATTGAGGATTTATGTTCTAAATGGATATTAGAGATGTATTTATATTGGTATTGGGACTTATAAAGCCTTGTGAGATTATGAGAATGTCAAATTACCTAAGGGTATTATGGTCATTGGAGGATAATTATGTGGTCCTAATAATGTTATTAAATTCATGTCTTGTATATTTACATGGGTCATGCATGATAATATTGAATACACAATTAACTCTAATAATATATTAATCATTTAAAGTGAAAGATTACGTGAGTCGGGCCGAGATATTTATATGGTATGTTCTACCAGATAATAATAGTGGCTCAGGTGTCTCATTACTAAGAGGTGCATTAGTCCGTTCCATCGGATTAAGAATAGTGCAATCCCATACTCAATGTGAATAAATATAAAATTAAGAGATAAAGTATTAATAGAAAATACACTAATCATTTAGAGTGAAAGACTACATGAGTTAGGACCGAGGTGTTGAGTCTCTTCCACCGGATAATAATAGTGGCTCAGGTGTCTTGTCCTTGAGAGATGCTTTAGACCATTCCACTTATCTAAGAATGGTGGCTCATGAGCATTTTTTTCTCTAAAGGGTATTGAGTCTATTCCATTAGATAATAATAGTTGCTTAGGTGTATTATTATTTGTCCCTAATATGTGTTTTGGATCATTCCACCAGTTTAAAAATAGTGGGGTCTTTGAAATTGATTTAAATAAAAGATTGGAATATGATATATTTATATAGCAAGACTTGAAATCATTATTTACCAAGCACTATTTTATATTCTCTTACTATGCAGTCCATGCTTATTCTCTGATATGAGTTCATGTATTATGTGTAATCCTACTTCGATTGTATTATTACCTTACTTAGTACGTGGCGTACTGATCATCCGTTTCACAGGTGTTACTCATTAACATGAGTAGACGACCCAGATGTGTTTGTGCAGGCTGAGGCTATCCCATTAGGCAAGTTTGTAGCCTTTACTGAGTTATATGTGGAGGAGTTACTTTGTATTAGGGTTATGGGTGTAGAGTCACGTGTACCTGGTTGATGTATTTATTCGGATACCTTTTTGGATTATTTGATCCATAGTATCCCTTAGTTGGTATTTTCTTATTGTAATTCGGAGTTAATCTCCAAACTCATATTGTATTTGTAAAAGTTATTCCATTTCTAATTTATTTGTTTTACTATGAATGGTTTTAGCCTTATGATTGATGTAATGATGGTTGGGCAAATCAGACATATGTCAATTATCATAGTAACACCTAGTATTTTGCTTATATGCTTTCATTGTAAAACAAATATTTTCAGTAATAAAAATGGGGGTGTCACAATTATTTAATGATGATAACACACATCTTGGCATGAATTTAATGGATGGATTGAATGGTTTATGATTCATGGTATTCTCACTAAGTACTTTGGAAGGTTTTAATGGAAAAAAATGGAATGAGTATGCTATGACTTCATAAAGGGAAAATGAAATCCATATTTTTTACCTAAACGAATTATCTTTAAGGGTTGATTTAAATTTGGTTAAGTGCTAATGGAAAAACCACCACATGGTTGGAGGGTAATAATGGCTAAGATGGAATGATTATATGCGTGTATTACTTGGGCGTTATATGGACATTATATGATAACATAACCTTGGAAAATATTACATTAATTACTTAAAGCAAAATATTATTGAGTTGTGCATGAGGCTAGGTTAGCCAGTCCTCAATTAGCTACTGGAAGTTAGTATGCATTTGGGTGTTAATTTAAGCCTTCGGTCATTATCTACTCTGGACACTAATGATGTACTAGGGGGTATCGATACTAATGGGTCTAGTGACCTAGATGGTTTTTTGGTTTCGACTAGACTTTATGTCCATTGGTGGTTGCTTGGCTCTGACTGGACTTTATGCCCTCTGGTTTGGACAGACTTCCATGGTATACGAGACCATGGGGTGGTAATCAGTTCATCACTCGATAAGAATAAGAATAAGGATACAGATAAAGAAAAGGGAAAAATGAATAATGGCTTATTAATATTTAATCTACTGGATTGTGAAAACTTGAAAATGGTCCTAATATAATACTCATGTAGTTGGACACTAGAAGATCTTAGTAAAGTGTGGGATAACTTGTTATTAATTATACGTTTCTATCCATAATATCTATGCTCTATTGTTATGCATGTGAGTCGTGAGTTGTCTAAGTCATTGTTATGGTCTTACTCAATACGTAGCGTATTGATGTGCTCTTTAATAAGTTGTCTAAGTTGTTGTATATCATGAAATCTTGATGCATTATATTATTATTCTGATACATGTACGTCTAAATGTGATATGGAAGTATGATACGGTGTTCAGTATAACCTCCATTATTGTTTGTGGCTGTAATCCCCCAATTTTTTTGAAAGTCTATAATTTAATAAACTGCTTTTATTTGGGATGACTTAGCTTTTAAAATTATTTAATTTAATTATTTTGAGGATTTTGCCTTTTAAATTTATTTAATTTAATTATTTTATGGATTTTGAGTATATAAAATTATTGTGAATATTTAGTAAGTTAAAATAAATAAATTGTTATTTTATCATACCCATTTTATTTAAATAAGGTTTCAAACCAATATTTTCTAAAAGTTACCTTTTAAGCTAATACAATAAAATATATTAAGTTAAATTATTAAAATTTATTTATCCACCAAAAATACTACAACCTATTTCCCATAAGTTATTTTATTTATTTTTCTCTCCTATTTTCCCATTTTCCCTTTTTCCTTATTTTCCCTTTTCTTTTTTTCTCTCCCTCATTCTCTTTTCTTCCTTCTTTCCCCCATTCCCCCCGACTGGGCTAGCCCACCGGCCCAGATCACTTTCTCCTCCCCGTCCTGCGCATGCCAGGCCTCCCTAGCCTCCTCCTTCGCCCGAACCACCCGGCTGAACACCTCCCTCTCTTTTTCTTTTCTCCCCCTGGACCGCTTGGTCCTCCCTCTTTCCCTTTCCCTTCTTCCCCGCGCCCCGCTGCAACTCGCAGCCCCCCTCTGCACCAACCAACCACCTGCACCGCATGCCCACCTTCTCCCTCTCTCCCTAGCCGTTCGTTTATCCCACCTCGATCGACCGACCTCCCTCTCACCTCGCGGGTGCCTGCTCCCGCCCCCCTTTCTTCCCCTCTCTTGGTTCTCCCCCATTTTGGCCTATAAATACCACGAAGGAATCCAGCGTCAGACCCTTTTGGAATCACAGCCCAGAAAACCCGCCTTGCACCACCCCTAGTTTAGACAACCGCCTCGTCGCCACCACCCATCTCCGCCGGGGGAGCTCCCTCTACCTCCCCATACCTTCATTTTTCCCTGCCACCCTCTCCCTTCCTTCTCCTCCCTCCACCACCATTTCTCCGTCTCTCTTCTCCCCCATCACCGCCACCTGGGCCACCACCATCCCTAGGTGGTCCTCTAAACTCCCCAACCCATGAACCCTTGTTATACAAATGTTAGTTATTTTTAGTAGTATTATTGGTATTATTCTTAATGTTATTATTGTTGTTGTTGTTATTATTATTATTATTACCTTTATCATTATTATTATTTAACCTAAATCCATAATATTTATAACTAATATTATTATTATTAATGGCCTATAACTTTAGTATTATTTTTTAACATTATTATTATTATTATTATTATCATCATCATTATTATTATTTAACCTAACTTTGGAATATTTATAACTATTATTATTGTTATTAATGGCCTATAACTTTAGTATTATTATTTTTTTTCTTGTTATTATTATTAATGATAACTTTGGCACCTTAGCACTTTTATTATTATTGTAAATATTCGAATCCTTATATTACTACTACCATTTCTATTATTATTATTATTAGTATTATTTTTAACATTATTATTATTATTATTATTATTATTATTATATCACCTTGTCACTATGGTTAATATTTCATATATCACTAACCTTACTATCACTACTACTATTATCATTATTAGTAACATTGAAACTATTACCGTTAATAATATAAATATTATTATAATTACTTTAAATTATTGTAGCTATTAAGACCTATTTTTGATTAGTAGTAGCATGATTAGCTACCTTAGGAATAATAACCCTACTTTTACTTATAAAGGTATTATTATTATTTTTAGCCCTAATAGTAAGTTCCAATAAGGATAAGGTAAGAAGGATAGTAATTTTGGTTAGAGGGAAGTTAATCCATAGTTTTCCCTCTTATAGGCGAATCAAGTCAAAACCCTAAGGAGGCGTAGGAACGTGCTTCAAGACCGGTGTCGTATTAGGTAAGGATGTGGCTAAGAACAATTATGTGTGTGTTATGTGCCTTGTGTGCCATGTCATATACTTTATGTTTTTAATAACTAATTATTTGTAGCGTAGCTTGGAGTTGAGGTATGCTTATATGAATTCCTTATGACATGTGTATAATGATTGATCTGTTGTGTTTATGATATTTTATGACGTGACCCTCTAGGACATGCATGCTAGGATGTTAATAATATGATGTGGGGACATGAATGTGAAGGGATAAAAAAAAGAGAAAATATAAAGTGAGTTGACTAAAGGGGGGACATGAGATTGACCTAATTATCTCATGATCCATGAGGGATAATTAAAAGGAGATTATGATTAAATAAATGAGGGATGTCAACTTTACATGGGAAATTTGTAGGGTTTGCATGGAGTGGATGGAGCTTGCATGAGAATGATCTTTACGTGAGAAAAGTTGTTTTAAGGTGTAAGTAAAGTAAGGGGAGAGTTGTGGAGTGATTGGAAATTTTGGATGAAAATTAGTACGTTGGTTGGTGTAATGGTGTATAGGAGACTTGATTAGGGTTTGGGAGGAAACCCTAATATGGGGGGAAATGTGGAATTAAGAACAATTAAGGAAGAATGGAGTAATGGGTTAAGAGTGGAAATTTAATATATGATGGATGAGTATGGGTGCCATGGGAAGTAAGTAATGTTAGGTGGAAAGTAGAGAGATTACTTGTGGGGGGAGAAATGTGCTAGGATTTGGAGTGGCCAGCTAGGGTTTTTTGATCACCTACAAAATCAATGACTAAAGTGATATGATTTGGGGTTGAATCTAAATGAGATGAGGTGTTAGACGATAAATGAATCAATGGTAGTAAAGTAAGAGGAAGTTGGGCCAAATAGGTCCAATTAGGGCTTCAAGGGAAACCCTAAAGGGTGATAGTGGGTGGAGTTTGATGTCACAAGGTGTTGGGCCTTAACCCACAACCTTAGGAGTGGGTTTTCATTATATGCAAGTGTAAGGGAATGGATATCGGGGTGTGATAAGGGGTGAAAGAGTCCCAAGATATGGGACGGGCCCTCTCGGGAAGATAGAAGTAGAGGGTTGGTGACATGCATGGCAAGGGTCAATTGCTTACCGAATAAGACACGAATAAAATACTAATCATTTAAAGATAAATATTGTTGAGCCAGGCCTAGACAGGTCCACCGGCGAATAATAGTGGCCAGGAGCCGGGGTGCCCTGCATGACCAGTCCACCAACTATAATAGTGGCCAGGCGCATTTTGTCCTGCATGATCGTTCCACCGGCTATAATAGTGGGGGTCTTTGTACTCAACAAACCAAACATAAATGTGATGTTAATACATGAGAATGATACGAAGTAATTATAGTGAAACATCATGTGAGTTGGGGCCAGACCGGTCCACCAGCAAATAATAGTGGTCAAGCGCGTTTTGCCCTGCATGATCGGTCCACCGGCAAATAATAGTGCTCAAGCGCGTTTTGCCCTGCATGACCGGTCCACCGGCTCTAATAGTGGGGTTCCCGCACTCACATGAATTGATAAAGACTGTGATGTGAATCGATTATATTTACCAGAGATCTAAATAATGAGTTTACCTGGACCATAGCCGGCCTTCATTATTTGTATTACTACATGTTTGGACTTAGCTGCATAGTTCCCTTGCTCGGTACGTAGCGTATTGACCACCCGTTTCATGGGTGCTGCTCATTCCCACGAGTAGATGACCCACTGAGTTTGTGTAGGTAGGAGATGATATCTTCGATGCCTATGACTTTTACGAGGCATTTGGCGGGGCTGAGAGTTGAGCCTAGACCTGGCTTGGAGACCGAGAGTGACATGGTCGGACTCTCCTTTTCATTTCGTTCTACTTTGTATCATTTTATCTTAGTTATGTTCTATCGTACGATACTTTATGTTCCTTGAGAACTTGGTCTATGTACCCCTTTGGCTTGTAAACCTTTTTACGCGTACTCTGAATTTTATATTGTGAATGATTTAACTTCTTTATGAATTATTGTTTTAAGTATTAGCTCTTGTTTGATGATAATCCGTTTTAGCCTTAGCACTTGGTACTAGAACGGTAGGAGTGAACCGGTCTGGTACTGAGTGTGGCGGTAATATCCCCACAATTCACAGTTTTGTTATTTTGCTTTCATTAATTCTTTCATTTAAAACAAAAATTTTCAGTAGTGAATTTTGGGGGTGTTACAAGTAATGTAATACCCCAAATTGAGCGGAGTACTACAAGGATTGATATGGCTACTTATATCAACATCGTATACCATCATTTCGGTGATTCCATCCTAAGAACTCTACAGTTAAGCGTGTTGGTCGTGAAGCAATTTTAGGATGGGTGACCCTCTTGGGAAGTTGCGGAAATTTTCTGAAAATTTATCGGGAAGTGCACGAGTGAGGACAAAGCGTGCTAAAAGGACTCATGTTTATCTATGGGGCCAGCTGATCAATCCAAAAGCGCTCCAAGGTAGCCCCCATGTGGTCGTGTCGACTCGGGGTGTTACAAATGGTATCAAAGCGAAACCGCGACCTTGAGCTGAACTTGGATGAGCCAGTTAGCCACCTAGCGGGACGATTCTTGGGATGAACTATATTGAGACAATCATTGATTGAGGCGCAACGAGGACGTTGCGTTCTTTGAGTGGGGGTGAATGTAATACCCCAAATTGAGCGGAGTACTACAATGATTGATATGGCTACTTATATCAACATGGTATACCATCCTTTTGGTGATTCCATCCTAAGAACTCTACAGTTAAGCGTGCTGGCCGTGGAGTAATTTTAGGATGGGCGACCCTCCTAGAAAGTTGCGGAAATTTTCTGAAAATTTATCGGGAAGTGTGTGAGTGAGGACAAAGCGTGCTAAAAGGACTCGTGTTGATCTATGGGGCCAGCCGATCAATCCAAAAGCGCTCCAAGGTAGCCCCTGTGTGGTCGTGTCGACTCGGGGTGTTACAGTGGCTTTGTATGTTTACGACTTTCCATTAATGAGGTAACTTGGCTTACTCAGTATGTAGTGTACTGATGTGCCCGCTTGTTTGGTCACATGCTCAATCTCACGAGTATAAGACTATGTGTAGATTTTTAAGAACGACCAATAATGGGCCTACCTCATATTAGGCTTGGAGGTTTGAGAGTGTGGACATCCAAATATCGTTGTTTGGTTATTAATGGACCAGGGTTTGGGGCCTTGTCCTATTGTCATTTTATGCCTATTGTATCTCTATGTTTTTTGTTTACTCTCTCTAATGTATTTGATTCTTTTGGGGATTCGTCAAGGTCTTGTTTTGTAAACGTTTCTTTTGGGATTTATATATCATATTTCTCACGTACTCTACTCCTATTTTGGTTAGTTTGGTTTCGTAATCTTCTATCTAATATGGGACAGGCAACAAACGCCTATCTTATGTTAGGTGTTACTGTAATACCCCGTATTTTTAAAATCCAGATTTATTAAGTTTAATGATTTTATTAGCGTAATTTGATGCAAACAATTAATCATTTTAATTTTGATTCGTTTTATGAATTTATCGACGATTTTGAATTCATATTTGAATTTAATTAATCGTTGTCGTTGTGAACCATTTTAGATAAATTCGTTCACGACCATGATTTTATTACATTCTTATGATTTCGATGTTCGGTTAAAAATATGTATTCCCATTCTTTCTTGTATTTTGATTTTTAATATTTTAGATTCGTTTCTGATTATAACTTCGTCGTGTGATTACGACTTTATTTTGGAGTTATATTTCATTAACGAAATATATTATTTAAATTATGGAATTTCTGTTTAAATAGTTAAATATATTTTAATGATTTTATCCGTAGAAAATATTTCCGACTTTAAATTTATGCATTTTCGGAAATCATTAATATTTTCGGGAAGTTTTAATTTAAAAGGATTTTTGGAGCTTATTTATGAATTTCTTTCCGAAATTAATTTTCTTTCGTTTTACGCTTTTTGGTTTGCGGAAAATCGGTTTCGGAAACTATTAAATTGGTCTCGGTTTATTAGAATTTGACTTAAATATTTTATTATATACTTTTAAATATTTTTTTTGAGGTCTTATAATATATTTTCGTAAATAATATAAATTTTTACATTCGTTGGTAAATTCTTCCGAAAATATTTATGAAATTATTTATATAGCTTTTTTATTTATTTTAAGCATTCGGATCGTTTCGAAATAATTTTCGTTAATGAATTTTAGATAAAATCTTCCAATAATAATTTTTAAACTTTTAGTATTTTGTTTTACTTCTATTTGAAAAAAAAAACCCCGCAACCCCTCTCCCTTTTCCTTTTTCTCTCCTTCTCTTCTTTCTCCCTTTCCCGTGTGTCCCTGTTCTGCAGCCCCAAACCCTAGCCGCCTCTTCTCCCAGCTCCTGCCTCCTCCTTGCTTCGCTTCGCTGGTCGACCTCCAACCACCGGCCACCACTATCGACGCAGCAACAGCAGTCAAAGCCGCACACCAGCAGCCGCAGCAACAACCGCTGCAGTAGCCAACCTCAGCAGCCACGCACAGCAATAGCAGCGGCGAGCCGCCTTCCGGCCATGACAGGTCCTGCTGACCACCGGCGAGCTGTCCCTGTTCCCCGATGAAGCTTTCCCGGCCTTCCTTTGCCCCGATTTGTCGGTTTTTGTTTGGTATAATTTTCTGAAAAACCCTATTATAGATTTGGTAAATTAAATGTAATTTAGCTTGTGAAAAGATAAATTGATTGTTTGTTTATGTATATATGTGCTGTAAGATGGATTTGGATAGGCTAATTGTATGGTTATGTTGGAATTTTGGAAAAATTGGATTTTGGCCGGGTTATGCCCAAATTTTTCAGATTCGTTCGATTTGGCGATTTTGGGTAAATTTATTATACAATATGTTTTAAAATGTATCTAATTTCATTTTGGAACCGTCAATTTGAGAAATTTATGCAGGTTTTATCGGAATTTGATTCCTAGGTCAAATTTTGGGTGTAATGAAATTGGGTCGTATAATTGAGTCGTTCCGCTCAATTGATTTTATAATATCGTTTAAAATGTATTTAATTTTATATTGGAAGTGTTGATTTGGGAAAATTGTGCGTAATTGATCGAAATTAGATTTTTAGGTCAAAACTCCCGCGGGTTTAAATTGGATTGTGTAATCGGGTTATTTTATTTTATTGACTATATAAACTACATTAGAATATGTTTAATTACATTTCCGAACCGTCAATTTATATGTTTTGGTAAGAATTGATCAGATTTGCGTTTCGGGCTCAAAAACCCTAATTGTGCTAAATTGTGTATTTCTTTTATTGGTTTTGAGCAATTGATCATTTGATATGTTATAAAATGTGTTTAATTGCATTTATAAACATTCAATTTGATTAAATTTATAGGATTTTAACGAATTGTATTTTCGGGCCTAAAACCCTAAATTTCAAGTGAATTTATGAAATCGATTACTTGTATTGTTGTTTTTCTAAAACTGAATTTATAGAAATAGTTGAAATGGTATTAATTGTTTTCTAATACCTTTAATTTGAATTAATTAAATTGAATTACCTGAGTTTGTGTCGTGGGCTTTAAAGCCCTAATTTTGAAAACGGATCGTCTTGAATTGGTTAATCGGAAGATCGTTTTGTTGAAATTGATTGTCTAGTTTTATCTAAAATTGGTTTAATTGTGTTTTAAAGCTAACAATTTGAGGTAATCAAAGTGATTTGGCCGATTCGTGGTTTAGGTATTAAAAACCTTAATTTTCGGGGATGATTTTATAAAATTGATTTTGCTATGTGTATTTTATTTGATCGGTTTCTATCTTTGGGTTTTAAATCATTTAAATTATGTTTTAACCTAATCGGTTTAGATTTGGTTCTATGTAAATGGTTGGGTTACCCATTTAGTTGTAAAACCTAATAAATAAGTTATTTTCGATAAAGTAACTTATGATCGATTATTTTTTCTCGAGCTTTCCAAATTAAGTTGAAATGTCCCAATTGATATTTTTATTAATCTGTTTTGATTTAGTTTTAACCTTAAATCTTGATAAAGCTATGCTTTTAAGTTCTAAGTGTTGGACACGTTTTCTAAGAAAGATCATTTGTGTTGTTTGTGTTTATTTAATTAGAATATGTGAATTATTGATTGATAGAATAGTTTCTAATTTAGTTTTCGATTTCTATCGGATCTAGGAAAGCTTTCTCGTGGATCCACGAGCTAGTGATCGCTCCCTCCCTCTTATCTCGCTTACCTAGCTTCGGATCCAGGTAAGTCTCTACTTACCTCTACTTATGGGTGTTTCGTAAGGACGAAGCTATGGCCTTGTGCTATGTGTGATGTGTTGATGGATGATGAGTATGCCATGTTAATGTGTATTATGCATGTGTTATGAATAATCTGTTTGTGTAGCGCAGCGTGGATAATGAGGTATGATGTGTGTGCCTTATACCATACGAGCATGACATGTTCCATGTTTGATGTTTGATGATGTGACATGATATGACCCTCTAGGACATGCATGCTAGGGTTTTGGGTAGCATGAAATGATAATAAAAGAACAACGGAAAAGTGGACGTTTGGGAAGTTTGCATGGGGGACTAGATCTTGCATGGGCGTGATCCTTACGTGGGAAAAGTTGATTTGGGTTGTAAGTAAGAGTTTTGGAGAGCCTTAGAGTGATTGGAGACTTGGTATGAAAAATAGTACGTGAGTTGATGCATAAGAGACCTGATTAGGGTTTTGCGAGTAAGTGGGTGTTGGGGAGTCTGCAGGGAGTATTTAAATTTTGCATGGGGATGAATCTTACGTGAGGCAAGTTGATTTAGGAAGTAAATAAGATAATGTCAAAGTTATGGGTCCATTGGAGACTTGGGTACAAAATTTTACGTGGGTCGATGTAAGGGTGTCTAAGGGACCCAATTAGGGTTTTGGGAGAAAATGAGGAATTTAAAGGGTACAAGGGTAAAAATGATCAAGGAAGGATGGAGTATGGGGTTGAGAGTGAGAACTCACTTATATAAAGGATGAGTATGGGTTTTCTAAATGAGAGAAGAGATTTTGGGGTGAAAGAGGGAGGTTACTTGTTGAGGAAGTAAAGTGCTAGGGTTTGGCATGGTCAACTAAGGTTTTGGGTGGCTAACTAGGGTTTTGTCGGTCACGCGTGAACTTGGGAGATAAAGTAATACATTTGGGGAATTTTATAATAAAAATGAGGTGCGAGATAGAGAACAAAGTAACGTTTGGGTAGGTAAGAAAGATTTGGGCCACATAAGCCCGATTAGGGTCTCCGAGGAGGAACCCTAGAGGGATGAGGACATGCGGAGTCGATATTATGTGTGTTGGGATGGCCTATATTCTTGGAGATTGTGCCTTACTATATGCCACTATGCCTAAGTCTACGGGGGATGGATGTCGGGTGTGAGAAGAGGCACGAGTCTCAAAATATGGGACGGTCCCTCTGGAGGGGAAAGAAGTAGAGTATCAACCGCATGCATGTCAAGGGTGTGATGTGATTCAATAAGACACGGATAAGACATTAATTACGTAAAGCGAAAGACTGTTGAGCCAGACCCAGTTCGGTCCACCAGTTAGAATAGTGGTAAGAGGCGTTCTGCCCTGAGTGTTTATTCCAGTCCACCGGCTATAATAGTGGTCAGAGGCATTTTGCTCTGAGTGTTTATTCCGGTCCACCGGCTACAATAGTGGGGGATTCGGGCTCGACAGACCCAAACGAATAAGTTAATCCACAGAAAATATACTATGTACTTACAGTGAAACACCATGTGAGTCGGGGCCAGTCCGGTCCACCGGTTAGAATAGTGGCCAGAGGCGATCCGTCCTGGGTGTTGATTCCGGTCCACCGGCTATAATAGTGGTCAGAGGCGTTCTGCCCTGTGTGTTTATTTCTGGTCCACCGGCTATAATAGTGGGGCTCCCGCGCTCACATGGACTAATGAAGAATGCGTTGAATGAATATGAATGAAGTAATCCATGGGAAAATACTAAGTACTTACAGCGAAACACCATGTAAGTCGGGGCCAGTCCAGTCCACCGGTAAGAATAGTGGTCAGAGGCGTTCTGCCCTGTGTGTTTATTTCCGGTCCACCGGCTATAATAGTGGTCAGAGGCGTTCTGCCCTGAGTGTTGATCTCCGGTCCACCGACTATAATAGTGGGGCTCCCACACTTACATGGATTATTAAAGAATATGTGTGAAATGGACATATTATTAATGAGGATAAAGAATAAGTCACCGGAAAGTACTCAAACCTTATCTTGCGTGTTATCGCATGTTGCCTATATGATTGTGTTATGCGTGCTATGTGGTATGATTGAATGCTTGGCCTTAGCGCACCTGCGGCCTTACTCAGTATTGGACCCGTACTGATACTACCTTGATTGAATGGGTCCTGTGATGATCCACCGATGGTGGGGAGCAGACATCATGTGCAGGTTTATGATCGGGTACTATTTTGGGGTGGAAGGCTTGACTTGAGTGAGTAGGCAATCCGGATATTGATCCTTCGGGACTTATTTTATTTAGCTGTATTTTGTACTACGCTTCATGTTTTGAAATCGTACTCTTAAGTTGTACTCCTAAACCGTATTCTAAATACTAATGGACTTGTGTTTCATTAATGATCTATGTTAACTACGGACCTATGTTTTGGTGATTCTTACTTAACGATTGATTAGTTTATCCTTAGCACTTAGTAGCGGAACGGTAGGAGTAAACCGGTCTGGTACTAAGTGTGGCGGTAATACCCCCAAGTTTACGGTTTTAATTCTTTCGCTTCCGCTAAACCTTTTGATTCAAACGAAATTTTTCAGTAGTAAATTTAGGGGTGTTACAAGTTGGTATCAGAGCTTTTGGTTGTTGAGAATCGGGTTTTGGTTAGAGATTCGGTCTCACGATCCTAAATGTTTTTAACTTCAAACGTATTTACCTTCTTTCAAGTGAATTTTTAAGTCCGGATTAGCTTGTGAGGATAGTGCGATTAGGTAGTATAAGTGGCCTTGTGATTGTTGTTGTAATCCTGTCCTCGAATATGGTTCCTTATTATTTGACATGCTTGACCTAGGTTAACTTGAATTTTAGGTGTTGTAGTTAATATGGTTTTGTAATTAGTTTGCTCTTAAGGGGGTAGTAACCCCACTAGGTAACCCTAGTCCTGTAGGTTTGGTGGATTGATAACCTTAACGTATACCTTGTCGGATATAGTAGGATGTGACATAAATTGTAATCTATTTTGATTGAGTAATTTCACTTTTTGGAGTTGTAAGAAATTTAGGTTTGTAACCCTGATAGTGATGTTTAAGTAGATGTATCATTTCAATTGGGAGAAACCTAGAATTGTGATAATGATAAGGTTGAGGTTTAGATAGAGGTGTTTGTTTTTATAAACAGGGTGTAGGGTGCCTAATTTACCCTAGTGATTTTAATGATGCAGTATAACTTTCATTATGGGTTTATATCTAGTTTCCATCGACTATCATTCTATCATAGGTTGTTTCCGTTTTGTATTTTGTATTAGTAATTTTAGCATTAATGTATGAAGATCCTTCCGCGTAAAGTAGGCATATTTTCTTTTCTAGTTGCTCGTGAGTGATAGTGTATTACGTTTTGTCTTGTACGAGGAGAACTATTAACGAATAGGAGATAAATAAAAATTGTGGACTCAAATGTTGTAGTTGCTATATTAGTAGCATTTTTGAAATTAAGTGTTTAGACTATCATGGTTATAGCGTAGATTAGAGAGCTTGTTGGTAAAGTGTTTTGGGTTAAGAATCCTCCTTGATTTAGAAGTGTGTGGTTGGTGTGTATGAGAATCTCTTATGAGTCGTTGAGCCAAGTGTTAGTCTTGTTTTCTTGTATAATGTTATGGAGATAACTCATTGTATAAAGTTTTATGTGCATATTATGTATTAGTTGTGTTATTAGAGTTGTGTAATCTTTATAATTTTTGTTCATTTATCCTATTTGAACTTCATGTTATACTTTTTGTTATTCTTTTGTAAGACCTTATTCTAAAGAATAATATTTTCTAAATGAGAGACGAGATTTTGGGGTGAAAGAGGGAGGTTACTTGTTGCGGAAGTAAAGTGCTAGGGTTTGGCGTGACCAACTAGGGTTGGCGTGGTCAACTAGGGTTTTGGGTGCCCAACTAGGGTTTTGTTCAGTCACGTGTGAACTTGGGAGATAAAGTAATACATTTGGGGAATTTTATAATAAAAATGAGGTGCGAGATAGAGAACAAAGTAACGTTTGGGTAAGTAAGAAAGAGTTGGGCCACATAAGTCCGATTAGGGTCTCCGAGGAGGAACCCTAGAGGGATGAGGACATGCGGAGTCGATATCATGTGTGTTGGGATGGCCTATATTCGTGGAGATTGTGCCTTACTATATGCCACTATGCCTAAGTCTACGGGGGATGGATGTCGGGTGTGAGAAGAGGTACGAGTCTCAAAATATGGGACGGTCCCTCTGGAGGGGAAAGAAGTAGAGTATCAACCGCATGCATGTCAAGGGTGTGATGTGATTCAATAAGACACGGATAAGACATTAATTACGTAAAGCGAAAGACTGTTGAGCCAGACCCAGTTCGGTCCACCAGTTAGAATAGTGGTAAGAGGCGTTCTGCCCTGAGTGTTTATTCCAGTCCACCGGCTATAATAGTGGTCAGAGGCATTTTGCCCTGAGTGTTTATTCCGGTCCACCGGCTATAATAGTGGGGGATTCGGGCTCGACAGACCCAAACGAATAAGTTAATCCACAGGAAAGATACTATGTACTTACAGTGAAACACCATGTGAGTCAGGGTCAGTCCGGTCCACCGGTTAGAATAGTGGCCAGAGGCGTTCCGTACTGATACTACCTTGATTAACTAGGTCCTGTGATGATCCACCAATGGTGGGGAGTAGACCTCCTATGCAGGTTTGATCGGTTACTAATTTGGGGTGGAAGGCTTGGCTTGAGTGAGTAGGCGATCCGGATATTGGTCCCTTGGGATCTGTTTCATTTAGCTATATTTTGTACTACGCTTCTTGTTTTGAAACCGTACTATTAAGTTGTAATCTTAATGATATTTTAACTGTTGTTGACTCATGGTTTTTGTGAATGGTCTATGTTAACTATGGACATATGTTTTGATGACTCTTACTTAACTACTAAATTCCAACTTTGACAAATATTACGAATGATAGTGTAGAAATAGGCCTGCAAAACCTTAGCATGTCCTAAATATTTTATTGTAATAGATATCATCTATCAAAGACATGTGTTCCAAGTAGTAAAGTGATGACGTAATAAAGTCCAATTGAACGCCTTTCTCTAAAACATTTAAGTCACAACACGCATACCCAAAAAATGATTAAAAGTTTCATTTCCAATATGGCATACCTCACATTCATCTAACTCCACCACCTACTGTAACACCCTCGTTTTTACCACTTAAAACTTTAATTTTGAGGATGCATTAATTACCAATTTACTGGATGTTACCACCACACTTAACATAATTCTGGCTCCCTCGCCTTTCTTATGTTGAGTACAAAGTCTAAAATAAACCACAACCAAAGTAAATCAGCATAAATATAATACCACACATAGATAAAAGTTACGGATAAATATTATCAGTATAATAAGATAACCAAAATACAGCAAGGGATATAAAAGTCTAAAAGAAATTTGACTGTAACAAAAAAGCAGTATCCGAAGGTACGACACCACTTTACCCTAACTCTTAGACCCAAAGGCCCACTATGAAAATGGGTCATCTTTCCAAGTACTCCACTTATCATTCCCGCTCATATATGCTTCATGTCACTCCATGGACCTCATGTGATCATCTATAAAAGTAGTCAACACGACTTCCTTGTACCGAGTAAATTATAACACCTCACAAGAGGTATCATACACACATAACACATAGCCACACAAAATCCTAAAAGTATAATTGAGTACAAAACACGTACCATAACCACAAGCAAAATTCATGTAATAATGTATATAAACATCCAACCTTATGCTCGACTAGTAAAACATGCTAGTTAACTTCTCATCATTTTAAGGTACACTAGACATACCTAATTAGTTTAATAGATTACAAACACTATAGTAGGGCACTAAGACAACTGCCGAACAAAAAAAATATTATCAATTACTGAGGTAGGGCACTGAGGTGACTACCAAACCAACAAATTCACAACCCTGGGGCAGTGAGGCAACTACCAGACCAACAAAACAAAAACAATATCAAGGTAAGGCACTAAGGCAATTACTAAACCAACAAATAAAAAATAATACCAGTTACCAAGGTAGGATATCAAGGCGGCTACCAAACCAACAAATCCATTCTTTTCATTTTATTACACAACATATTTCCATCTTTACTTACCCAAGAGGGATACAATCAACCTAGGTATACCGAGGTACACCCTGTCATGTTAACACCGAAAAGTGATACAATACCCTTACTCTCAGATATAGGGACATAACAGTATGCCTATTCACACGGGCTCACAGAGGCTATATAGTATTCTCCAACCTCGGTCACCTTGTTATCAAGTATCGATACCCCCTATGGGCATGTGGGTCACCTGTAGAGTGGAATAAGGCATTACTAGGGCATAACAACATATCAACAAACCAAAATAAACGAGGACCGACACCTCGTCTCTAGGGTGGATAATCTAGAGAGCAAATATTCCCAACCCAAGTTCTTTCGCTTTAAGTGCTAATATTTTATGAGGTGATCATAAATGTCACATAATCAACCTACCAAAAGTTCAAGACCATCCTAACATCCAGTTATTCATAAAAGACACACTAGATTAAAATTACCAAAATATCCTTCAAAACCATAGTTTTATAGCTCTATTCATTTTCATGCTAGAAATTATTATTACGATATGTCTATCATGAAAAGGCTAGAGGGAAATATTTTACATTATTTTAGTATGTAGGTAATATTCGCATTTTGATCATTAATTATATTTTTCACTTTTCATATATTTAGTGGTTTGTGCTCACAAAACCCTAATCATGAAGCTCTCGTATATCACATCTCCTATGCAACATGTATGTACATCATAATACATGCATGGTCCCTAGGTTATGTGAATAAAAATCATCACAAGCTAACCTTAATCACGCATATAATCTTCCATGCGAATCATTGTACCCCTAACTACCACGCATTAGCAATAACACAGCCTTTAGCATGGAATTTTAATCATAACTTGACACGAATGAAAATCCTATCAAAATCCAAGACACGTGAACATAAATCATATAACATATTGCTATGCATATAACTTAACCTTCAACAATTATAGGTATCATCTATTCAACATGTCATCATCTAATCATGCATGACGTAATACTTGAAGCACATAAAACCCTAGCATGATTATAGATATAAACAATCATAGCATGCTCACACATAAATTATACCGTCTTATGAGTGATTATATTTATGTAATCCATGCTCCTGTAAAAAGTACAAAAAATGTCTTCTTTAAAACCCTAAAGGACCAACTAGGAAATTAACACACAACAACACATGTATTAGCATTTAATATAGCACCACAATAACTCTAAATTAACTAAATCAACTAAAATAACAACTAACTGGCCAATCAAGGATGAAAATCAACCCACCAAACAAAATGAGGAAGAATTAGTGGAAGTTATCGGACAAGGGAGGGGAGTAGTGGTGAGGTTGTGCGTTGATAGGGGTAAGAGTGACTAAAATGGTTGAAGCCAATGAAGGGGATACAAACGAGAAAGGTTCAACAAGGTGTGGTGGATCGATACAAATGGCTAAAGCCAAGGGATAGGGATTTGGTGCTTTTGGCCGAAAGGGAGTGGAGGTTTTGGCGATTTTGTGTGCAGCTTGGGTAAGGGTTTTAGTGGATTTTGCTACAGGTTGGGGGTGTTTTTGATATGAGTTACAAAAGGTGAAGGGGTGGAACGACAAGGTTAGCCGGTGGTGTGTGGTGGTTTCGGTGGGAACGACTGAAGTTAAGGGGAGGAGAAGTTTGGACGAGGGAGATGTGTTTACTTTGGTGAGGTCGTGTGTTTGTGTTGTGGTGGTTTTGGTAGGAGATGCCAGTGCACGGGGTGAGGGACCGGTGATAGCGCTTGGAGATAGGGGAGGGAAATGGTGGAGGAGTATGTTGCAGATAAAAACGATGAGGATGGAGGCTAATGATGGAGAGTTGTAGAGAGAATTTTGCGTGAAGGAGCTCGTGAGAAGGAAGGGGAGAATACAGGATTGCTCAGACAGTTAAGGCACGACATGTGAGGAAGAGGAGAAGGGATTGAGAAGGGGATGCCACATAGAGGGATGTGGAGAAAAACAAGGAGAGGAAAATACGGGGGAGAGGGAGGTATGGTGTAGGGGAACGACACACAAGAGTAGGGTGTGTCGGGTAGAGGAGTAGGGTGAGGTAAGAAAAATCTAGCATTGGTTAGGGGATTGATTAGGGTAATTTATATAAGTAAAAAACCAGGGTAAAATATCTTGGTAAAATTATCAGATTATCGGAAGTAGGGTTTACTCGATGCAACAAGTGTCGGTTAAGATCTAACTCATGTTTAAAATTTAATAACGTACTCCCTAACAATTTTAACCTAGTTAAAATTTATATCTAATAAGTCATAATACATATATTAACAATATATTTATTATAAAACATCCTAAAATAATTATTACAACTAATACACATAATTACAGGTTCATAATTAGGGTTTTTGAAAACGGAGTATTACACATGTCATTCTTTCAATCTTATTTTCATTGATAGTCCTCTATAACGAGCAATCTAGAGGGTTATTTGGTGCATGGGCATTCCAATATGGCACCAAAATAATTTTTACCCAATCATGATAAGGGTTTTCTACACCACTTGTTGACAGACTGGGCTAATTGAGAGTTCGTTACTTTGGTAAAATTGATGCAAATCAAGCTCAACTATTTGATCTTTAGTATGCTCTTTATCATTTAAGAAGAATCAACCAACAAAGTTACTTTAGAGACATCCACAAGTCTAATATATCAATGACGTCTCCACTTGACCCATAAGCTTATATTGTTACCAATCAAACTCCATAAATGCTTACTAAGGCAACTAATGTTCTAAGCTGCCATTTATATCATCCCAAGTCCAACCTTCCTTTTTTTGGGTAGTAAATCTATGCCTAGGATTTAAGAGCCATTTTCTTCCATGGATCTAAGGTTTCCTATAAAAATCTTCTACATAAATAATTTGGTTGGTTCAACACAATCTCGAGGAGCAAAACAACCTGCACCCAATAGTCTGTGATGCAAAAGATCACTAATTGTAGTGTTTGAACTTCCCTTGCATAAGTTAGGTATTTTATGGTCCAAGATATGAGTTTATCGATGATCCTCTCAATAAGTGGTTGGTATAGAGCCATAGACAAGGAGGAACAATTGAGAGGGACACTTAAGCATTTAAACGGAAACCGACATTCAGTGATGTACAATAGAGTCAACATTTGTTATTTTGGCTCTATTTTCACACGTACGTAAATTTTAACATTTTCTATTGCTTTTATAGTGGTATTGCAAATTGAGTATGTGCCATGGTGTGCAATGTAATGGATGAAGGTTGTGATTAGGGCTGTTAACGAGCCGAGTTGAGCCGAGCTGGAGTAGACTTGGACTCGGCTCATTTACTAAACGAGCTTAAAAATAAAGTTTGAACTTAGCTCGTTTATAAACGAGCCGAGCTTTTAATGAGTTGAACCGAACTTTTAACGAGCAAACTTACGATCTTTGGCGGTAAATGAGCCAAACTCACGAGCTTTTGCACTGTAAACGAGCTCGAACTTATATTTATTATGTTCAAGCTTGGCTTGTTTAATAATCGAGCCGAGTTCGAGCCTAACTCTTAAGTTTGTTTAATAAGCGAACTAAGCCGAATCGAGCTGTTAACAAGCCGAGTTCAAAAAGCTCGCAAGCCGCCTTAGTTTGTCATCAGCTCTAGTTGTGATCATGATCATCAAATTGCATAAGTTTTACTTTATTGTATTGTGATTTGTTTTGGTGAATTATTTTACATAGTATGCTGATTTTTTTAAAAAGTAATAATTATATAAGATAATTATTTTTTATAAGTAATACTAAACAAGATATATATTTATTTATAAACAAAGGTATTAGAATTAGTAATTGTGTATAAATTTATTTGGCTATTTTGTTAACTGATGTGTAATCATTTAGTTTAATTATCTATTTGAATATGTCAAAATTTTCCTTCTTGAATTAACACTTTTTTCTAGAAGTTTAGTGTAGATTTAACAAAATTATTCTGTTATAGATTTCTCTATAGCATTAGTATTAGTATTAATATTAATAAATATAAATTTCGTTTTTATCATCCGATCCAGCGTGTGCGAGATGCGACAAGGTGGAAAAAAAGAGGATTCAATTTCAGCTGATAGTGGAGGGAAATCAAAAGTCCAAAACGAGAATCCAAAATTTCCAGCGCACCCAGGCGCGCCCGCCGTTCGTTGATTCGGGATTTTTAAACAAAGCTATCAAAGGCTAAAAAGAGGCCATGTCATTAATCCGTGTGAACTCTAATAAACCAATAAGAATCATTCTCTCCCATCTATATAAGCGATTTGCACCATCTAACATTTTCATACTTACCAATTCATAGCTTCCGTTGTTACACGTTCTTCTTCCTTCGATAATATTCGCTTTCTCTCTATATTTTCTTAAGACTATTATCTATGGCACCAAAGGCAGAGAAGAAGCCCGCCGAGAAGAAGCCGGCAGAGGAAAAGAAAACTATAGGCGAGAAGGTTCCAGCAGAGAAGAAGCCTAAAGCCGGAAAGAAACTTCCTAAAGAAGGCGGTGCAGCGGCGGCCGGAGACAAAAAAAAGAAGAGGACGAAGAAGAACGTTGAGACCTACAAGATCTACATCTTCAAAGTCCTGAAACAGGTTCACCCCGACATCGGTATCTCAAGTAAGGCTATGGGAATTATGAACAGTTTTATCAATGATATCTTTGAGAAGCTTGCTCAGGAGTCATCGAGGCTCGCTAGGTACAACAAGAAGCCAACGATTACCTCCCGGGAGATCCAGACTGCTGTGAGGTTGGTGCTTCCCGGTGAATTGGCTAAGCACGCTGTTTCCGAGGGTACCAAGGCTGTTACTAAGTTTACTAGCTCTTAGATTTAAGGTTAGGCTCTAGAATCTGTGAATTGTTGATGACGAGGTTTGATGGTGTGGATTAAGATCTAGGGTATCTATGTTTATTTTTGAATGAAATCGACGTTTCTGCTTCCAGAATTCTAGGTTTGTAGAAGGTATAATTGTGAAACAGTTTGACTCGCGCACTGCTGGTTATGGAATACATATGTTTTTAATTCTGCCTGTTTGTCTTTTCTCTTTTGAACTTCGGTACTTCTAAATTATAACGAATTTGCGGTTTGATCGATGCATAAATCGCATGGGGCGTCCAATTATTCTCATCCAATTTCATCCGTTGATTCAGGGCGTGACTGTGCGTATTTATGTAGCAGGATTCGAACGCCGGTTTTTTAAACCTTTCTGGCATTCAAACACTTTCTTTAGAAGGATATGTTTGATTCGTCTGGCTGCTTCATTTTAACACAACAGTAAGCGGGATTGCGGAGTGCTGATTAGTTTGCAGCTAGGATGGTATCCCAAGATGAAAATCCATTAAGTGGATGAATGGGTAGCATTTGCATCAATTACCAATTATTCTTTCTATTAAAGGTTAGAAAATGTTAGTTTTGAATGGTCAACTGCTGAGTATGTTTGACACTACGTAGCGAACGGGCATGTGTTGCGAGAGATTTTTTGCTGACGTTTCCCTGGGCGGACGGTTCAATTAGCTTCAAGGGAGACATGGGAAAGGCTCTGTATGGATTTGGAGGGCCATTTCCTGTCTGGAAATTTAGTTTTTGGAGATAACATATTGTTGTTGTGAGCATTGTTGGGGAGATTTTAATGAGATTTTCTTCGTCTCCTTGGTGCAAAATAAATGCTAGAAAGAAGTCTTGATCATGGAACGATGCATTAATATGTGGGTTAAAGATGGATTTCTGAAATACTGATTGTATTTTGTTCTAAATGAAGAAAATTGTGCTTTTTGGAGGGAAAGTTTTTGGTTCTTTGGTTTGTGTTTGTATCTATCTACACACACACAAACATAGTTATAAAATAGGTTTTGGCAACTTATTAATTTGTTTTAGTTTTAATTATTTCATATATTTTATTCCATATCTGTTAATATATGAAATTTAGATTTTCCTAATTTACTTTTTCTAGTGATGGTCAGACCCATAGTTGATCAAATCACTATAACATAAATACAAATTGTAGAATTTAATAAAATTATTGTAATATTGAGAAAAGCAAATAGAAAAGAAATCAAAGAGGGGAAGAGAAGAGAAAGACTCTTATTCATTAATACCATGTGTTCTTTTTTATTTAATTCATCACATCCTATATATATAATACATATATTTATTACATCAATTATGAAACAAAGTTAAGAAATATAGAAGGTGGTGTAGGAGACAAAGAGTTGAGAAGTTAAAATTATAATGATTTTTTTTTTTACAATTGATGATAATTTAAACTTAAGATATTATACACTACACATTCATAAATATGATATTTACAACATTATCCATTGGTTGTATATATTCTAATATTTATAATACTCATCTTTAAGAGTACATATTTGAAATAATGTCATTAAAAAACTTTTCTAGAAAATATCCAGTGGGATGAAACCATGTCTAAGGAAAAAAAAAAACAGTTTCCTCATCCTCAACTTATTATGCCTAATTCATATGTCATATTACGTATAATTCTATTTGTATGTTCATGCACACTTTGATAGTTCTTACATTTACAACTTTGCTATTAAACAATCCATAGGCATAAAACCTTGGCTTTTGTAACACTCCATAGGGATACAAACTTGGCTTTTGTACAAAAATATGTGTCACAAAATTGACTTTTAGATCATTTTTTTATGAACACTCGCTTATAACCATTTGATCTGATACCTTCAAATTTTATATTTCTTGTTCATATAAATCACGATAATTAAGTAGGTTTATTTGACTTTTATATGTCTATTCCAATTCATTTAATCATTTATCTAACGACACTCTATAGTGAGTTGAGAATAATTCTCATTTTTTTTTCATTATTACTTGCAACTATTTGGGTAAAGACATCATCAATGCCCACCTCATTCCATATTATACAAGTGTAAGAATAATTAATAAATATTATATTCGACATCGGAATCTATCATTAGATTCTATCTATATAGAAATGTTGACTAGTTGTGAGAAGTTTTTTATCATTAAAAAAAAATCATAACTCATCTTTTGAGGATTTAGCCATTTATACATATACCTTGTATCATATTTGCCATTAATTTATTAGAAGTCACTAAAATGACTTCTATGAGCTGAAAATTTAGTTAACACACATATGATTTTCATAATTTCCTGGGCATAAAAATGCAAATTATAGTGAAGCTACATCTAGCAAATATAAGCATGCACTTTGATTTCCTTTAGGTCTATATCTAATGGAAGATGCCTTATAAGTGCTTATTTGCATTGTAACCTCAATCCCCTCTTCTCTTCCCTTGAGATTGAGAAAACTAACATTCTCAATCTTCTTTGTGGCTTAACTTCACATATGTAGGGGAGTATAGGCACATATAACACTTATCTAATTTTTTAAAATAGCCATCATGCTCATTTCAATTGACTTAACTTAAGGATAATGTGATATTTGATTGGTATGTATCAAAAATCTTTGCATGCATATTGATATATCACTTTTAGACTTCATTAACAAGGGTTTGCAAATAAAATGCATAATCAATAATTCTACCAAGTCATTTTGCTTCCAAATTAAAATATTGATTGTATTTTTATTCCAATTAGACGACTATTTACTTTTTTGCCAATGCAACAAGATATAACACATGGCATTACATTGATGTATCGTGTTATACCATTGTATATTTATTTTGTCCATATGTGTCTCCTTGAAATCTATCAAGGGTATAAGAGATTTTACATTGAATTGCATTATAACAACTTGATAGTAAATTTATCAAGAATACTATACCGTTCATATGAGATCACTAGTTAAAAAGAATATTTAGAATTCTAAGTGGGTGCTTGTGCAAGTCTCAATGATCTTATCTATTATTGTTGCACTAACGTGATCTCATTTCTCATACCACAAATATAATATTTTATGATCTATTAACTTATAGTTAGTGACGCACTTTGATTTTTCACATATACCAAATGTACATATTGTGTGTTTTTCTCGGGCTTACTTTTAGAGATCTTGATGGTAATAATACTATCAAATACTCATAGACCATAGTAAGTTATCTAAGAAATTAGCTATAACATCATGTACAAATTTGTTATTTGCTTGCTTCTTGAGGAAAACCTTTAATAGGTTTATCATGCCACATACATGTATATATTTTTATCATTTATAAGCTTAGCAAATACTTCATCCTGAAAATGTAATGTACAATGCCTTTTCAATCATATAAAATGATTCTATAGAATGTATTCATATCTATGAAACAATAATCATTTAGTCACTATTGTTAAATTATTTCCTATTAAAGCAATAATTGAATGGAGAACTTCAAACGTCAACTATCAAATTATATATCAAATAGGAAGATTTAGGCTTCAACCATCAAATGTTTCCATCCACCAAAACTATAATATAATAGGGAGACTATTATAAATACTCTAACTATTGCGGTAGAGGAGGAGACTTAATTATAGGAGGTTTTAACCGCTAGGAATGACGAAGTAGGTGCATAAATGATACACAAAGCCATCATTACTACTTTGTGATTAGAATAAATACTTTAAATATTACAAAAATTAAAATTGTAGAAACTAAATTTCAAGGATTAAAATTTCATAAATAGAAAGTGCACTAATAAAATCATTGCTTGGATCTTTAAAAAATCAAATAGTTTAATCTTTTGGATCGAAATGCACTTGAGGCATTCAATACCATCCGATCTCCTTGATCTGTATTAGATAAGTTTTGAAAAAACTTTAACTATTTGATTTTCTTGATCAAATTGCATATAAGGTATTCATCGTCTTTTAATCATTCGATCTTTTGGATTGAATTGTACATAAGGTCTTCAGATTCATTAAATCATTGTTTAAAGCTTCTAGATTTCACCTCAAATTGTGTCAATAAATTTATGTATCTCAGGTATGTACTTGTAAATAATATAACTGGTCGAAAGCCTTATACTTCTACCAACATTTGTGTAATTACCCATCTATAATTTGGATATGTGGGGAAATTTTTTGCATTTTCTTGTGATCCTGCATTAACATTAGATGATAGAGGTTTGCACAATATTCTTAGATCAACTTTAGATGATGAGATATGTATATAGTGATGGGATATGAGACTGTCAATCCATCACACTTATCTATATGGTGATGAGCGATGAGACTGTCAACACATCAATTTTAAATTTACGTAATTTTTTATACATTGTTTCGTTAGGTGACTTTCCATCATCTTCCAGTGACCTATATACATATGGTGATGGCCGATGTGGCCGCCGATCTATAACTTTTGATATATGAACATATCATACTAGATCCAATTTGATTTTATTGAACAAGAGATTTTTTAGACATCTATTATTAGTTACCTCTACTATCCATCTCATAATTGAAAGGGAGGTCATCAATTGAGATAGAAATAATGAAATAAAATACATATCTCCAATATATACAATTAGAACTGATAAAAAAATGATTAGCATAAGAATAAAGCAAAGGGGGAGATAATACATTAGTTTCCCTTGTTCCGAGTTGATTCTAGACCATACTATATCCTCATTAAAATGCGTATTCAATTCAAATTAAGATGGTAATCAATGTTTATGGATTTTTCTTGATTATAAGATATGTCACATATGTGACATTTCATATCCTTGCAAAAATTGAGATCACGCACAAGAAACAGAAAGTGTAGGTTAGTCTTTTGTGACACATAATAGTCATATTCATATAGAATGATAACCGATGAAGATAGGACATTCCCTTTTATTAAGCACACGTGGGATAACCCAAAATAATGCCATATCTCCGTACCAATCGAACTCTACATCAACTCCATGGTCATTAGTTTACGAGAACCCTTATGTCCCCGAATAAGATCAACACAAAAGTAGAAATTCTTTGGTTAGAGTATAATCGTATTGATAAGGTGTGGTGAAATTGAGAAATTCAAATAAAAAAGAAATCAAAGAGAGAGGGGAAAAGAGGAGAAAGACTCTTATTCATTAATATGTATACGATCAACCATATTTCATATATATAATATTTATACTTATTACATCTATTATAAGAGGAAGATAAATATGGAAGGTGGTGAAGGAGATAAATAGTTAAAAGGTTACAACTATAATGGATAAAAATGTTCCAACAAATTGTAATAATATGAGTATTAAACATAAGATTTAATATAACAAACATTTATAAATTGTACATCTATAACATGTAAATATGATATTTATGACAAAAATCACTTTGTTTGAGATGAAATAAAAAAGTGAATTGAAATGCCAAAAAGAGAGAGAATTAAATAGAATTAAAATAAAACTAAAAAATAAATAAATTCCCATACAATGAATCTGAAGTCTGAACCCTAGGCGGCAACCTGTAAAAGTCCTCTCTATGGGCCATTGTTTGGTTTTGGGTTTCACTCTCCTGATCAAGTTGATGTGCTACAACTTCCTATTTATCGCGGTCCTTTTTGCAAGATGAGCCCAATGAAATTATGAAAAACAAAATAAAAATAAAAAGAGCTGCAAAAGGGAAATGAAAAGAATCGGAAAGAAGAGAAGCGTCGGCACCGGAGGACGGAGGAGTGAGTATAGACAGTAGTCACAGTAGGCAGTAGCCGCCACTCGCCGATACCGTCGAGTCATCGACTTTTGTTGCTGCTAGGGTTTATCTTGTTCACGACAGAGTTCTTTAATTTGATGACTCATTGATTTGGATATTCCACTGCTTCCCGAATATTATAGTCTTCCTTAAGCCAACAACGGCTTACCCTTCCGGCCACCGTCAGTAGCAGCTACGAGGTACATACTCCATCGGTACTAACTACTAAGTAATTCCCAACGACTCATGTATAAGATTGGAGATCTAGCTCTAAGCCCTTGGAAATCAAAGCCCTTGTTTCGCTATGCATTGGTTCGATTTGATTCTCAACTTTTCATCAGTAGTAAGTCATTCCCACTTCAAAACCCTAGCTATAGATTGTGAACAGTTCCCCCCCTCACGTCCTAAATCCTTTCTTCAAACTTATTTGTTCATATAATTTGGTGTAGGGCTCTCATATTATACCACAAATGAAGAATTGACCAGCATGTTCTCACCATTTGGTGTTGTGAAGGAAGGTATAAATTTTGATTTTGGAAATTTGTTGGGGGACTTCTGGATTTCAATTATGAATTTTGATATGAGTTGGGTGATTAACTTCCTCTTTTCTTTTTGTTTATTTTATTTTATTTTCCCTATATGATGTGCAGCAAGGTTGGTTATGGATCCAAGGACAAATAGACATAAAGGGTATGGATTTGTAACGTTTGAGACTGAAGCTCAAGCTCAGAATGCATTGAAATCGCTCAATGGCCTGGTACACTTTCACTCTCTCTCCAGGTCCCCCTTTCTCCTCAGCAAAAAACATTGCTGCTTGTGATTTTCTTTTTTGGCTCTGAAATAGAATTTATGCATAAATATAATGTCTATGGTATTCCAGATGCATTTAGATACTGTTCTTATAAACTATAGTTGCATCCTTCATCTCTGAAAGCCTGGCCTTTGGATGCAATATACGGGTATCAGCTACAGAGGGTATTGTTAATTTTGGGTGATACTCATTTGGAAATCACTCTTACTTTTTGATATGAATATAATATTGAAATAATTGTTGGTTTCCATTTTTATTTTTAGTCATTTTGTCTCCACATCAAAGTTCTCCAATATTATATTAAAATATATAATCCAGTCCATTTATATCCCACCATAATTATCTATCTTAAAAATTCTTTTGTGGACAATCTTTGTATTTAAATAATTATAAATATGAATTTCAAATATTGATACATATATTAATTTCAAAAATTGATATTAATATTAATTTAAAAAATTATTAATAATATTGATATTGAAAATTAATAATAATATTATAATTAATTTATAAAACTAACAATATTAATTTGGAATTATAATTAAACTTATTTTATAAATTAATACTATTTTCAAAAGTAACATTGAAGAAAAATGCATGATGTAACATGAGTTTAGTTGAAATATACGACATAACTCCGACTTTTCAAAAACACTCGTGATAACTCTAAGTATTAAGGGTTATGCATCAAGTAACCCACCATCTACCGGTAACCGTTAAATTGCCATCAAATTAAAAAAATCAAATATTTTGATATGAAATGATAATTTTACCCCTACATCCATTGCATATCATTCCCACCATTTTTCTCACATCTTTCCCTCCTTTTGTCTAATGTGAAATACCTAAAATACCCTCTATTATTTTAGTGCCAATTTTTATTTTCTTTACTCCTTTGAAGATGGGCATCAATTGAAAATTCACCAGAAATGAACGTTGATCAACCTCCACATTTCTGAAAAATTCATCAACTCGAATCCCCCATAATGTATTTGACCCAAGCAAAAACACAATTAATCCACAAATGCAATTGAACAAACCGTTTACGATTCATATTAGAAGATTGGCTACGAATTCTATGCAACAACACTGTTGAAGAACTCTATCGAAAATTACCAACTTCCCCAAATTTATTGAGAACACATGAAGCTCATCTTCAGAGGGAACCCATGAAACAAAGCAAAAAAGCTGGCAAAAGACCTCTGACTATCATTGGCTTTTTAGATCTGATTGAAACAACCATTGAGGCACAAGAAACATTCTTGTGCCTAGCTCTTGTATTCAAAATAGTACCGCCAACCCAGATAAGTATTTAGCTAAAACGAGATCTGGAAAATCAATGGACATGAGGCAAAAAATGATCTGAAAAAAGAAAGTATAGATCTTCAAACAAAGGATCCAGATCGAATTAGAGGGAGGTCAAACCTTCATTCTTTCATCTTGATTTAGTTTGAGATTGGTTCCTACCTCCTCGGTTCAATAGAAATTAAAATTGGCATTTTTCAAATGGTTTGTGTTATAGTTTGAGTTGAAGATTTTGATTATACTTCAAAGTCTCAGATATGATAAATTAGACCTTCATTTTTCAAATTTTTTTGCCTAGTGTTTCAGATCTGGGTTCTTTGTTCTGGTTTGTTTGTGTGTAGTTTAGATATGTGCATTTCCAATTAGATCTAAGTTGCCTCATTTTGGGTTGATTGATTCCCTAAGCTTTGATCTGTCTTTTCATTTCCCTCTCACTAGATTTTAAAAACTTTGATCCAATGTTGATGGTACCTCTAAGTTGAGTTGAAGATATTATTTTTTGATCGTTTGTCCTAGATCTGTAAAGATTAAAGATTCAATTCTGTTTCCCAAGTGCTTTGGATGGATTTCATTGTGTGTGTTGTTCCTACTTGAAAGCTTGTTTTCTCAATATGAACCTCAATTTTTTTTAGATGTTTCACTTTATTGAGAAGGAAATGGGGGGTTTTACTTTTAGGGGCATTTTAGATTTCTCACATTATACAAGAGGGAAAAGGGTGAGAATTATGGTGGGAATGATATGTAATGGAGGTAGGGGTGTAATTATCATTTCACATTAAAATATGTGATTTTTTAAAAAAGTTTGATGGCAAGCTAACAATTACTATAGACGGAAGGTTACCTAGTGTGTAACCCTTAATACTCAGAGTTATTCATCTATTTTTGAAAAAATTAGGGTTATGTTATATATTTTGACTAAACTCCAGATACATCGTGCATTTTTCCTTTTATTTATATTTATTTATTTTTAAAATTAATAATATTATTATTAATTTAGTTTTATTTTACTTTAAATTTAATTGAAAAAAATACCAAACTACCGACCCCTACTCCTTCTCCCTCTCCCGCCACTTTCCCCTTAGTTTTGCCCTTCTTCCTGTCCCCTCTTTTCTCCTTTCTTGTCCTCTTGCCTGGGTCCTCTATTTTATTTGGAGCACCGAATCTCTATGTAGCTCTGGGGCTTCAATTTTTTTGGTTGATTTTCAAGTGATCTCCCAACACAAGTAAAGAAAGGCATTGTAAATTTTTTTGATGCCCAAAATAAAGCCATTGCAAATGGTATTATATTCTCTCTAATGCTTTGGACTAGGGCCGTCTTTAATATTTTGGGTGCCTCCTTACAAAATTAAGAATAGACCTCTAAAAAAATTTTGAAAAACCATTTTAGCTTTACTTATTTTCGCTAATCATTTTTTTTGTGAAGAAAACGACTTTTTTAACAAAATATGTTTTTGTTTTTAATTTATTTATAAAAGTGATTAATACTAAAAAGCTACTCATGGTACCTTATTAGTGTTTGATTTTCATTTTTCTACAAAATTTACTTTTTATTTTCCATATCTATTTTTTTTAATCTTCTTATGCCTATATATATTTTTTTAGTAATAATTATTATTATAAATTTTTAATATTTAATATTAAAAATCATATGAAACTTGAAAACATTATAAAAAATATTAATAAATGTTTGATAATATGAAAACCTAAAATTATTAAAAAAATACCTTAAACAAAAGAAATAATCATATGAAATTCAAAAACATAAGGAAAAAGTTTGAAATTTCCTAAAATCTTCTAGATACTAATAAAAAATTCTAAACAATCGCTAAATAAATTTTATAAAATTTATTAACATTCAAAATTTAGATAATGATATAATCAAAGTTTATGTTATGCAATGAACATTCTTGCATTTATAATAATGATATAAAAACAAATAGTTTATGTATTAGAATAATCCAAATCAACCACATAATATTTACTTGCACAAAATTTAAGTTTATATTATTTCGCTAACATATAAGTTAATGCTATGTTTACATCGAGGTGGAATAAGAAAGTTTTTGTTGGGATCTTGAATACAATGTTAGAATATTTGAGAATCATGAACCGATCCCTCCCATCCAGCTTCCATAAATGTGAATAGCATAGTAGAAGAATAAACCACCATCACAATTTGGGGACACACTCCTTTACAACTATAATATGACATTTGTTCATCCTTTGGCATACAAGCATCGATATGTGTCCCATCTATCGCTCCTATACAATATTTGATATAAGACCAAATTCTTAGATATTTTTTGTCTCAGGAGGGACCTTTTCAAGGCTTCAATAAGGCCTTATAATCTCATGAATAATCGTAGATATAATAATCAAAACCTTGTTGAAATATCTACTAATGGTCTCTCCAAAGTGGTGAAATTGATTTTGCACAACTTAATTCCTTTCATTATGATCAACTATATATAATTTTTTTTTTCTAATTGTTCTTCAAAAGTCATGTTATAAGTATCATTTAACAAACTCTTTGATCTCAAAAAACTTGAAAAACATAAGAAACACATCTTTCTTCATTCTCAATAAACGTTGAATAAATTGGGGGTTTGTTTCAAAAGAATTCAAACAAAATTTCGTCTCAACAAACATCGTTCTTCGCTTACACAAATGTTGTACTACATGTAATAGTCGGGATAATCTTTTTTTTTTTAAAACTTTTTTTGTCCGATCATCCATCTAATACAAAATGAAGGCATCAGTTACATTAGACATATACCCAATGTGAAATTAATAAGCATGTATAACAATCAATGAGCTGAAACTATTAAACACAAAAATGTAACATATAAAATGGAATCTTATATCTCACCAAAAGAAAGATTAAATAAAACAATAAGGAGAAGGAATTTAACATCGTCTACCCCAAGAACTTCTTCAAATATAATTCAACAAGTGCAAGCGTTAATAGTCAGCCCAACAAAAATCAATTACTGTAATAAGATGCAGAAAAAGAAATATGGTGGAGACTCTATGTAGATAAATGGTCCTTTACTAATTTGCTCATGGACTCGATATCCATAAGTTCACATTATGGAGTAAGTGCCCATTTTGAATTAGACTTATATCAAATTCTACACAATAAACAACATTTACATTATCAGGTATGGATCTAAAGTATACTAATGTGTAATCACTAGATATCACTTAATAACATGTGCATGAACTTATTCCTCTCCCTCTCTCTATATTCAGCTCATCAATACATGAAATAAAATACATCAAAAGAGATCGCATGAACAAGGTAATTCATACTTCATAGTTAACCTCATTACTAGGTCTCAAACAAATTCATACTTCATAGTTATTATGGTCATATTTAAAATTATAAATTTGACATAAACATGATAACTTATTCTTCAGTGTCTTACATAAAAAAATAAAAAAACCTCAAACAAACTTAGTCTTTTAGAAAATATTGTAATAACTTAATACCCAATTCTTAGCTGGATCTCTTAAAACTTTCAACCAAGCATTACGTTTTTGGGGAGCCATATACATGCATATGCATAAGTAGCTAGGACAAATAACTCATTAGAAATTTTATCAGCCATGGCATTTAGAATAGCTAAACAATCTTGTATGATGGGGATTGTGGAGATTGAGGATTTGGGGAAGGAGGATCATTGTTACTTTTAAATTCTCATTCACATAATTGAAGCAACTTATCATTAAGCTTTTCAATGGTCGACTCCTTTCTCTTACGAAAAATTTGAAAGTTGATTCCTAGAATGCTTGCTGCTTGACTTTTATTTTTGGCTCGTTGCACCAACCAAATCACTAAAATCCCGACCTTCGACCTCAACAACTCTTTGGACATTAGAAGGACCCACACTACTTGTTCATAGGTCTTCATCATCTTTATTGAAACTTGGGTGATTTCCTTCTCAAGGGATGGAGCCTATAAATGCTCAATTGCATGAGTACCACCCAAGATTAGCCAAAGCTGATCTCAATAGGCAATTAGCTTGTCTTGGAAATGTTTACAACTTAGATTTTGCTAGAATAAAAAAATTAAAATTGTTACACCGTAAATTACAATGAAAAAAATAAAATGAAAAAATTAGTTGTAATTTACATGAATAAATGTCTTCCATCTAACCTCCCCAGAAGTGATTGCACTTGCTATTGGGTCTCTCCCTAGTCTTGTTTCATTTTCAAGTTTCCCTGTGCTAAGTAAATTTTTTTTTGGTTGTGGTAAAATAATTTTCACCTGGACCTTTTGGTATCCTACATTCTGAAGCCTGTTAAGATCATGAACAATAATGGATGATCTAATTTTGTTGAAATTTGAATTAGGCCTATAACCTTTCTTAACCTACTCAACACATAATTGCACAAAAGTTTGATGCCTTGATTCATTCCAAATGTGTCATCTCTGATGAAGATGCCATAAATCATACAAATATAGAGACTAGCCTCTACATTACTTATTCCTAGAACATAAGTAGTTGTGATGCTAGTTATCAAAAAGATTACAAATAATCCATCCCTTCTCTTATCCAACCATCATACAAAAATTCCTAGGTAGTATCAAGAGATGTGGCAAGGAATTTATATTTGAAATTTGATTAACTGAGTAAAGTCATTCTTCACTTCATGATAACTCATTCTTCATAAGCTCAAGCCATTGCATTATTGGAAAGAAACAAACGAACAACTAGTTCTATAAACAACTTAGCAGAGAAAAAGGAGATTTGCATCCCTGTTTTCCTCCTGATTTATCAGCTTTTTTTCAGTTCGCCACTAACAAAATTTCACCACCCCTAATCCATAGTAGGAAATGCATCAAAGCAACTTAATTTGTAAAGCTTCAGTGTTGAATCTCTTGATTGGACTCCAATATTTGTCTCATGAGTTTAGCATCCCTGGTGGTACTAGCTACGTTCATGAAACCTAAAATGGAGGGCGTTTGATTTGCCAATTCTGCATCCCCTTATCAATCATACATGATGATTTGATATAGTATAGGCCAACCAACGAATAGCAGAAGATGACAAGTGATCACTGGTCAAGGAAGCCAAAGTGTACCAAATTGACCTTTGCCATTGCATTATTGAAAAGAAACAAATGAACAATTACTTCTATAAAGAACTTACCAGAGAAGGCAAAGAAAGTAAAACTCCAAGCAAATAAAGACAAATAACAACATCATAAAAGATTAATCAACTAGTCTAATGTCTTTCTGAAAGATCAAAGGTTGGGACAGGTATCCTCCTCCCTCCTTTCAACATTAGGAATTTGTGATCAAAGATTAAGCATGGTCTTTTTGGATAAATAAATAATAAATTATAAAATGAAGAAAACATACCTTTTCGCATCACTAATGATCAAGCAAGATGATTCTTTCAAAATTGACCATATAATTAAAAGTGAGCATCAGAACAGCAAAATGTTTGTCTTATCACTTGGAGAGCACAATCATATGCAGAAGTCTAGGAGGATAATATCAGGGTTCAAAAATCACAGCAAATGAGGTGACTTTTTCATGAATTCATAAAGGAAATCGAAAACAATCCTCTTAAAATTTGAATCGTCTTTTACTAGTATAGTACATGAGACCATTGCCTAGCTAGTATACAATAACAACAATCCATCAATATCCCACACCCAACAACGGATCAGCAGAGGAAGTCTAGATGTACCTATAAAATTGATAAAAGCAAAATACTGTAATAAAAATCACATAAGAAGGAAAGATGGTCATGGGAGGCAGCCGGATAAATGTTTAAAGCAAAGCCAAGTTCATATCTCAAAATCAATCACACAGTTATCAAGGATCTCAGCAGCCTCAATATCTGTCAGATTATATACAACAAGGCTACCCACATCTAAAAGTTAGCAGCGCTACAATTTTGGAAAAGGAACTTACCCTGTTATCAAAGCTGCAATCAAACTCACTGAATTCAGCCGAACCAAAAATGCTAAACTGAACTCGATGAGCCCAAAATCAAAGTAGAGCAAAGCAGCGGAAAACCACCAGTACAAAATCAAAACAGCAATCAATCAAACCCCAAATTCCCAAAATTTCGAAAACCCGAGATGAATTCAGATCATCCAAAAGAAAGAGATCTCACATACCTAAATTGAATGGTGCATAAAATCTTGTAAAACTCACTGATGTGAAGAATGCGACTACTAATGCTTTAATTTACAATTCCTTTTAGATGGAGGAGACTCGGATGTGGTAGAGGCAAGATTGATAGATAGAGATGTTTGGTGGGCTGGCTTGATAGCGGTGGACATAAAAGGAAGAATAGGTTACAGGTGTGCTGGAGATATGGGTTAGAGTTGAGCATGAGTAGTTCTTTTGTAACAACCTTTCTTTTTTTATTAAAAAAGCCGTTGTGCCGCATTTTAAATTAATTTTGATTGAAAGTTAAAAGTAGCTCATATTTACTCTTGAATTTTAACTTATAAAAGTAGTTTGTAATTAGTAGATAAAGTAACTTTTTTTAAGTAAAACCAAATGGTACTAATTAATCTAAAATTACTTTTTATAACTAATTATGTAAAAAAACTATTTTTCTTAAATTATCATAATATGAAGCATATTCAATGAAAAAATCATATTGTGATTATTTTCTTTCAAATAATATGCCCAAAATTATTTAATGGTTCTTATTTTTTATTATCTTAATACATCTCAATCGAAGCTTTGATTTTGTTATTTCCTCCCATTTTACTATCTCTGAATATTTTTGCTGTTTATTTTTGTATATTTCAAACAACTGACATATGTGTATTTGTATTCATAGTGGCAAAGCTAGGATTTGGTAATAAAATTGTGGTCGCAGTTGCGTTTGCATTTGTGGTTGCGGTTGTGGTATTGGAACGTTGCGAACGATAAATTAAGTTCCGCTGTTGTCGCAGTGGGAATTTTTATTTTTATTTCACTGTATACTCTAATTATTATTTATTGATCATTTAAATAATCATATTCAATAAGCTAGTATTTTGTATATTGTTAGAAGTATTTAAGTGAGTAATTATATGTTAAATTATCCTAATAATCTTAAATTTGCCTTAGAATGAAAAAAGACTAGTTATTTAGTATGACATGTAAAGGGAACAAATAATAATACTTTATTATTGTTCAATATTAGCTTGGTTCAAGATATATATAGTAAATGAATAATAAAAAATTATCATATAAAAAGTTATCATGCATGATTTTTTCAATAGATTTAAGATTTCTCAATAAATCGCCGATTTATTGGCTATTTATCCTGGTATCTTAGTGATATTTTCTGATTTACCGGCGATTTATCAGCCGATAAATGTAAAATTTTCAAACCATAACATATTGGTGATTTTGCGTACCGGCTGACCTATAAATCGCTAAATAGCGGTTGCTGTGCTATAGTGGAATCGCTATATAATTGTATGGTTAGGATAGAGGAATATGCATTTTCTATTTTTTTACAAGATACGATAGATAATATAAGAAAAGATATTATTTTGTGTAAGACAATATAACCTAAAAATGAATTATGCCTATCGCAGATAAATTTTTATTCAATGATATTTAAACAAAATTATCTTACTTGAAAAATATAATTATAACACATTATATAAAAACTAGCAACAAAAATAGTTGTATCAATGTAGCCTAGATTTGCCCAGAGAAGTTAAGGTGTATGTAGCCCCAAACTTTGAATATATAAGCAGTTATTTCAATTAATTATTATATTCAATCGATCATTTAATAAATAGTGAATAACATTCAAAAACTAAAACAAACTAAAATTAAAACATATTAAAAATAAATAAAAAATTCGATTACACCGGAAAATAAACATATGAAAAAGAAAAGGAAATGGCAAATAAAAGTGAAAAGGGCTGTGTGGTGGCTTGAACGGATGACCCAGTTAATAAGTAGAAGGCACTCAACAGATAAGCTATATTAAGTCTTCATTTTGTTTGGCTGTTTAGTGTTAACATAATGTAAGAACAGACACTGTTAGAAGTGACTGCAAAGTCAATACACACGCGGCAACTGGATTCGATCTTGTAACATGGATGTTAGGCCCTGCAAACTGTTTCCGCTGGGCTACAGTGTTTTTTGTGTCACAATTGAGACTAATGCAATCTATCATAACTAAGGGGCCTGTGCACGTGCTAATTGATGGCCCTTTCCTGGACAATAGTTATGTTGTAAATTTGATGGTTAAATGTTGAAAGATAAACCTTGTCAAAAATAAATGTTAAAAGATAAACCTAATATATGGAATGAGCATTATTAGGTTGTTTGAATGATTTGATGTTGAGTTACCAGTGAGATTTAGGGTTGGTAATTCTTTGAGTTCGAGATTGGGAAACAGACCAGAATACTGTTCTTGCTGAATATGCTTGTTGGAAGGGGGGAAAGAAAAGGAAAAAAAAAATAAAAATGAAGCGGGGCTGTCAAGATATGCCCTTTTCATCACTTGCCCAAATGCCTAGAGGAAGATGGATTCATCGTTTGGGTTTTAAGTTTGCCTTTGGACTTGTAAGATATTGCTACACTGGTTTTAGTTCGTTTACATTGCTGTAGTTGCATGATGTTTTCATTCTTTTATTCGCAATAAATACAACGAGAACTAACATACATTACGTAATCCTTGTTCGGTTGCTTGTATGCAGATAGTTCGAGGGCGATTAATTTTGGTAGAATTTGTGCGGAATCAAAGTGTTGGTGCCAGGTCCTAATATTAGGCTATATGATTTAGCTATGGACTTCTTATTTGCATCTGTATTTTGAGATACAAATGACTTGAATGAAAGCATATAGGTTTTCTCGTAACCTGTAATTGTTTGTGAGATACACCGCTACCGGTATCTCTTTATTACCATTGCTCAATGTCCCCGGGTTCAACGTTGCATGAGTTCAAATACTTTCCAGTTCTTGGTATTCTACAAGGGAATCGTAGATGCCTCACGGCATTGTGGTAACCGGCAAGTCCAATTCTAGGGGATCGATAGGTAGAGCATCTTGATTCTTGTCTTATTAATCGATACTGCTGGCAAATGAGGTTGTGAGACAAAGGAAATTATCACATTTGGAATGTGCCGCGCATGAATTATCTAAGGTACTAGGGAGCGATCGCATCTGATTCTAATTGTTGTTCACTGGCCTTTAAGACGTGAACGAAAGGCATATGTAAAACATTAATTTCATTGTGCCAAATTTTATAATTACTTTGTAATAAATTAGATGTGCAGCCAAAAGGCAGATGCTATTGATTCTGCCAGTAATTGATGCAACTCTTGATCTTTAAGTTTCTGTTACTTCTAATTGTACCCCTCTAACCGAATAATTTTTAGATGAGCCTGACCTACGAATCGGGCTAATTGATGTGGGGTCAATCAATTAGTTATTAACACATGTATAATTTTAAAACGCTTCATAACTAATTATAATAATTATCTTTCCTAAATGAAATAATATACTACATTAGATTTAAACTTAATTAATTTCCTAATACACTAGAATTGGGCGATGATTTGCAAGTCCACTTTATCGCAACTCAACCGCTGGCGCTGCTGCAGTATAGCCTCGCTCCTCTGTTCACCAGCCTCCCTTTGCACCAACCCCAGGGGCGTCGCCTTGCTTTAATTCTTCTCGTCACTTTTGTGTCATCAGTCAAGTACTTATTTTATAGAGCTGTGGAAATTCTCTTCTGTTCTTGTCCTAAGATTTTCTCCCTGCGATAGTTTTGCTATGGATTTTCTTTTTCCTGTTCTTGTATTCTGGCAAAATGCAAAACTGACTTTAGGGATAATAATAACAATATAGCTACGTAAATTAATTAGTTACTAGAAATATAGCAATGAAAAGCAAGCGACATTTAGTTCTGAAATATGATTATCAAGCTCTGAAGACTATAATCATAAATCAAGATAGCTATGCCTATGAGCAAAGTAATTACACAGGTGCTTCCCATACACGCCAAACTATCAGCACCATTGACGCAAACAACACATACAACATCCAAAGCACATCAGTATACAGCTGGATACTCACCACCTTTTTAAAAAAAATTCTGGGTCCAAACAAATGAAAAGCCAGAAAAAGGGGAAAAAATCATAGTAACATTCAAAGAACAATTCAATACACTCTGCTCTGGGAAAGACACAAGTGGTCATAATAAATATCACTCACCTCAGCAAGATGTACAAAATAAAGCACACCAAAACAAATCCTCAAATATATACAAACTTACCCTTCGACTTTTGATGGCTTCATAATATATACCAAGCTACCAATATAGGAAGAGTACAATGAAAGTTTGAGGTATGCCTTGATAAATCTACACATCTATTTCTTAGTTCTTAAAGTTACAAATGTTGTTATTTGAAGAAATAATGTGCTTGGATTGTATAATTATGTTGAGATGTCGATATATATCCAAGAAATGTGCTCAAATGGTGGTTGATGAAATGTCAGATGGTAATACAAATGTGTGGGTTGCTATTAATCCTAGGCATACCGATGATAGTAACTACTCGACATATTTGAATCTTTCTAGTGGTATGTCACAAGATGAAGATGAAGATGAAATCGATAATGCTATGATGTTGGGGTCTCTTAATTTGAATAAATTCTTCCATGATATTTTTGAATTTGCTAGTGTTATATATAGGAAGTGGAAGATACTTGCAGAGTTTTTTTACATGGTCATCCATGGCAGTACCCTTGTGGTAATGGAAATTTCTTCCTATCATGGTGCTAACATGTACGAGGAAGGTATAACCATGACAACAACCAAGGTCACTCTTGAGTATTCTAAGGCCCTTACCTATGCTTCATATAGAATTTATTTTTTTTAGGAATCTGCAAACCATCTTGTTTATGCAAGTTCTCATATTTTCATACAAAACTTTCTTGAAAATATTATACTGCTAGATAGATGTTGTCTTAAGTTAGTAAAGTATAAAAGTACCTAATGCTTTAGTTGGTTGCATGAAAGTTGAATGTGCTTTTAGTCTAGGCCACAGAACCTCGGCATACAATTTGGAAGCAATTGATAGTTGTTATGCTATCCTTTATCACCTCAAACAAGTAGCCACACTAATGCAAGGGCCTTCACAGGAATAAATGATAGCAATTACTCGTTATTCCCTTACTACTATTTCAGTGTCAATATGATGGGATTGTAAGTTTGAATTTTCTTCTGGCTATGCTTGGATGGTTGTGAGTTCTAGTACTAAATTTTTCTTATCAGAGATAAGAGTAGTTGTCATGGTAGTTACAAAGAATCTAGCGATAATGCCATACAAACATTGGACTTACAACTTTTCCCCCGTCTTTAGATGATAGCTTGGTTTAAATCTACTCAAACTTGAGGATAAGGTCGTTTTGAAGAGGTGGACAATGATACAAACCCAACTCCTAGACATCATCACACGGTTTAAATATGCCAAATAGGGAAGGACCATCATCCTAGAGAGTGTATTGGGTGATTAGTCTATATCATTAGATGAATAAGATAAATTATTGCTTAGTAAAATCCATAATATTCTATTTTATATTCTACATTATTTTAGTAGTCTAGCCTAACAAAATTGGTTTTCCATTACTTCTAGGCTTTAGCTATATATACAACTGTAAACGATAAGGAAAGGCAGGAAATAAAAAAAAATGTGTCCTCACCTTTGGCTAGGATCTCTTTCCCTCCTTATTTCTCATTTTGGAGCTTCACCACTGCTCCAAAGTGGTTACATGATTGTTTTAAAATTTCATTTAATTATCAACCAATATTTCATTGATTTGTCCAAATTTATTGTAAAAACAAATCACATCACATCACATAACATAGAACATTATTTGTGACATCCAAGTATTACGACACCACAACCACCATTTTATTACCTATTAGTCGTATGCTCAACATTAACCATAATAGCAAAAATTGCTCTCAATAAAACAATCGACGTAAAATATAGCAATTATACAACAACTGAGCATAGCAATATGCAAAAAAAACTCCAACTTCACACATAGGCTGCCCAAAGCAAATTCAGTGATCAAATCATTATAAGTGACAACAAGTCGAATAGGGCCAACAGGCACAGAATATAATTGTTCCCATGTTAGTTCTTCTACTTGCACCACAAAGCAACATTTTTTCACCTACGGGGCCACACCAAACAAGACCATTTTAGCAAAACGCCTAGGATACCAACACCATCTTGGTTATTCATTGTGTAACATGGGACAACATAAAGTGCATCCTAAAAATAGAGATGCCATTATTCTTCAATATTCAAAATTGGGTATTTCTCAAGGTGGCACAAGTTATGTTCAATTCAACGCATCATCAAATTCATAAGTAGCTTATACTATATTACCTAACATGTTTATGCAACCCCAAGAATCTGCAAGTGATGGTCCAACAGCTCCAATACATGTTTCTAGTCATTGCTTATGCGCATAACACACACGAATGCTTCTCCCCTCTAATGCCTGCGATGAACTATAATAAGCAATTTGATAGAAACTTTGATTTCTAACACAGGAACTGCTGAAGAATCTATTAAAGTTGTAAATACTCTGGTCTAGACTTGCGAAAACTATTTTTAAAATTTTGCACAAGTGGAAAGTAAACCGGGGAAATTACATTTTGTACAAGTAAAAGTAGTAAACCAATTCAAAATAATAGCATAACAGAGAACAATGATATTAATAATAAACCTAATCTATTGATGTTATAGAAATGAGAAGAATCTTTAGTTATTAGAAATTAACCTGACCATTCATTTCTTCTAGGGCTGAGGCAGCTGCAGTTTTAGAAGCAAATCTCACGAATCCATACCCCTTTGACTTGCTACTCACATGGTCACATATAACCCTAACTAAGAGATTGATGCAACAAAGAGGTCTATGATCCAAACACAAAGCCTTTAAAGTTATCCCAATAAATCCAATTAGAGATTGAGATCTAACACACAATACCTTCGATGACATCACCATGTTGTATGAAAGCATCTCGTAGTATGGTTTCATTTATATCGAAAGAAAGGCCTACAAATTGTGAGAGAGGAACTTATTTCAATATCAAAGGAACTAACTTGGGAAGCATCCTATGCATATTTGATATTTTGCAATGAACAAGATGCAAGCTGCTAATAAACTGGAAGGTATATCAATTGCTTCAGTGCAAGAGTGCATTCTTCTTTTTTCCTGGTTTTTATATTTGTTGCCATCCATGTCTTTGTGCAAATACCAGTGGAAAAGCATAATTCAACAGTTACTAAGAGACTTAAGCTATCATTTGATAGAACATTTATAGTCACAACAAAATATCAAGTTCAATTAAGAAGATTAAAAATTCCTATAATGCGGGCATGCAGTAAGAATTTACCTCCAATAAAGAGTTTTGTACCCACATTTCGGCTCAATACCCACAATGCAGGACGAAAGGTTTTGGAAAGGTCTGAAAGGCATATAACATTGGAAGAATGCACTCTGCGCAACATTGCTAGAAGAGTATGGTTGGTCCGCCAGAACACTGGCCAAAATAGCAGCAGCATTGATAATGAGTAAAAATAAATATGCCAAGAGATTAAAACATGCCATCCAACAATTACATACAAATATACACCATCAACATAGAACAGACACAGCAAGGAAGTAATTGGGCATTTTAGAAGATGAAAGAGGGGGGGGGGCTGCAAGTTATGAGGTTCTCAAATGAGCAAGAGTACCAAAGGGGGCGGGAATAGATACATAATACAGGCCGGAATAAGCTTTGATAGCCTTCAATAGGTGTGGATATTTATTGAAAATTCCGTTCTCCCTGTAATAAGCATTTTTGAATCCAGTGTTTTAACAAGGACATGGATAAACCAAGAGGAAGCAACAACTAGATGGGCAGATATTGATGCTGTTTCTACCCAAAGGAAAGATGCAAGGAAAATAATTTATGCCAATGGAAAACCTTTAGCTCCAACATATCATTTAGCTTCATAAACAAATTAGGTCAGTTCATTCATAAACAAATCATGATGCACCAACATGACCAAAAATGTCAGCATAACATAATTGTGGATGAGTATGACAAAAAGTCAATTAGATGGGTTGGGGGCAGTTGGTTCAAATATTAGATCATGACACAAAAGTACCAGTTGAATCAAAAGGATGCACAATCAAATCATGAGACAATAGAGATCCAAAAGCAGATAAAGTCAATAAGAAAAAACCAATGATGGACCTCCAAGACCATAAAAATTTCAGCCATATTTCATTCCCAATCAAACACAAACCAACAAAACAATAATTAACACAAATTGAGCCTCAAGAAGGTTAACAGCAGCAGCCCTAGCCGTTCTAAAATTTACAAAGCTGGATTGATTAATTTCAAGTATCCAAATTACATTGTAATCACATCTACGGTGAAATATTTCAGGTTTCTTTATATCTCTAAAACATTCTTGTTGCTATTTCATAGTATTTTCTATGGATTTCGATTAAATAATCAGTCCAAAAAAATTGTAAGATGAGAATGAATTTAGTGTCATGGGCAAAACAGGTGCATGGGATAGAAGATCATGGGGAATGCGAATGGAGGGAAAGGGCACACTGACTTGCATGCTCAGAAACATGAACAAGATGGCGATAACAGGACAAGGAAATATCGGACTATGGCTGATGTGCTTGGAATGTAGATCCAAGAAGCACAATAACCATTCTGATAGATTAATTAGGGCTTTTTTACTTAGTATCTTGATCATTAATTATACTCATGGACTATTGTAACATCAAATATGGTTACCTTTTCTTTACAAATAAAACTTTTGAACCCATAAGCCAATCTTGGACCGGACCTGGGCAATGAGTGTGCCTGGACTGGGTCAGATTCTGGCTCATTGTGGGCCACGTCAGAGCCGACCCAGGGAAAAATTACATGGGCTTAAATGAGTGGGTACAACGAGGTCAGGTCAGAGCCGACCTTAGGAAAAATCAGAATAATTATGAATGGATTTTGGCATACAATGAAATAACGGTACCGCAATTGCGTATCGGCCACAATTTCGCGGTTTTTGGGTCAGCCGCGACGCAAAATTCCGAAATTGTGGCTGTTTTAAAAAATCACATATTTATTGCCGCAATATCGGTGAAATTTCGCATATCAGCCGATATTTACCGATATTGGCCAATGTTTACCAATATTTGCCAGTATTTGTTGTGAAAAGAATTAAAAAATTACACCGCGGCAACCGCAACATATAAAATATCATTTACGACACTCTCGCGACCGTAACCGCAGTTTTATTGCTTGGATTTTGGTTAAAATCATATAAAAAAAAAACCAAAACTGTACCATGAAAATTGGTCAGAATGCAAACAAAACTTGAAGTATGCATATCAATATGCAATGCAGAATCAAACAAAAAAACGGCAACCAAGACTTAAGATCATAACTACAATCCAGTAGCAATAACCAAATGAGCAGAAAAGAAAGAACAAACTATTTAGTTGGCGGCAGTGACAGCAGCAGCTCTGGCTATTGAGGAAGTTAAGTCAGCCGCAGCAGATGAAGAAACCTAGCGAAGTTCATAATAAGGAGCGGAAGGACTAACAAAAAGAGTGCATGTAATTGCAATAGTTAGTATCAGCGCATTCAGGAAGCAAGTTATTATTATTATAATTATTTTTTATAGCTTTTAAGAATATTTCATGCCAGTCTAGTTAGGATTCTACCACATTTAACTCACATAAGGGGGGATTCAAAGATGAGAAGAGAGCAATATTTCTGAGTTAAGTTACAAGGTTTAGAGTGTTATAGTGGTTTGATCATCTGTAAGAGTTTAGCTGGCACAAACAATAACATTCGTATGTGGTTCAATGTTGTAGTAGCTTGCATAAGAGTAGCCCATAAAAAGCAATTTTAACGTGATCTAAAACAACTATTCTTAAGTATTAATGAAAAAATAACAAGGATACAAAAATCTGAATACCTAAACTTCACCTGGCAAGAGGCCCATAATATTTGTAAATTTGTAACTTAAAATAGCAGCCTCTCTATAAATATGACTCAATTGTAAGCACAAAGTTGAAAACTTATTACAATCATACAATCAAATATTGATCCCGATATGCAACATCGACTGATATTTATTAAATTTTTGGTCAGCCGATACGTAAAATTGGTGATAAGTGATGGTTTTAAAATTTCAAGTATTTATCGGCCCATATTTTACTGATATTTACTAATATTTGTTGTGAAAAAAAAACCACGTTGCATCAACCGGGATATATAAAATAACATTCACAACACTCCATTACCGCAATACGGGGACTGCAACCACGACCACAATTTTATTGCTTGATTACAAACCATCTAATCCATAAACAATTTTTCAAACGATAGACCAAGGGTACTTCGACTAAAAATAAAAATAAAACTAACATTTAATGCTAAAAATCATTACCTCAACAAATGCTCACAGGCTATCGTTAAGAAAACGGATTTATTAATTAAGTAATAACATGTCCAAAGAATGAAAATAAAGAATAATAAGGGAACCTTGGAAATCAATGCGGTTGCCTTATACGTTCATATCATAATAAGCACAATTACTGCATAATAATTCAAACCCAATAACTAGGAATCTATAGATATGCAAATGAATCAGCTACCCTGTAAATAACTAACACCAAATCATTCCAATAGAGATTCCAGTTTGTCCCGGGAAATAAACAGTCAGGACCCTGGAGACATTAGCCTGAACCCTAAAAATGAAAATTTTGAACTCGACAATGGTGAAAGGGAAACCAAAACCCTAACTTTTGTATAGTAAAAAATAGAACTTACAGAAGCAGTAGTCGACAGGTGTCGGAAAAAGTTGGCCGGATTTGGAAGATGGCCAACGAGAGAGAACTATTGTGTGAAGAACAAGGCGAAGAAGTCAGACAGAGAAGATGCGGAAGAAGCGCGACGCCGATTGAAGCAGGATTGAGATGGAAAAGGTGAAATCAACCAGTCGAATTGTGGATAAGTCATAAGAGACTGAGATGACAGATGCGAAATCGGTCGAACACAAGAAGATACTGAGTTGAATCAGAGTAACGTTGGTCGGATCTCGGCGCTTAGTTTGGAAGGTTCCAATTGTAAAAAGGTCGGCCCATACCCTTAAGCTCTTTAAATCGGGTCTAATTAAACTTCAGCCCAGTTCGATCGGACAGATCGGGTGGGCCCCAGAGTCTGCCCTGAGACAATCTCAATCGACAATGTCAAAATGTAACTAATTTGACTTCGTGGGAAAAGACGATACGATTAAGTGCTCGTTTAATTTTACTTTAAGAAAAGTAGTTTTTTATATAAATAATTATAAAAAGTTATTTTAGATTAATATTATTTTATTTTACTTTTCAAAAGTTATTTTTAAAATTATTTATTTATAACAACTTTTTATAAGTTAAAATTTAAAAGTAAATCTAATCTATTTAAGATAAGTAGTTTATTTTTAAAATTAATATTTTTACGTAATTAAAATTTAATAAAAAGCTCGTTTATATGAGGTATACCATTTTAACCAGAGTTGCGCCTGATAAAGGAGGTTGAGTTGCTTGACTGTGTGTCATCCCCTTGCTTGACTTTGCCTCTCTTCATTGCATAATCCATCTACATACTCGCCACACTTCGCACTCATTCCATCAGCACTCATCGATGATTTTTTGTTTCCACCACTCCCAACTTCTCAGTCGGTTGACATTGTCGAGCCTTCTCACTTTGCTATTGATTTTACAACAGCCGAAAGAGATACAAGACTTTTCTTAGTTTTCTTTTGCGAAATTTGTTTTGAGGTATGTATACAATCTTTGTTTGGTTGGTAATTTTGTTTATCTTACTTAAATTCATCCCTGATTTTAGATGTCTAGGCTCGATTGGTATCTGCATTGTTGTATTAGGGTATTATGTGGTGATGTTTGTAATTTTAGATTTGTGGCTGCAAGGCTGCAATTAATATTGTTGTATTAGGGTATTATCTATTTGGTGTGAGATTAATTTGGCAGTTGGTTTTATGCTGCTTGCATATTTATAGCTCCGTGGGTCAATGTTGGTTTTTCCATCTTCCATAGTTCTTCTTGTTAGATACTGGATGTAAGGTTTGCTTACGATTAAATTATGTTCGTGGCTAATTTTGTTTAATGGAAGCACTTCTAACCTTCTTGCAAGATTAATCAATTTTTATCCCCTAGGAGACATCATCTTTGTTGTCTCTATTAGTAGTAAAACTGTTATGCTGGGCAACTTTGCACCTGCACAAGTTGCCAAAAGGCATTCAAATGTGAAATGTGACTACGCAGCTCTCAGCTATTGAATTTGAGAAGACATAATTAGTTTATAATCAGCATGTTATCTCCTAAGGGATATTGGAAAAAGAAAATGCTTCCGTTGAACATAATATTAATGAGTTCTATCCAACACTAATTTCTGTGTTGACAAGGAATGTCACGATTGACACATTTCTTTGGATGATATTTGAAAATCTAGGGAAATATTCCTAAGAAACTTAGGTTCTACCAAGACTTATCTTCCCCGTCAACCCTTCTTTTACACCTTAATTCAATCATAGGTCCACAATGAGAGAACAATGTTCACTAGTTGCTTCTCACTTGGAAAATTATGGAACTAAATACAACATTTGATACACATGATAAAGCTTCCACAAACCCTCACACTGCAAAGTGTAATTATTTCAATGCTTTATTTTAAGTTTTAAATGTATTGAGAAACTTAGCAACACAATCTATTTCTTGATTATTTGTTAAAAAATAATTTTAGCCACATCAATTTAGAAATAATTACCAGCCACCAACAAAAGATTATGAGCTCATTAATCGCGATCAATGTTAATTTTGTGACTTGGAGGTAGCTATTATAATTCAAATTTGGCTAAATTACTGACTATTGCTGAGAGAATTATAGAGTATATTCTTCCCATGTTGATTATCCCATATCTCTTGCCTCCTTTCTGTTCTCATCCCCACTTATGATTATAAATCTACAAATAACATCCCTGGGACTTTAGAACCACAGACAACTTTGCTCATAGCCATCGCTGCCATTCTACTAAATCCATAGTTGATAATTGAGTATTTTTCATGACTTTTTAGCTTTCCTAAGAGCACCCTCTCATCCATATCTGCTAGTCCACACGTCTATTTCAATCATATATTGATTCATTTACTTTTTGTAACAGTTCAAAACTATCTTACTTTTTACATAGTTTTTTTAATTAAATAAAAAATTTGTAAAATGCAAGTCAAAAAATATCTATATACACAAAATTAATTTCTTCGGATCATTTACCAAATGGTGCCTTAAGGGTTGATCAAGATGACTGTAAAGTTATGGGCTCATCGGAAGATGACTATAAATAATTTTGTTTACATCTTCGGGAAGGTCTTCACCAGCCTAGGTGGGATAAATAAAAATGGAAATAAAAATACAAGCAAAGTCGCTAAGAATGATAGTGGAAACCCTCTTCCATGCCATCTTTATTATCTCATCTATTTTGAACCCACTGATGGATATCAAACTGAATGTCACTTTTTGCCAGTTAAAGTATGTAATTCTCTACTACTAGTTGATGTTTGCAATTAGCCGTTGTTAATCATTTTATATCTATTTAAATAAAATTTTCATCTTGTAAATGATCTCTCATCATTGATAGTGTGTAAGTATATCTGTAGGATCTATGACGTCTTCATCAGATACTGCACATTGGACCGAATCAAGGCATCAAACTTTTGTTCAATTATGTGTTGAGGAGGTTAAGAAAGGTAATAAACGTAGTTCAAGTTTTAACAAGATTGGATGGTCCAATATTGTTGATTGTCTTAATAGGCTTAAGAACGTGTGATACCAAAAAATTCAAGTGAAAAATCATTTTACCTCAACAAAAAAATATTACTTAGCATGGGTAAAACTTAAAAGTAAAACCGGACTTGGGAGAGATCCAATAACAAGTGCAATCACTTGTGGGGAGGACAGATGAAAGATATTTGTTCAGATAAATTACAAATATATATTTTTACACTTATTTTTTTATTACTATATATAACGTGTAATAATTTATTTATTTTTCTAGAAAAAACCCAAGTTGTAAACATTTTCGCAACAAGCCAATTGCCCATTTAGATGAGCTTCGATTAATCTTTGGTGGTACTCATGCAACTGGAGAACATTCATGGGTTCCATATCAAGGTACTTATCCAAGTAGGATGATGAAGAGCTGAGAACAGGTAATGCAGGTCATTCTAAATGCCAAAAAGTTATTGATATCGAGGGTTGTAATTTTAGTGATTCAGATGGTGAGACGTGCCAAAAGAAAAAGTCAAGAAACAAGCATTCTAAGAGTCAAAAATTTAGTTCTCGTAAGAGAAAGGACTCGGCTAGTGAAAAGCTTGATAATAAGTTGTTACAATTGTGTGAATCTCCATTTAAGAGTAACGATGATCCTCTTTTGCCAACATCTCAAGCCTCAACAACCTCCACCATAAAAGAATGTTTAGCTATTCTAAATGCCATGGCTGATGAAATTTTTGATGAGTTATATATCCTCAGTATTAAGGCTTTCAAGGATCATGATAATAGAGACATATGGATGTATATGGCTCCCCAAAAATGTAACGTTTGGTTGAAATCTTTAAGAGGTCCATCGAATAATTGATCAAGGATGTTAGGTTATTACGGTATTTTGTAAGAGACTAAGTTTGTTTGATGTTTTTTTTTTCTATTTGTAAAACTATGAAGTATAAATTTTGTTGTTTATGTTGAAATTATGTAATTTTCTTCACTTGTGACTTTTAGTATTTTAGAATGGTCTATCTTTGATAGACTTTATCCAATCAATCAAATGCATATCTTATTTTCTTGAATTAGCTTTGATGTATTGATGTTCTTCAATGAAAAATGTAAATGTTGTTTGTTGTATATAATTTTATGCATAGATATTAGGTATACATATAATACAAGTGATTCCTTGATTTTGAATAGATGGATGATCGGGAAAAAAAAAAGACTACTACTACTTTTACTTGTACTATGATGTTTGTGAAAGAGAAGGAAGACATCTATTGAGAAGTAAGTTTATTTGGATTCTTCTGAAACAGGTCAGCAGTTTGTCCAACGTATATTAAATAGTCATGATAGGCTATGTCGCCATTTATTTAGAATGAAGAACAACGCTTTTCTAAGGTTATTAATTTTTTTAAGATCAAGGAGGTTGTTAAGTGATACTTATAATGTGATTGTTGAAGAACAATTGGCAATTTTTTTTATATACAATTGGTCACAATGAAAGGAATAAAGTTATGCAAGATCAATTTTAGCACTCTGGAGAGACCATTAGTAGATATTTCAACAAGGTTTTAATTGCCATATCAAAGACTACCGGTGACATTATAAGGCCTCATCGAAGCCTTGGCAAGATCTCTCCTGAGATCATAAATGATTCAAGACTTTTGCCTTATTTTAAAGATTATATAGGAGCGATAGATGGAACACATATTGATGCTTATATTCCAAAAAATGAACAAACGCCCTATCATAATCGTAAAGAAGTGTGTTCTCAAAATATTATAGTAGTTTGTTCTTTTGATATGTTATTCACATTTGTGGAAGCTGGATGGGAGGGGTCGGCTCATGATTCTCGAATATTCCAACACTGTCTTTGAGATCCCAATAAAAACTTTCCTTATCCTCCTCGAGGTAAATAAAACACTAATTTATATATTAAGTATAAAATATTATAGTTGAATAATATGAATTTACATTTTATGAAGGTAAATATTATGTGGTTGATTTAAGTTATCCTAATACATCCAGCTATCTTGCTCCATTCAAGAATATAAGGTATCATCTATCCGATTTTTAAAGAGTTGGTGGTTCACAAGAAAAAGAGGAGTTATTCAATCATTTACACTCGTTAGTGCGAAAGCATTGCTTTGGTGTTTTGAAGGCTCATTTTCCCATCTTAAAGCGGATGTCGAATTATAGTTTGGAACAAAAAATGTTTATTATCATTGCAACAATGACAATCCACAATTTTATTAGGTTGAAGGGAATGGATGATATATTATTTGATGATTTTTGTAGTAGAGAAATATATGAAGAAAATAATGGGAATAGAGATGTTGGATAACATGTAGAGGGTAGAACTGCTAGAGAAATGGAAATTGTATGATGTAGGATTGCAAATTATATTTATCATGTACATTATTGTTCATATTTTTTTTAATAATTTTATAATTTTTAGTACTTTATAATATCTTTATACTTTTTATATATTTTTATTTTTTATATGATTTTTAATATTTAATATTACATAATTTATATAATAATTATTACCGGAAGATATATATAGGAAGATAAAAATTAAAGATGGAAAATAAAAAGTAAATTTGTAGAAAAATAAAAACCAAACACTAATGAGGTACAATAAGTAGTTTTGTTAGTATTAATCACTTATACAACAAAAGTAAAAATAAGCATATATTTTACTTAGCAAAGTACTTTTTGATAAATAGAATTATAAAAGTATTTTTTTTATCTAAAAGTAATTATTAAAAATAAGTAATACCAAACGAGGGCTAACTTATGCGTTGTCGTTAACTTGTAATTAATCTAACATGACTACCTGGTCACCGACTCATGAACAATGAGGCACAAAACTGTCCATAAGATGTCTTCCCGTGTCTAGAAAATATTCCAGAGATGAAAATGATACTTGAAATGCCCAAACAGATAAGAAATGTTGGACTCCCCAATCGCCTGCAATCCATTACAACACGGTAATGTCTGACGAACACTGTGATGTTCGACGATTGGCGAGAGAGAGGGGAGAGGGGGAAGGGAGAGGAGGAGATGAAATAAAAACTCATGTTGCTTCGATATTAGACAATTATAGAGATAGAGAAGAGAAGGGAGAAAGAAAACATAAGAGAAGAGAGGGAGGTTGAAGAAGGTGATGTTTTTACATCTATTTCCTTCCTTATTTTATAAAATTATTGCTCATAAATCTATGGTGGTTGTTAAATATACATCCTTTTTACTTTATTCACACCTTATAAAAGTAATTTTTTTTAATATTTGACACCTCTATCCCTTTTATATATTCACGCCTATTTTCTCTTTTATCTCTTTCCTTCTTCTTCCTTTTCTCTATTTTCTCATCTTCGTCAAAGTTAATTTGACCAGATATTTTTATTCGAATTATTCAATGGACCATTATCTCATAAAAACCAAAATAAAATAAATTATGGTAATTTAATTTTTTTAATCAAATTTAAAGGCTACGGGTGAACCACCCAGACTGACGAGGCAGCTATGGGTGAAATATCTGGACTGACGATGAAGGAACAGGCAAACTGTAACACTCCGAGTCGACACGACCACGCGGGGGCTGCCTTGGAGTGCTTTCTGATTGATCGGCTGGCCCCACAAATCAATACAAGTCCTTTTAGCACGCTTTGTCCTCACTCACGTGCTTCCCGAGAAACTTTCAGAAAATTTCCGAAACTTCCCAGGAGGTCACCCATCCTAAAATTACTCCACGACCAGCACGCTTAATTGTGGAGTTCTTAGGACGGAATCACCAAAAGGATGGTATACCATGTTGATATAAGTAGCCAAATCAACTCTTATAACACTCCGCTCAATTTGGGGTATTACATTCACCCCCACTCAAAGAACACAACGTCCTCGTTGTGCCTCAACCAATGACTGTCTCAATACAGTTCATCCCAAGAATCGTCCCGCTAGGTGGCTGACTGACTCATCCAAGTTCAGCTCACGGTCGCGGTTTTGCTCTGATACCATTTGTAACACCCTGAGTCGACACGACCACGCGGGGGCTACCTTGGAGTGCTTTCTGATTGATCGGCTGGCCCCACAAATCAACACGAGTCCTTTTAGCACGCTTTGTCCTCACTCACGTGCTTCCTGAGAAACTTTCAGAAAATTTCCGAAACTTCCCAGGAGGTCATCCATCCTAAAATTGCTCCACGGCCAGCACGCTTAACTGTGGAGTTCTTAGGATGGAATCACCAAAAGGATGGTATACCATGTTGATATAAGTAGCCAAATCAACTCTTATAACACTCCGCTCAATTTGGGGTATTACAAAAACAACCCATTACCAGGAGTAAGTGATAGGCGATCCACCCAAAGGTGTGGCTAAGGCACGGGCGAATGACTCGTCATAAGTGAAAGGCCAATGGGCGATTCACCTATAGGCAAAGTAAATCGACGAGTGGTCCGCCCGTACCCAAAGCCAAGAGATGAGCAATCTACCCGTAGCTTGGGTTCGGCAGCTAGTGATCCACCCGTAGTCTGGCCAGTAATTTTTTTTATTAATTCGGTTATATATTTAGCAATTCAATATTTATGTTTGTTAATTTCAGACTAAAGACCCAATTGATACTAATTGAAAGGGTTTATTATTAATAAAATATATTTTCAATGGTCGTGAGTTCCTAATTAAACATGTTAATGACACCAAAATGTCACATAATATGATTTTCACTATAGAATGATCAAAATATTTGGCTTTTTTTTGGTAGAGGTGGTAAATAAAAAAGATAATTGATAGTGAATTCAGAAGTGCACAATCTTCCTAGTTCAAAAAATATGACTGTAAATTTAGAATACACGGGAGGGAAATTCCTTACAGTAAAATTTAGATATTTAGATTCTTTGGTTTGAATTATATTTCCATTTTTATCCTTTGAGATTGTAGTGATAGATTATTTAAATGGAGGGTAAAATGGTAATTTAAAGTGGATAAGAGGAGACAGGTATGGATATAGACGTCAGTACATAGTTGAAGACCACTTACTCATATTCATACTCAAACCATTTTTTCCTCATTAGTATCCGCATCCCTAATACCTAAAATATACATATTCTAATATTTAATATACATTACCTAATACCATAATACACATAATCTAGAAACAAATACACATTCTTTGAAAATAATTACACATATTCCTCTATGTAAAATTAGTTTTTTGGGGATATAATGTAACACCCCCAAAATGTACAAACTAAAAACTTTCTTTAAAACATGTTTGTAGAAGCTAAAACACAAAATTCATGAGTGTTACTTTGCATCCAACATAAAATAGGTAATCCTCGTACTTAATCTATGTTGAGTGCAAGGAAAAAGTGACCTCATACCTAGGTATGAAGTGTGGAAAATAATTAATCCCACTATGATACATGAGATAAAGTATAGAGAAGAGAACATGTACAATAAATATAGGGGGCATAAAAATCTAAAAAGATAGAGATTCTAGATAAGAATACTCTAGATCAAACCTAATCACACTCACCACAAGAAAAAAAAAACAAAATCATTGAACCAATGAGTATCATCAAAATATTCCTATAGAGTCACAAATGCCCATTTAATAGATAGGTGTAATACCCGAAAAATTTGCTTAACCTAATTCCGTATCTTTAGCCCTAATTTGACTCTAATCTCAAGAAATCTTATTGTTAACCTTAACCAAATTTCTTAATCCCAAAATTTATAAACCGAAAACCGAAAACCGCTAATCTAAATTATTTTACCAATCCCAAACTTCCTAATTAAATCCTAATTCCCTAACCTTCCCTCTTTTTCCTTTTCTTTTCTCCCTTTCTGTCCTTTTCTTCCCTGTTCTTTTTCTTTCTTTTCTCTGCTTCTCTCTGCACTGAAATCCTTTGATGTGAGAGGTTTTTCTTCTCCCACACATGACTCCCTCCATTTGCATCCCTCATTCCCATCACCATCATCTGCCAGCCCTGCCATTCTTCTTCTTCCACTCTTTCTGTTGCTACTTTGTTTCGCAGCCTTGCCACTCCCTGCGTCCATGCCACCTTTCTTCTTCCTTCTCTTTTCTCCTTCTTCTTCCTCCATTTTCCCTATTTTTATCTTTCGCACCACTCTATCCATCACCGAGCAACATCCAAGCCACCACTAGCCACCCTTTGGCCGTTGGACTGACCACCAAGGTTGCCCAACCTTCTCTCTCACTGTCTCCAGCCATCACTGCTGACCGTCGCCTCTTTTCCCTTCTATTTCCCCTTGATCGTTGCAGAGTTTCAGAGTGCACGCCCTGCTGCACGGCCGTACAAACACTCAGATACGCTATTGTACAGTCGTACAACCCTTGCACCGTCTGATCGTGCAACATTTTTACTCTCGGCTTGATTCTGCATGGCCATGCAACTTCTGCACCGCCTGGCCGTGTATTTTCTTTTCTCTCGACCTGTTGTGCTTTGATTATGCATGATCGTGCAACTTCTGCATCGCTTGCCAGTACGACTTCTTTCTTGGCTATGCAACCTTATTTTCACCCCAAATTTTCTCTAAACACAACCAAAATTTAACCATAGATCCACCGCACCTATTTCTATACTTCCATACAATTCAAATTCCATTTGACTTCGGTAAATTCCATTTTTACCCTTCTCTACCATAATCCTCCTTTTAATTTTTACCCTCCGATCTTAATTATATTTTATCTTCTTTCATAGGTGATTTTTTCGGTGATCTCGAAGGAAGTATAGGATTTATGTGCATAGAGCCCGATGTCCTTATCTGCAAGGATACATGTCATAGCTAGGGATATGTAATAGTTGTATCTTTGTATATGCTTTTGTATTGAGTATGTTATGTTGAATAATTTAAGTGTGGAAATACTATGATATGATATTCTTGAGAGTAATGAAATTAAGCAAATTCATATTCGGGTATAATATTGGTTAAAAAATATCTATGGGAAACTAAGGAAATATACTTTAGATAATAAGTAGAAATGTATATGCTTTGGGTTTTATAAACCTTTGGAAGAATACGATTATCTTGATTTCCTGAGGGTATTATAGTCTTTTGAGGATAATTATGTGGTCATACTTATGTGTTTAATTGTATGTCTTGAGTTTGGCATGATAATATACAATCAACTCTTAATAAGATATTAATCATGTAAAGTGAAAGATCACTTGAGTTGAGCCGAGGTTTTTACATGACTCTATTTTATTGGATAATAATCATGGCTCGGGTGTGTTGTCCCTGAGAGGTGCTCCAGTCCGTTCCATCGGATTAAGAATAGTAGGGCCCCATACTCAATGTGAATGAAAACATAATTAAGAGTTAAAGTATAAACATAAAGATATTAATCATTTAAAGTGAAAGAATACATGAGTCAGGACCGAGGTGTTGAGTTTGTTCCATCGGATAATAATAGTGGCTCGAGTGTCTTGCCCCCAAGAGGTGCTTTAGACCGTTCCATCAGTTTGATATATAGTGGCTTAGGAGTATTTTTACTTTGAGAGGTGTTAGCTCTGTTCCATCGAATAATAATAGTGGCTCAGGTGTCTTGTCCCCGAGAGGTGTTTCAAACCGTTCCACTGATTTAAGAATAGTGGGGTCAATGAACTCAACATAAATAAAAGATTGGAATGTGGTATATCTAATGAAAGACTTGGAATCATTTCTTATCTGGCTTTCTTATATTTATGCATGTATGATTTGCTTATGAGAATTATTGTATTATGTGTAATCCTGCTTGACTGTATCATTACCTTACTCGGTACGTAGCGTAATAATCATCCGTTTCATGGGTGTTGCTTAATCCAACGAGTAGACAACCCAAATGTCTATGTGTAGGTCGATGAGGACCAGGTAGATGATTCACAACTTTTAATGCGATATATGCGGAGGAGTGATTCATTCATATCAGGGTTGGGCGTAGAGTCATGTTATCCAAAGGATAATTTTTACTCAGATACCTTTTTGGGCTCTTAGTTCCATGGGATCCCTTTTTGGTTATATTTTGATATTGTCATTGGAGTTAATCTCCAAAATACTTATCTGATGTATAAAAGTTATCTCATCTCTTTCTAATCATGTTTTAATTTTTCTAATCTTTTTGCCTTGTGATTGACGTAAGGATAGTGGGATAAACCATACTTATGTCAATTACGGCGGTAACACCCAAATGTTTGATTATACGCTTCCGCTTAAAACAAAATTTTTCAGTAGTAAATTTGGGGGTGTTACAGTGGGGGACCATGAAACAAAACCCACAAGTATTTTGGCACTGAGTAATCCACTATATAGTATCAAGTATGTAAATTTCACATGGAACACATATAACATATCACAAGAGGGACTTGGCATAAACACATTAAATAACACATGCGATAGTGAGAATGATAATATATGCCATGTCATAACCATCACTAAGACCATATTCTCATCATACCATTACTCTTAACCACACGTAATTTCAGTAAGTGATCATAACCATTCGAATTACTTAGTCATGTTGAGTTCTGGGACCTCACTATTCATGTCTAGTGGAACAGACACATACAACTCCTAATATAGAATGCTTCCGACAACTATTATTGTCTGATGGAATGAACAAGTACAACCCTAGGACAAAAGGCTCTTGGACACTATTATATCCAGTGAAACGGTAATAAGTACAACCTTAGGATATAATTCTCTTAGCTACTATTCTATGTGATGGAATGGTAACATGTACAACCTCGGGGCATAACAATCCTAATTGCTATTCTATCTAACAGAACGGTAATAGGTACAAACCCATGGTATAACACTCCTTACCACTATTTCATCTAGTGGAACTGTAAAAAGTATAACCCTAGGGCATAATACTCCTAACCACTATTTTATCCAGTAGAACGGTAACAAGTACATCCCCATGCCACTATTTTATCTAGTGGAACAGTAACAAGTACAACCTTAGGGGATAACACTCCTGACCACTATTCTATTTCGTGCAATGGTAACCAGTGTTGCACGGGGATGGGGATGGGGACAGGGAAATGGGGATGGGAAGAAACGTGAAAACGTCATTTCTTATAAATTTAGGAAATAGGGACGACAAGAAATGTAAATTTATATATATATATATATATATATATATATATATATATATATATATATAATCTACTAAAGTTAAGAGATAAAAATAAATAAAATTCTAAAATTATTACCTATATTAATTAATTTTAATCATTAATTAATTTTTTAATAAAGATAATTAAATAATCTTAATATAAATTTTGACACAAAAAAAACTTCGGAAGAGGAGGGACGTTTCCGAAAGAGGAAACATCCCCGAGATGTTTTGGGGATGGGGGACGGCACCCAACTACCATCCCCGTGCATCACAGATGGCAACAAGTAAAACCCCAAGGCATAATGCTCCTAGTCATTATTCTCGTTCGGTGGAACAGATAAGTAAAACTCGCTTACGAATCATGTGATATTTCACATAATGTTTTACTAAGCATCATAACCAATGTAACCCCATATCAATATAACCAAGGGTAGTCCACAAAGGCAACTACTAAACCAACAATCAAAACTTGTCAATAACCAATCACTGTTTACTTCCATTTTATTTGCTTGAAGGGATATAAGAGATAACCCAAAGACGTATAAAGTTGTGATACCCCAAAGTTTTATAATCCTAATTCTTAGGTGATTAGCCTCCTAATCACTCCTATAAATTTTAAAACCTATTTGGACACCTCACCTATATCTCTCAATCCTCATTTTACCTTCTAAAACCTAGTTTTGATTTAAGCTAACCAATGTATGACTGGGTAATACCTTCGGTCGACAGGTCAACAACATTCCAAAACCTATCGTTCAAGGCCTCAAACAATCAACTAGAGCTGGGTAATTTTGGCCATTTTTGTTTTTATTAATTTATTTTTGGCTCAAATTAATTTCTATGCCTAATATTTGTATATATTTGGGTTCCTAAATTAATTTCTCACCTTTCCCTAATTTTTCATGATTTTTGGGAATTATTTGATTATTTCCCTCATTGTTAACCATTTATTGAACTTTCTACCTTACCTAAATCATTTTCTAACAATATTGAATTTATCAGACATTAGAGCTTCAAAAATATAACTTCCCCACACCCTATGATTATATTACACATGGTACTCATTTATTTAACAAAAAATCTAACCATAATTACCTCCATCACCATCCTCCAACTCTATTAAACTCTCTTTCACCTATAATAGTCACTCTCATCATTATTCTTTCTTGCAAACAATCCCTAACATATTTTCCCTCTCTCTCGTGCCCATTTTTGACAGCACATATGGGGTGTGCCCTTGGTTGATCATTTGCACACTTAGCCATTTTCTTCCATCTAACTTTGCTTTCTCTTCTTTCCTCTTCTCTTGTCTTGGTTGAGGTGGTTCTTGGTTGTTCTCCTTGATGTTGAGCCCTTGTCCATTCTCCTATTCCTTTTTTTTTTTCCCTTCATCTCTTTACTTCCAAAATCCTAAGTTTAACTATTTAGTATTTTCTTTAAGCAAAAGAGAATGAAGGTTATAGATTGATGAAGTTTTTCCAAGCTTCCATTTTCAAATTCTAAGGGTTATTATCATCTCTTTTAATCTTTCATATTCTTTTCTAACCCATGGAATTCCCTTTTGTTTGATTTATATTTTATTATTCTAGGTGATCAAAGGTTGGAAGAAGGAGCTTACGAGTTTTTGTATGCTTAGAGACTGGAATAGGTCCAATAAGGAATATATATATATAATATTGGGATTTTTGTGTTTATATGTTTATTTATGTGATTTTTATATTTCATGCTAGGCTTCATCTTAAATGCATATCTATAAATTATTTGGTAAAATGCATGATTTTATAAGTTTTTTGATTTTAGGAATAATTGCTATATTTTATGTCTTTTTAGGCTTTTCCATAAAATCCTATGTGGGATGATATATTATGTTATATTCTTAAGCCTTGGGTTGAGTAGATTAAAATATGTCCAAGTATGGCAATTGGTGTATTATGTTGACATCTCAAAATGTGTCGGTTTTATGTCTTTGGGGAGTCTTGCACATATTCTCCTTGTGGTGTTGTGGATAGTTTTAATTTTGGTAACTTATACTTTTCAGATGATAATAATTTAAGTGGTTTTGTGTATAAAATTGGTGATACATGTGTGAATTTCAACTAAAGGGGTAATATGGTCATTTTGGTGAGTTTTTTTTTTTAAATACATCATTGTGTTCCTTGGGGCTTTAAAAAATAAATTTGATATATCATATGTTAAGTTTTGGAATAAGGATTACTTCCATTATGAAGATAATAAAATTAGAGATGCTTAAATGAACCGAGGATAATTTGGTATTTTGGGTCATATATGAAAATTTGGGTGTTGTATAAGTACTATGTGGGATGAAATATGAAGATGATAAATTTTGATTAACTTGATAAATTATGAGTAGTATAAGATATGTTTTTATGAGAAAAGGCTTAATTTGAAAATAATAGCCAAAAGTGTAACATCAATATTTTATATACAAACATTTGGAGTTAAATTTTGATTTTTTTGATATGATGTTGGTAATACTATTTTAGGTTTGGGTGATAAATTTATTGAGTTGGGAAGCCTTATGGGTGAAGTGATGGTGTATTTATGATATTAAGGTTTGACAGGGTACTATAGTCTTTTATCTTATGAAAGAGTCCTTTATGTATTTAATGACTATGCTTATATCTTGCCTTACTAGCATGTTCAATGTGTTATTAGTAATACATTCTAAGTGATTGGATGTTATTAATTGTTGGAATAGATTCATAATAAATAAGGATCATGCTAAGAAACTTACCTCATAATAAGTCAACGAGACTAAAAATGGAAGTATAATTGTAACACCCCCAAATTTCACTCCTGAAAATTTTTTTTTGAAAGAAATAAGCGGAAGCTAGGAGAGAATTTGAGAGATGTTACCGCCACATCTAACATAAGATAAATGTCAACCATCTATCTCATGTTAGATGCAAGGCTAAAACCTGTCAAACAATTAAATCCGAATTTTAAAAGCATGACGGCGTTACGAGAAATTAAAAGTCAATTACAAAACCCTTGGAAATTTAAATACAACACTTTAACTTTCAAAGATGAATACAATTAAACAAAACAAATCCCGAAGGATAATTATCCGGACCGCCTACTCACTCAAGTCAAGCCTTCCACCCCCAATTTAGTAACCGATCAAAACCTGCATCAAAGGTCTGCTCCCCACCATCGGTGGATCATCACAGAACCCATTCAACCAGTGTAGTATCAGTACGGGTCCAATACTGAGTAAGTCTCACTACCCTATCTTATGGGAGAGACGTAAACTGTAAAATCAAGTACATATTAAATTATGATACAATATACGGATACAATATCAGACATACTCACAACCCACAACATGACTCTTGTCCTACACCTGTAGTAACATATGAAACATATGTAACATCCCATTTAAACATATAAGCATGGTATAACCGAAATATAAAGTGGCACATGCGCCTCAAGTAGGAATAATCCATATTATTGGAAACTCAACGCGTGACATACTCACGTAAGCAGCATGTAGTAATATAGATAATAAAAGCTGACCATAGTCCAATTAGACTTATTTGCTTTGAATCTTTATTAAAAGTAGTCATTTCACACCACAGTCTTTATCAATCCACGTGAGTGCGGGAACCCCACTATTATAGCCGGTGGATCGGAATATATAAACTTAGGGCAGAACGCTCCTGACCACTATTATTCGCCGGTGGACCGGTCTCCAGGGCAGAACGCTCCTGGCCACTATTATTTGTCGGTGGACCGGTCTGGCCCCGACTCGTATGGTGTTTCACTGTAAGTGCTTGTGACTCATTCTTTATTCTCATCAATAATATATTCATTCCACACATATTCTTTAATAGTCCATGTGAGTGCGGGAACCCCACTATTATAGCCGGTGGACCGGAAAGTATACACTCAGGGCAGAACGCTCCTGACCACTATTATTTGCCGGTGGACCGGTCTGGCCCCGACTCACACGGTGTTCCACTGTAAGTATTTAGTATCTTTCCCATGTCTTATAAATTTTACGTTTGGGTTGCTGAGCACGGAAACCCCCACTATTATAGCCGGTGGACCGGAAATCATACAGGGAAAAACGCTCCTGACCACTATTGTTCGCCGGTGGCACGGTCTCCAGGGCACCCCGGCTCCTGGCCACTATTATTCGCCGGTGGACCGGTCTGGGCCCGGCTCAGCATCTTCCTCTTTAAGTGATTAGCATCTTAACGTATCTTATTTGAAAGTGTTATACCCTTGACATGCATGGCTAACTATATCTACACTTATCCTCCCAGGAGGGCCCGTCCCATATCTTGGAACTCGTGCACCCCTTATCACACCTTGATATCAATTTCTCTCTATACTCACACATAATAAAAACTAACCCTTAAGGGTGTGGGTGAAGGCCCAACACCTCGTGACATTAGACTCCACCCGTCATTAGCCTCGAGGGTTTCCCTTGAAACCCTAATAGGACCTATGTGGCCCAACTTCCTCTTATTTCACTACCATTAATTTATTTATCCTCAACACCTCATCTCATTTAGTTCCAATCCCAAATCATATCGCTCTACCCATCGATTCCACCTGTGACTCTAAAATCCTAGTTGGCCACTTCAACCCTAGTACCTTTCTTTTTCCACAAGTAAGCTCTCCTTTTCACCCAATATTTCTTCTCTCCCAAAACACCCATAATCATTCCTCATAACATAAACTCTCACTCTCAACCCGCACCTCACTCACCGTTAATCATGTTTACTTCCGCCTTTTCCATGTTACTAATTCTTCCCAAAACCCTAATCGGGTCCCTTATACTCCCTTTTAGCAACTCACTTCCCAAATATTTCTTTTTGCCCTTTTATCTCCATGTCATAATAATAATAATAATAATAATAATCGTCCTAGCATGCATGTCCTAGAGGGTTACATCATATCACAGCACATCATAATTACCACATATGGACATCACATTCATGTTGTAAGAAAACACATACCACATACCTTAACTCGAAGTTGCGCTACGCATAAAACACATTAAGGACAACTATGCGGTACACAACCGGACATGGTATATATACAAAACATCTAAGGCATGCAAGTCACATAACACATAGGGACCTTAGCCACATCCTTACGAAATACCCATAAGTAGAGGTAAGTAGAGAACTTACCTAGATCCGAAGCTAGCTAAGCGAGATAAAAGGGAGAGAGATCACTAGCTCGTGGATCCACGAGAAAGCTTTCCTAGATCCGATAGAAATTGAAAACTAAATTAGAAATTATCCTATCAATCAATAATCCACGTATTCTAATTAAATAAACACAAACGAAACAAATGATCTTTCTTAGAAAACGTGTCCAAAAATTAAAACTTAAAAGCATAGCTCTATTAAAATTTAAGGTTAAAACTAAATCAAAACGGATTAATACAATTATCACTTGGGACATTTCAACTTAATTTGGAAAGCCCGAGAAAGAATAATCGATCATAAATTAATTTATCGAAAATAATTTATTTATTAGGTTTTACAACTAATTAGGTAACCTAACCATTTACATAGAACCAAATCCAAACCAATTAGGTTAAAACCGAATTTAAATGATTTAAAACCCAAAGATAGAATTCGATTAGATAAAATACACATAGCAAAATCAATTTTATAAAATCATCCCAGAAAATTAGGGTTTTTAATACTTAAACCACAAATCGGCCAAATCACTTTGATTACCTCAAATTGATAGTTTTAAAACACAATTAAACTAATTTTAGACAAATCTAGACAATCAAATTCAACAAACGATCTTCTGATAAATCAATTCCAGATGATCAATTTTCAAAATTAGGGTTTTAAAGTCCACGACATAAACGCAGGTAATTCAAATTGATTAATTCTAATTAAAGGTATTAGAATACAATTAGGCTCATTTCAACTACTTTTATAAATTTAATTTTAGCAAAACAACTATACAAATAACCAATCTCTTAATCTCACTTAAAATCTAGGGTTTTAGGCCCGAAGATGCAATTCGGTAAAATTCTATAAATTTAATCAAATTGAATGTTTAGAAATGCAATTTAAACACATTTTATAACATATCAAATAATCAATTGATCAAAACCAATAGAAGAAATACCTAATTTAGCACAATTAGGGTTTTTGGGCCCGGAACGCAATTCCGATCAATTCTTACCAAAACATATAAATTGACGGTTCGGAAATGTAATTAAATATATTCTAATGCAATTTATATAGTCAATTGAATAGAATAACCCGATTACACAATCCAATTTAAACCCGCGGGAGTTTTGACCTAAAAATCCAATTTTGATCAATTACGCACAATTTTCCCAAATCAACACTTCCGATATAAAATTAAATACATTTTAAACGATATTATAAAATCAATTGAGTGAAACGGCTCAATTATACGACCCAATTTCATTACACCCAAAATTTGACCTAGGAATCAAATTCCGATAAAACCTGCATAAATTTCTCAAATTGATGGTTCCAAAATGAAATTGGGTACATTTTAAAACATATTGTATAATTAATTTATCCAAAACCGCAAACACGAGCGAATCCGAAAAATTTGGGCATAACCCGGCCAAAAATCCAATTTTTCCGAAATCTCAATATAACAATACAATTAACCTATCCAAATCATTCTTACAGCACATATATACACAATCAAACAATCAATTTAGCTTTTTATAAGCTAATTCACATTCAATTAATCAAATCTAAATTAGGGTTTTTCAGAAAATTATACCCAACGAAAATTAATGAATCGGGACAAGGGAAGGCCGGAGAAGCTTCGTCGGAGGACGGAGACGACTCGCCGGTGGTCAGCGAGGCTCGCCGGAGTCGGACGGTGGCGGCACAGCCTGCGCGGTTGCTGCTGCTGGGCGTGGCCGTTTCGGTCGCTGTTGCGGCTGCTACTGCTGTGGCTGCTGTGCGGCGTCGCCAGCGGTGGTCGGCCGTGGCCAGCGAAGGAAGAGGGAGGAGCTGGGGAGAAGAAGAGAGGTGGCTAGGGCTTCGGGACAGGGGCAAGGCGCAGGGCCAGGGAGAAGGGAGCCGGGACTGGGAAAGATAAGGAAAAGAGAGAAGGGGGTCGGGGGGTCCCGACGGGTTTGGGCTTCTTTTTTTTTTTTTTTTTTTGAAATCACATGTAAAATAAAAGACCAAATATTTAAAAATTGTTATCGGAAGACTTTATCTAAAATTTATTAAACGAAAATTATTTTCGAAACGATTAGAACACTTAAAATAAATAAAAAGGCTATATAAAGAATTTCATAAACATTTTCGGAATAATTTACTAATGAACATAAAAATTTATATTATTTACGGAAATACATCATAAGACCCCGAAATAATATTTAAAAACATATAATAAAATATTTAAGTCAAATTCTAATAAACCGAGACTAATTTTAATAACTTCCGAAATCGGGTTTTTTTTTCCGTAAACTGAAAAGCGTAAAACAGAAGAAAATTAATTTCAAAAAGAAATTATTAAATAAGTTCCGAAAATATTTTTAATTTAAACTTCCCAAAAATATTAACGATTTCTAGAATCGAATAAATTTAAAGTCGTAAATATTTTCTACAGGTAAAATCATTAAAATAAATTTAACTATTTAAACAGAAATTCTATAACTTAAATAATATATTTCGTTAACGAAATATAACTTCAAAACAAAACCGTAATCACACGACGAAGTTATAATCGAAAACGAATTTAAAATATTAAAAATTAAAATACGAGAAAGAACGGGAATATATATTTTTAACCGAGACTCGAACTCATAAGAATATAATAAAATCATTGTCGTTAACGAATTTATCTAGAATGATTCGCAACGACAACGATTAATTAAATTCAAATATGAATTTGAAATCGTCGATAAATTTATAAAACGAATCAAAATTAAAATAATTAAATATTTGCATCAAATTACGTTAATCAAATAATTAAACTTAATAATTTGGATTTTAAAAATACGGGGTATTACAATAATGATCTAAGTAATTCGGATAATGCATTTGTTATATGTTAAGTGTTGGTTAAAGTACTAATAAGACATTAATACATTAATACTTCAATTGGAAGAACATATAAGTCAGAACCAAGTACCTTAAAATTATTAAAATTAATTCAATGGTCCTAACATAACCAAAGGACCCTAGTATACTCTATTTAACTGATCCACCGGATTATAGGGGTATGTATACTTAAAGATTAGAGGTTTACTAGTGGCTTATGCATGTGTTTGACTAGATATGAAATCATTAGTGAGGTTGATTACATTTCTTCGATGCGGGAAAATGGGAGAGTATTATTACTATCAGCCCCAACTTAATTTGTTAATGATAGGGATTTGTTAATCATGTAATTATGAGTATTTAATGTGGTTGCATCTCTTAAATAGTTTCTTATTCATGAATCATGAGAAATGGGATTGTGTAATTTTTCCTGCTAATGTGGTCTTATGTGATGCATGCCTTACCATAGTGATATATATTTGTTACCTTACTTAGTAAACAAGTATTGATAATTATTTTCATGGTTCCTGCTCATTTTCATGAGCAAGCGATTATGTTGTTGACATGTAGGTATTTGGAGAACAACTTAGAGATTTTGCTAACTTTGACACTCTGTATGTTCCGCAAACCGACTATAGATAGATCTTTTGCTAGAAAAATATGTTATTTAGGTGTTTTCTTGCTCCTATATAAGAGTTTGGTATCCGCCAACTTGATAGATAGTTTTGGAAAAGATTGATTTGTTGGGTTGTGGACGTAGATTCTAGGATATATGGTAGTTAGAGTTTTTATTTAGATAACTTATGGACTCTTAGTTCCAAGAGTTCATTTTTATTGTTTTTTGATTAGCTTTGTACTCAAAGTTATCTCCAAACCTTTGTCTTTGTTTTATGAAATTTCTCCTTTTCTCTTCTTATCATATTTCAATTTTCATTATCTTTTCCTTATACTTTATACAATAATAGTACGGTAAACTGTAATTGTATTAGGTATAGCAGCTACACCCAATTATTTTATGTTAAGCCTCCACAAAAATAGAAATTTTTTTAGTAATAAATTCTAGGGTGTTACAAAAGTACATCGATCATACTGATACACTAAGGAAGCATAGTATCCTCCAGTCATACAACTCAGAGATGTATAAATTACACCAGTTATACTGGTACAGTAAGGCAACACAATACCCTCTAACCTAGCTTACCTAATCCTTAAGTATCAATATCCTCTATAGGTATCGTAGATCACTTGTGGAGAAGACTAGGGCCTTACTAGACTACTAAGGCATACTAGTGAAACCAGTAAAAAAAAAAGGACTCCTACCTCATCTCTAGGGTAGTTAACTCTAGACATTAAACCATTTCCAAATCTCGAGGTATTCCTCTCTAAATATTAGTATTTTATTTGGTGATAATATATATCACATAATACACAAATAATACCAATTTTCTTACTTAATCACTTTTACATATTTTCAATTATTCAAGTCAACCCTAAGGTCAATGGTCAAACCAAATTCAAAGTCAACATTAAGGTTAACATAACAATTTACTGAGATTATCCTAGCTCCAATCATGGACTTTTAGATGCCTTAGGTTATAAATGACCAAAATGTTATTGAAATTAGATTACTACAATATTATCCATTTTAAATGAATTTTTTTATTTTAATTATCATTTTTTTATAAAAAGGATAAATAAGATAATTTGAAACACCTTAGCATGTAGGTAGATATATTGCCCTTACCCACACATAATCATATAAAACCCTAATATGCATATCTAATTAATTATAAAACACTTGATTTCATACTTAATATCATGATATATATGTTAAGCATACATGTTGGCATAATATAAGTATGATACACTTTAAATACAAATGTAACCCTAGGGCATATGAATAATAATAACCATATGAATTAGTCAATGACATTAAAATTATTTTAGCATGCCTTTCTCACACATAATATTTTAAACAATTAACATGCTCCGTTATACATAATTTCATGCTATCATTATTTGGAAAATAAATACAGCATAATAAGACATAATGAGACCCTAATAGGCTGTCATGTGGTTTTTTCATTTTAGTAAAGCATATGGATTACCTTAATTCTAGCAAAATAGCAAAAATATACATGATTAAAAAGAATGTCCTAGAAATTTCACAATCCTTGTGTTGTATTATTTTATATTAGAGCTCATTAATTTAACCTTGGTATAAAATTTGGGCCAAACTATCACACTTGAGCCTAATAATGTGCTTACTTGCTTAATTATGGATCAAGAAAGTAATGAAGATGCACGTTTTACACATGCTATGGACATATAATATGAGGGAGAACCATCCGTATGAATCGTCATTAAGATTTAATCAGTAGTTGTTAGAATCTTAAAAAGCTTATCTTGTTAGAATTTCTATCTTTTTGTACATGTGTGTGTGTGTGTGTGTGTCAATTATGAAACATTTTTTTGTGTGATTTATCTTTTAGTGTTAGTCTATATTTTCATGAAGATTCATATTATAGGAGGTGTAATTCATGTATTTAAATCATACATGGAAAGACAATGATGACTATCAAGTGCAATTGAATACAAGTTTGAATCCTTAAATGGATCTGTTTATGCATTCTTCTTCTTGATTGTGATTTTTGTGTGATTCATAATCAATTTCTCTTCTCAATTTATATGTGGTTTTAAGAGATTTATTTTTTGTTCAATTGAGCACATTCATACCCCATCATTACCATTCCTATCCACATCCATATCCATACACAAATTCAATCACATCTTCATCTTCAACCTCTTGAAACCCTAACGATAGTCCTTTTCCATACCAACAATTCTTTTCACCTTAATTACAACCATTAATTCACTTTTTTTATTCTTCCATAATCCACCTTATGATCCACCATCAACATGTTATCCATATTTCATACAACCAATTCGTTCACACACACACACACACACACACACACACACACACACACATTCATCTTCAATATTCATCATTTGAGCTCTTATTGCTTACCAGGCAACCTTCTTGGTAAGTTGGTTCACATAATTAAAATATTAAAATGAATATTTTGTGTTGTGTGGCCACATAAGGTGGGGGAATAATAATAAGGTTATTGGTACATCTTAATTTATTGTGTAATATGGTTAGTTTGTATATTATCCTTATGTGACGTATATATATGCATATGAATATTATACTCCATTGTTCTTATGTGTTACTTAAATTTTCTCCTAGATAAATTATTACATGTTTTAGATGGGGTTGTGATGATCCATAGTATGCACGGTGAGCAAATAACCTAATTCTGATTGAGTGTAGAATTATTCAAGTTGTTGATAAAATGTATGGTTGGGAAGATCGAGAATGATAACATTTTTCAGAGTTTCATTTATCATATTTACTACACAATGTTCCTTGTTTTGGTTGCAGCTTAAATTTTTATTTAGGTTGGTGTGTTTAGTTTCATTCCTACTAATTTGCTCAAACATTGATATTTCTTATTAGTATAAGTTAATAAATAAGTTTTGTGTGTTTTCTAATGCATATGAGATTTAATTTGGGTTATGTGAGGACGTTGTTTCTAATTAAGATTAGGCCAACCAAAATTAAGAATAGAATGGTGAGAGATTTGAGAAGATGAAATTAATTCTTGGTAACTCCTTGAATAAATAGTCATAAAAACCACCTAAGGTTTAAACTCTTAGAATAAATCTTAGAAGATTTTGTAAGAACTTCAAACCCCTACACTAGACTTGAAGAAGAGTGACTCTCGGTTTTGAGAGAAAAAAGTGTGCAGCCAAAACAAGTTATTCCTTCTTTCATTATTTGCTTAACACTTATAGATGGAATACAGGATTAAATTTTACAGCTTAGCCAACTAATACATGTGATTTGAGCTAAAACAAATAAAGATAACTACCTAATATACCACGTATGTGATTTGGCCATGGGGTATTTTTTGTGCAGATTTCAAATAAAGGGGGTCTTCTAGCATATGTCTAACTCATGTAGCTTCCATCTGATTCACAAGGAAATAGACAAGAATCATTTTAATCTTGTAAGGGACAAAAAGAAATAAAGAAAGTCTCCTAGCCTTCCTTGTTCTTCCTAAAAATCTGCATTGTTCTTTTCAAGTGCTAAAAAGGACTTGTCATGTGGTTTGATGGGGACTTGTAGCTTGTTTGTGTGTGGCTATTGTGGGCACAAAAAGGGCTGCATTTTTGGGGTATTTTTGGAACTAAAATAATAAAATAAAATGAGCTAAAAAGGATGGAAATAAGTGGATTAAAAAGCTGAGGTATTATTATGTGGAGGTGGCAAAGATTGACAATGTTTGCATGGCTAGTTTTCTTAAGAGTGATTAATTTGTCCAAGTGAGGAGAGTTTTGTGACTCTAAAACTTATAAAAATTAAGTGCAATAGTGTGATCATCAAATGAGGATGCTCCTGCATCATTTTCTTATTTTATTTATCCTTAGTATCTAGTATGAGCAGTACTAGGGTTCCTACTTACACTAGATTTGACGGTAATATCCTCATTGTATATAGTTTCCACACATACTTGTCAATGAGTTTTTGGTATTGAGAAATAGATGTGCTAAAATGTCATTATTCAATTTGATAACATTGATATGGACTAAGAAATACACCACTTGTGGATCTATATCTTGATACCTAAATCTTATGACAACATCTATGAATCTATATACGTAGTAGCCAAAATCATTATGATTCAATTGTTGCAGACATTATAAGATAAATGTGTTTGTGCAATTTTCAATCTCGTATCAACTATAGTTAATAGGGATATATTAGTTAAAATTAACAAGATATAAAGAATCCTTGACTTTCTAATCTCTATACACACATATTGAAGATTTTTTGGGTTTGGGACACCCCTTCCACCTTGTATGTCATCCTTATTGCCTTAATATAAATTATACATAACATTATAGCTATACAGAAATAAATATATATACTATGTGCATAAATAAGTCAATGAAGTAATCTTTGTATAATAACTTCTCAATACAATTCTTCTCTGGGTCTCGCGCTTTAGCAAAATGAGTCAGATAATGCCTTTTGGAATCAAACACAAAGAAAATATTTTTTGAAGGACTAATGATGTAAAAACTCTAATGTTTTGAGAAAAAAATGAGGTATAAAATAGAACTTATTTAACTGTCCTTTTTTAGAAGTGATGTGCTAAACATGCTACATGCTAACCATATCTTATTAGGTTGTTATCACATATGGTGTGCAGACATACAAATGCAAAAAATTCATACATCCTATTATTCTTATCCCCTCTAGCCATTGAACTATGTACAACAATAATTATGTATATTTATTAATTAATAATTGATATATCATAAAATTTCCAAAATAACAAAAAGTAGCTAAGATATATCATATTAAATAATACTTAGTTAACATATATGTAAATCCTTATCAATGATATTCAATCCTGATTATAAATTACACCTATAATATCCTTCTCCTTATTCTTCTTCTCACCCGACCTTCCTCTCTTCTTTCCTTTTTCTTCTCCCTACCCCTTTTTTTCCTTACCTCATCCACCTGAAGCAACCCCTATTGCCTCCACCACCAACCCAGCCTCCACCATTGGCCACCATCCTTTCCTTCATTCCCTCCTTCTTCCTCTTCCTTTGCCACCCTGTTTCCCCTTTCTTTCTCCCCTATAGTAGTTCCTACCGATCCTTGCCCCTTCTACCATCCACTCTCCTTATAGCATCCACCTCCTCCACCTTGTAGCTCCCTACACGACCCCCAAGCAAAAGCCACAACCTCTCTCTGTAACCCTACCTCCTTCTATTCCCTTTGACATCTCACCATTCCACTGCCACCCATACTCGAATGCCCTTCGCCCTCTATTTCCTCCACCATTGCAGCTCCTCTCAACTACATACCACTAGCCATAACCGCCTTAGCCTCCACTATTGCACCATCACTCATAGCCACCCTAGCACCACATTCCCTTTTCTCCTTCTCTCATTTTCTTCTTCTCCCTTCCCCTTCTCTACACCGTCGCCGCCCACAAACCACCTTCATCGCACCCTCTAACCACCAGCCATCTCTACCCCCACCTTTTGCACCCACTAGCCAAACAAACACCTCCCACCATCACCTGCAACCCTTGCCCGAACTAATTCCCCCTCCATTTTGCATACAACGTGAGTTGTGCTAGAGTTTTAATTAAACATGGAAATATTTAATGTATGGGGGTAGTTTGGTAATTTTGTACTTTATAAATATTTTTAATAAAAATCATTATTTTATTTATCAAATATTAATATGTTATTTGTGATATCATTTTTAGGTGTAAAAATTTTATTAACGGAGCCTAATCATTTTTAGTTGGTTACCGGTAAAGTTTGCCTTTGCTGGAAATTAGGTAACTTTTATACTCCACTAAAATGTTTGGATATCGTATGTTAGCATATTAGGGTTTTGACATGTGATTTATGTTAGAAATGACTTCTTACAAATATTTATGTGATTATTAATTTAATCTTGGAAAATAAAAAAATGAAGGCATGTTGTCCTGTATAAAATGTTATGTGTGTAAAAGGGTGATTAAAAGGGGTATAATGTTGGGAAGTGGTGTTGTATGTTATGTGCACGTAAAAATGTTAGGTTAAGTATGTATAGACACACTTATTGCAAAATTATTACTATCATGATCCCTAGGGGTAATTTTGTTATTTAGACATATCACAATATTTAACCCTAACTAGAATATCTATTGTGTTATAAATATTTCTAATAATAGAGATAGGGGTTGATGTCTTAGAAACACATGTTTAAGGATGAATATCAATAATATATGGTCTAGGGGCATTTTGGTAATTTTGAATATACAATGGTGATTATTCTAATAAACATGTATGATAAGTATTATTTGATGTTAAATATGAGAATAGGGGTTTGTTGTCTTAGTATCACCTATTTCAGCATGATTATCAATATTACATAGTCTAGGGGCATTTTGATAATTTTACATGTACTATGGTGATTATCCTTATAATCATGCATGAGAAATATGATTTGATGCTAAGTATGACATGTTAGGGTAGGTTGGATAAATAGGGGACTCAAAAGGGACACTGGAGGTCAGGATGTACCAAAGTTATGAAATTAGGGTTTCTAAGGGAATAGGGTTGTCTAGGGGTGGTAGTAGGGAAGGAGCCATGAATGGGGTAGGTGTGCATGTTTTTGTGTTGAATATAGAATAAATAAAACACGAATAATACACTAATCACTTAAGATGGAAGATCACTTAAGTCGGGCCTAGTTGTACCTACCAATCCACCAGCAAGAATAGTGGTTAAGAGTGTCTTATCCTGAAAGTTGTACCCTATACCATTCCACCAGTGAGAATAGTGGGGTCCCGAACTTAAGCAAATTGAATTATTGGATGAAAATAATCCTTGCTAAAACATTAATTACTTACAGTAGAATACCATATGTGTCAGGACTGGTTATACCTTGATTATCGATCTATAGATGATAATAATGGTCAAGAACGTCCTACTTTAAAAGTTGTACCTGATTACCGATCTACTGGTGATAATAGTGGCTAGGAGCGTCCTACCCTAGAAATTGTACTTATTTGTGGTTTCACCAGTTGAGAATAGTGGGTTCCGTAAACCTAACATGGATAAAATCACAAATTGATTAGTTATTGCACTAATATCTTGAGCTCAGATAATAATGAATGAATCGATATAATCTACTTAAGCACATATTAGGGTTTTAGGTATAGAATGGTGTATAAGATCAGAATGGTCATTTGGTATGTCGAGTAATGTAATTATATGATCAATAATTTAATTATGGCATGTTTTCCTTTTTATGGTAAGTTAATAAAATAAAATAGACTTTGTAATGAGAATGGATAGTGAAGTGGTAGCTTTAGCCTTAAGGTATTTTCGTTATTTTGACCCAAAAGTGCTTAAATGTGAGTAATTGAACCTAGGATGGCCTTAGTAGACTTCTGATGTTGACATTGATAATGATCTTGATTTTTGGTAACCTCATAAAGTTGACATCTTACTCTATTTAGCTATATAGACCTAAGTAGGGAGTATGCATACTTATAGATTAGGTTTCATTATCGGTAGGGTGTTGTGTACCTTCATGTACCAATGCGACTAGGGTACCTTTGCGCCCCTGGATTGATAGTTGGTAGGATACTATGCTACCCTTATGCACCAGTATGACTGGGGTATCTTAGTATCTCTAGATTCGTTGATCTTCAAAATAGTAAATAAAAATGGAAAATTTTGATAATTGAATGGAAATTATTATTGTGATAATTTGGTAGCAGCCTTTGTGCCTACCTGTAAGTTGGTAGCAGCTTTTGTGCCTACATGTGACTCGGTAGTAGCCTTTGTGCCTACTTGTGGTTCAATAACAACCTTTGTTCTTACCTGTGGTTTGGTAACAACCTTTGTGCCTACCTATGATGATGCGTGTATTGGTTATATTGATGGGTCTACCTGTGAATTGAGAAGTTGTGGGTTGATTAAGAGAATTGGGCTTATTGTTGAGAATGATGTGGTTTTCTAATTATAATACAAAGTGCATCACTTGGATATTCCACTAGTAAGTTTCAGTTATTTCCAGGAGAATGAGTATTGGTAGCATATGATCTTGATGCATGTGGTTATATGGATAATTATAACATTTCAATTACTATATGTATAATTAAATGTTCAAGTGACTATTGTGATGCATATGATGTGTTCTATGCATGCCTTGAGTATTAGTCTTGTATAATGGGTTACTCAGTACCATTGTACTGAAGGGTTCATGATGCAGGAGCATCCTCCTCATGTGATAACAATAATCTATTCGTTAATTTTTCTAAGTTAGGAGAATAAAAAATTCTCCTTACTTGGACTAAAATATGAGCTAGATTATGAGAAGCCATACAAGCCATACAAAATTCTATCAATTCACCACCTTTTCTTGGTTTCATTATGGCTTGAATGTGGTTCAAAAATATGGCTTGAAAAGCCATGCAAATCTCGGCCAAATAACCAACCAACAAACACCTATTTTCAAGACTCAATGCATGTAGCCCTTCCTTTTTTTTGTAGCAGATTTTTGGGGTTAATTTTGGTGATTTCCAAGACCTTAATTAGCATTAATTAAGGGGTTAAGTAAAGGGAGTCTTGGAGAAGGGTTATTTTTCCATTCAATAAATCATAAGCAAGAGTAATGCACTAGTTTCCCTTTTTCTTGTAATTTATATTTCCTAAGTCCTAATTATTAGCTTATAAACCTAATGTAACAGCTATCGCATAGGAAAAAGGGTTATGGGATGCTCGAAACATCAGCTCCCATGCTGATTATTTGAGCCTTACCATATCTAGCATGCATTAGAATAGAGTTTGGTTAAGTTGAACCCTTATAGTTACCTAAGGGTTGGTTGTAATTTTCTCAACTTATTACACTCTTATATGAGTGTAAAGATGAATTAAAGGAGGTACGATTGGAGTATTATTCGTAAAGGTGTCGAGTGCCTACTTCCCCAACAAACTTAGTGCATGGTTTGTTGTATCTTCAAAAAATCTTACAATCTTTATCTTAAGAGTTAATACCTTAAGTGGTGATTGTAAGTATTTGATTTCAAGGGTTACTTGAATATCAAATCATTTTTCACATCTCATCCTCACTTCTATTTTCTCTTTTGTTGGAGCTAATCCTTGGTTCCATCATCAACTCTTAGCAAGACCCAATTTATTTAGTATTTTATGCATCGGTTCATTTCTTGGGCCCATACTTATTTAATGGGTTGTGGCCTTTGCAGGTTAGCTCACTAGCTCTATTTAAGGTTATCATTTAGGTTAAGAGCATAGGGTTATCTAGGATTCTGTCCTGTAATTTGAACCGAAAGTCTCTGTATTTCCTTATAATCTTTTTATATTTCCCTTTCACTGACACTTTTGTAACTATAGATAGTGGGATTTATTTGAAAGGTGAAGTAATCTCCTTAAATATTTTGCTACTCTAATTTATAATTGTATTATTGAATTTAAGTGAAGTAACATTTTAGCCTTAGCATTTGGTAATAAAACGATAGAGAAAACCGGTCTGGTACTAAGTGTGGCGGTAACACTCCGAAATTTATTATCTTAGCTTCCGTTGTAACTTTTAAAAATGAAAATTTTCAGTAGTAAATTTCGGGGGTGTTATAAATAACTTAAGAATTTGTTCCATTTTATAACAATTATTGAGCGTATTATATGGCCCTCATTTATAGAGCTTTTCCTCTATTTATACATGCATGGAGACAAATAGAATGAAGCTTACCCAACAAGTTTTGTTTTCATATCATTTTACCAAGATTCAAATTTTGAATTTCACAATAATTGATGAAATTGGTGCAATTTTATTTTTCCTCAATAGGACTCGCCGATAGATCTTGTTGATGGAATTTGATTATACAAAATCTGTTGGTGTATATGAATGGTTTGATGATGGTATTCTTATGTAACAACATTTGTAAATAGCTTGTAGTCTTTTGTGGTCAACCAATGATTATTGTTTAATTTTACATTATATGATAACCCTCTCACTTGAAATTCGTCAATGATCATTTTATTACTGTATTTATAAATGATCGATGGCTATTTTATTTTTGTAAACTCACAATATGGAACATTGATAAATCATTAAAGTTTAATTTACTTGCTTCAAGAGATCTACCAACTAATGCACATGGTTGTTGGCAGATAAATAAAGTTTATCTTGTCTATCCTAGGAGAAGGACCGTTGTGATGGATGAAGTTTTAAAAGGAGTGATGATATAGGTCTTTTTCCAAACCAATACTATTAGGTTCAAGGAATGTCAGCCCAAAGAGTGAAGATGAGGCCCAAAATGGCTATGGACTCTTATCTCTTAGTTTCGCACCAGGTTGGTCAGACATGTAGGATAGGAACAACTAGTTGACCTCTATCACACAGTATATTTCCCTTTCCTTTTCCCTCATCTAGCCTTTATATATATGTATCCTTGTATTTGTTTTGGGTATGGGAAATCATTAATATAATTTCTCACATTTTCTCTCTCCTCTATTCCCTAAACTTTTCCCTCAATATGCTTTAATCAACCAAAAAATTCTCTAAATTTTATAAGAACCCCTTAGTTCGCTAATCGCTAACAACAAGTGTGCTGTTTAGATTGATGGATTTTGTTGGTTAGAGATCAGTGCATTTTTTTCTATGATTCTAATTTGCTACAACTTACTTGATTTTGATTTGATGTATTTATTTAATTTTGAAATCACATTTTGATTTCAATTTGATTTTGAAATTTAAAATCATTGATATTGAATTTTGAAATCAAAGTTTGATTTTGAATCATGAAATCACAACTTCATTTTGAAATCATGGTTTGATTTCTTTTGTTATTGTGATTATATATTTAGAGAATTTGTTTACATTATCTAAATTTGAAATCACAACTAAGTGTTTGTTATAGTTGAGCAAGGTTAAATCATTGTAGTCCTAGCGGCATGGTAATTTATTTAAGTAACGACCACCACAACCACCACATGTCATGCTTTCTTCCTGTCATATATGATTGCCAACTTCTAGTACTAAATATACTCTTTCTAACTTGTGGGTCTTAGACTATGGTGCCTTTCATCATATGTCACATAATATCTCATCTTTCATGCAATTAACTCCTAATTATTTATGATTATAAATGACACTCTTATGTCATCAACGTGTGTTGGATCGATTGTCACCCATCGTTTATCTATTCTAATTGTTTATTACATCCCCAGCATTACCCTCAACCTTATTTTGTTTGGTCAATTAGGTGTGTCTAAATACTTAGTGTCTCTCCCCTCTTCCACTTGTCATGTAAATAACCCACAATCTTATAAGCTAATTAGGATTAGGTTATAAGCAGGGGCTATATGTTTTAGATTAGCTTAAAGTATCAGTAGTGGATGCCTCAAGTTTATATTTGTCATCATTTTGCCTGAGTCGCTCATCCTCAAATTTTTATTTGTGGCACTCTTGTTTATGACATATCTCAACTTCTCATTTATAGATTTTAGTGTCCATTAGAGCATTGTGCAAAACAAAACTCATGATATTTCTGATTATAGTGGTTGTCAACTAGCAATGTTTTATGCCTTACCTTTTTCCAGAAGTGTTTCTATATCCCATGCTCCCTTTGATCCTATTCATTTTAATGAGCAGGGCCTTCTCTAGTAACCACAAAGGGGTTCACAATATTATGTTTCATCTATTGATGATTATACATGTTATTGTTGGATTTATCTTATGAAAGAACATTATGAATACCTCATTATTTTCAATAATTTTTGAGTCTTGTGAAACTCAACACTCTGTAATCCATCAGACTTCTAATGTCATTTGAGAGCAGAATACACTTCTAATGATTCCATATGTTTGATTACCTCTAATGGTATTATCCATCAAACTTCTTCTATTGATACCCCTAAATAGAATGACATTGTAGAAAGAAAATATATACATCTTGTTGAAACAACTCGTTCCTTTTAATTGTTTTCCAATGTTCCATGTGTCTTTTGGGGATAAGCTATTCTTACTACTACTTGGTTAATATGATTCCCATCTTTCATAACTTAAGTCTATCACCCTTTGAGAAATTACATAGATATACTCTTGATTATACCTCCTTATGTATCTTTGGTTTTACTTATTTTGTGCTTCAACCTCATGTTGAGCATGATAAACTATGACCTTGGTTTGCTATTTTCATTTTCTTGGATTATGTTGTACATCAAAAGGGATATTGTTGTTTTGATCCTGTCACTCACAAGTTACATGTCTCTCTCTAAGTTATGTTTTTTTAGCATATTCTATTCTTTTCTATAATAACCTCATTTGCATCAATCCTTTTGCTACTGACACTTATTAAGTTTCGTCTACTACCTTGGTCATTAAAATCACTCTTTGTAGGCCTCACACTAACAACTAAACAAATGTTGGTAGCGTGGATTTTTATCGTCTTACTGGTCCTCCCTCTACTGCAGACCAATCATCATATGAGAATGTAGTTCCTTTTCCTATTCAACAATCTACACATGATTATAAGCTTAATAAACTCCTTGGTTTTTCAAACTCATGTTATTCTAGCTAATTTACATCATTTTTAGTTTATGTTCATTTTCTTTTTGAACCCATGTCTTGCAAAAAGGGAATTTATGACAAATGTTAGCATAATGTTATGGTTGAGGAACTTATTGAATTGCATCAAACTCATAATTGGAGTTTGGTACCCTTGCCATCAGGGAACCACGCCAATGGTTGTTGTTGGGTATAAAAATCAAAATTAGATTTGATGGCTCCATTAAATATGATAAAACTCAATTCATTACTAATGGTGATTTGTAGGAGTATGGTATGGATTATGATGAGACTTTTGCTATTTTTTTTAATGATTATTATTTGCACAGTTATTGCAATAGCTTTTGTGTGTCAATAGTAGATATCCCAGACAGATGTCAATAATTCCTTCTCGAATTGTGATCTTCGTGAAGAGGTTTACATGGTACCTCTTCTTCATTTTCCTCATCGATTGTATGATGTATGTAGGCTGCGAAAATATTTTGTGGTCTCAAAAATGCTCCTATTTCTTAGTTTGAGAAGTTCTCTACTGTGATTACTTTGCTTGGCTTCCATCCTATCCATCATGATTCAACATTGTTTATGAAATGTACTGATATTGGTTGTATATTTCTCTCTTTATATGTTGATGGTATGATTATTATATGTGATGATCATGATGGAATTGCATATTTAAAGTCATCTTTAGCTCATTATTTTGAAATGAAAGACTTAATTTTGTTGTGTTATTTTGTAGGGATTGAGGTGGCTTCTCCCCTAAAAGGTTATCATTTTTCCCAATTAAAGTATATAGCTAATATATTTGAGCATGAACGTATCATGTATACTAAGGTTGTTGATACTCCTCTTGAGACTAATGAATATTACTCTCTCTCTTATGGATCTCCCTTGCTGGATCTTAGCTTATATTGTACCATTGTGAGTAGCTTGGTTTACCTTACCATCACTCTTTTGGATATTTCTCATGTTGTTCATGTGGTTGGTTAGTTTTTTATTTCATTTAAAATAATTATTAGATTGCAATTCTTCATATTCTACAATATCTTTGAGTCACTCAATTTTAGAGTCTCCTGCTTTTGTCTTCTTCATCCTTGGAGTTGTGTACCTGCTCTAATACTAATTGAGTTAGTGGTCCCACAAATCATAATTCCACCACTTGGTTTTGTATTTTTCTTGATAAGTCTCTTATTTCATGGAAAATTAAGAAGCAATATGTTATTTCTTGATCTTCTCCAAAATTTGAATATTAGGCCATGGCTTCTATTACTTGTGAGGTTATTTGATTATGTTGGTTACTTGAAAACATAGGTGTTCTTCTTTACTATCTTACTAAATTATATTGTGATAACAAGAGTGTTATTTACACCGCACAAAATTTGGTCTTCCATAAGCACACCAAACAATTATGTTGTTATCCTTTTCTTCTTCAGTTCAATTTCCCAATATGTTTACTAAGACATAGGGATATTCATAACCCGATATCTGTTTCCACCGTATAGGATATTATCTCTACTTCCCTTATATTGGATATTCAAATTTTTGGATATCCAAAAATACAAATCGAATATCAAATATATTCAATATCCATAAGAAAATACTAATTTAACCATTTTAATAAGTTTTGTAAGAATATTTGAAAATGAAGACCATAGATCGGTTAATATTTATACTTATATTCATATCAGTATCTTATTTTATCTAAAGAGAGTATTAAAAGATTATTATTTATGTTTAAATTACAAAGATAAATAAAATTTGAAATTTTAACACTATAAATTTATAATATTATGATATATTGTTAAAATAATCGACAAAATACCAAATTTTTTTCCTTATATTAGATAATCAGTCAAAAATAAATTCCTCAAGGTCTCATATCTTTTTGAAAAAAAAAACGGATTAGATATTCTAAATATTGAATCATATTTTACAAATAGTAGATTGGATTTCAAGATTCAGAGCCCTACCAGAGCACACTTTACTTCATCATTAATTAGGAGGGGGGATGTTAGCTTATATTACTAAACCTTGCTCATTATTAAAATATTGTATTTAAATGAGTAGGAAAGGAGAGTCAAAGTCAATAGTATCAAGATAATATTGAATTTGATTGTTTGAATATCTTTCCAACTTTAACTCAATATTAGGCTACTATCTAGGTTCATATTTTTTTACATTATCTAGTGATCCTATATAAGCTCACTATGTAATAACATTAGACATCCTTTTTTGATTAATCAACAAAACCTCGTCGTATCTTTTGTCTCAACATATTATGATAATAATAAAAGTGAAGATGCCATTAATATAAATTCTCCAATATATGAAGTGAGGTGTTACAACACATGAGTAATTTGATCAAACAATGTTAGTTTTATATGCTTGCTTATTAGGTTTAGCCTCTCTATGCGTGTTTCAATTCCATCCTTTGATGGTAATTTTATTGATTTGTTATTTAATTATTTAATTTATTTGACTCAATTTCTTAATTTTTAAGTTTCTTTAATTGAAACATAGTTTGTCAAATAGTGTAAGTAGTTTTTGTATTAGAAGTTAGAGCCCTAAATTATAGATCAACAATTTCTAAACTAGAATACTTCATTCTAAACTTGATCATATTAATGTCTACTTATTTTCATTAGTATTTCCTTTAACTAATATAAGCTTTGAATTTACCATCAATTGATGGATGAAGAAAATAGTGGGCTTTGATCATTAGCATGTAAAACAAAAGATTAGTGTTGATCTAAAAGTACTCTAACAGTCAAGTAAATAATATAGAACATTGGAAATAAATATAAATATGAAGAGAGAGATGAATTTGGTGGAGTAACTCTACTTATATGACTTTCAGAATGACTATACTATAGTGAGTACCATAAATAGCATAGGATATGAGTTTAGAGTGTTGTTAGAGTGTTTAGAGTGTTGTTAGATTAAGTATGATAACATAAATAGCCTACTATGATCACCATGATGTCAAGTGTTTGTATTTAAAGATGATATCTTGACATATAGGGTTTGAATTGGAGGAAGTTGGAAGGTGTTGGTGACTTTATTGTCTCTAAATAATTGGTGATCATAGAGAATAAATTAGAATTACCACGACAATGTCGGTTTGGATTAACCACTGTGTATGTCGTGGGACATGATCGACAAGGTCAGTTGGTTAATGCAATGTTAGTAGAGATGAAATGTCATGTTCATGAGTATCCTTCATGTTGTGCTATTTATAGTCTCGTAGATGGGGTTGTCAAAAATGGGCTAAACTAAAGGATGGGTCCAAGTCGGTGTGAATAAGGGGATTAAGCTATTGTTAAGATTCTAGTCCTACATCTAATTAAACACATTACAAATTATGAAGGAAAAAATATTATAATTCTTTAGTACAATGGATAAATGATTTTGAGAATATGAATGGTTTTTGACTAGTACTCAAATAATTTATTCTATTTTTGTTTCAACTGTGTCCCTTAGTTGGATGCATCTAATTTGGGTGTTTGACCTTTATTTGAATAGGTTATAGTTTTCCTTCACCGGGACATAATTGTTCTACTCCTATGATATTTAATTTCTACGGATGTTTTAAATCCCACTCACATAATTTTCTACTCCTGGCGTAATATATTAGGTATTTGGTGATGATAGGTTTTCTTTAGGCATGGAGGAGGGGTGTGGTGGGCATCGAAATAAGATCTAGGCACTAAGAAAATTGTGTTTTGTTGTTTTCTTTTGATTGAATTTTGTGCTTTTGAAGTATAATTTGATTTGGTATATATTTTTTTTAATGTAGTTACTATCATAATTTAAAAATGTTAATTTTTTTCAAATGATTATTATATATTATTTGTGATATGCTATATTTGTTAAAAAAAATTAAGTATTTTATATATGGTAATACTATAAGAGGAAAATACGGTTCCATCATTGAATATTGTTTACCACAATACAATAGTGTAGAGATGATAATGGATTAGGTTTAGATCCAGACCCGAACTAAAGCTATTGAGTCTCAAAAATATAGACTTGAATTTATTGAGTATAGTAAGAAAATAAACTCACTAAGAGGTTTGGTCAATTATTTTTGCAAAAAAATAACTAATTAATTTAGGGATAATGTACCATATACTGTTGTATTTAACTAAAATATATTATATACCTTTGGTCAAGCTTGTGTTGTACTAGATACCCTTATATTTTAATTTTATTACTCAATCTACCCTACTGTATAGTTTTCACTTAACAACATTAATATTAAAAAAAAACACTTAACCCTTACCAACCTTATATGTCATCTTCATCTTCTTGACTCATTCAAAATCAAACTAATGTCACTTGATATAAATCAAGATATTCAAATTACATAAATAAATTATACTTATTAAAAAGAAAATAAAATTATCTACACTCCATCTCTATTATTAGTATCACTACACTATCGTTCACTACCTTCATCATATCCCAACCTCTCATATTCTTTGTCTGGAAACTCTATCTCCTTCTCTCCCATCTTCCTCATGAAACTCTCTATACTTCTCTCCCATCTTCCTCATGTAACCCTCCATCCTTCTCTCCCATCTCTGTCCTACCTTTTCCACTTAGACAACAATCTTCAGGTGCATATGATTAGACTTAAAGAAAAAATACCGAGAAATATGGCATAGTACGTGATTTAGAAAATTTTTATGGACAAATTTGTTTCAGTTGAGGTATTGAGATTATCAAGCAAGAAGTTTGGGGTGAGGATGTACCAAATAAAATATAGGAACTAGATATAAAATCTTCCTACAGTTTGATTATTTTTTTTTTCTAAAACCCATTGGGGTTTTTGGAACATTAAATGTAGAATACAGGCTATGCCAAATTGATCTGCAGTAAATAGAATAGTATGAATGTAAACCAAGAATATGAAAAATAAAAATATGAGATGATGAAAATTTTTAAAAATAAACAAGTGATTGAGAATTAGAGCAATAAGCACCAACATCTCTCACAATGAACTAATAATATAACTAATCTCTCTCTCTCTCTTACTTCACCAGTATCTCTTCCCATATTCTATTTTAGCCCAAAACTAATTTATTTGAAGGTGAGTGTGTATGCCAGTGATAAGATTGATCTTGAAAAATTCAAAGTCTTTGATGGAGGCATAGTAGTGTTGGATTGGTGGAGATGTTATGATGTTAGAACAATTGTGGGAGGTATCTTATATGACACCTCCAATTTTTATACCTACTTTTTTTTTCATTTAAAGACAATGTAGAGGTGATAGAACCAAAATAAGGGTGTTGCCACCATATCAAACATAAGAAAGGCATAATCATTCACATAATTCATGTTCAATACATGATAAAACTTTTTACAAGACATTCACAATGGTTATAATAGAATTCAAATGATATAGATGATAATGATAATGTTTCACAACTAAAACAACTAATATGAGAGGGAGAAAGCTAAGAGTTTAAATAAACAAAAGATGTAAAAAAAGCCCTAATAATGGGCGACATATACACTTGTTAAGCTAACTATCAATCCAAGACAAATTCCTAAGCAAAAAATTGACTGTTAGCCCACATCACTATTGTCAACATACTCTAGTTGGAAGACATATCCCTATAAATCATTCTCTATTCCCTAGAATAAAAGTCTAGATCTACACAATAACCATAACAAGGTAGCATTAGTATAGGGAAGTACTAATAAAATGAACCCACTCTATTACATGGTAAGGCTCATGTTGTACATTAGGAACCATGTCATCATATATCATATGGTAACATGCTTAACACACATAGCATGCCATAACAATAATGCATATATATAATCATCAACTCAATAATAAGGAACAACTACACGTAGTGGTATTTCTATTAGTTATCTCCTTTCATTATCAGTATCCATGATAGGGTAAACGTAGGATTACAAATCCCGCAACTCACTGGACACTTATGTCAAGGGGATTTTATTAGGATCTTCAACATTCTCTTCACTTAGACTCCCATACTGGGGGACATATGCTCAGTTATGGATCCATAATACTTGCCACACCTGTCATTAGTGCTAATAGGCTTGTATTGGGATCTTTCACATCCACCACAATTTAACTCCTAAATCATAGGGTATAAGTAATTAGGTAACCTAAAATTTAAGTATCTATATAAGGAAAAATCACCTAAAATTTCATCCTTAACTAATTCATTAATTTCAATTATTTAATGCCAAAATATAACCTAAATTTGAGAGTAGAGTTTGCACATGATTAACCTCAACGGTTAACTATCAAATAAAAGCTCAAAGGATCAATATTAAGGCATATAAAAAGGCTAATATAACATCAATAAAGGGTAACAAAGAAATATGACCCAGGTAGAATCAACTGATGAGTCAAATGGTCGGTTGACTTGTTTGGGTACAAGCAGACTAATAAATAATATATATAGCATGAAACCGATCAATCAGTTAACTTAACTTGTCAATTGTTTTAAGGAGATAATCAATGGGTATGATTAAATCAGCCGATATGTTTAGGAAAAAACTAAGACTACTAGAAATAAAAGTTACCTATTTGATGGCTTATACCAACAAATTAACTAATATAGGTAAAATTAATCTAAAAAAATAAATTCATGCTTAGCTAATTACACATGTTTTCCCATCAACTTTAAACATAACAAACATCAACAATAATTTACAAACTTTCTAAAATCAACATTAAACATGTTAACAAAAATATTCGTGCATTGAACATAAGTATTAACCATATATCATGCTTCAATTAATCAACTCATTAAAAAAGGGTTAAAATGACTAGTGTGTCATTTCATGCATGCTTAACACATTATAAATGCATTTCATACAAAACACTCCCAACTAAAAAAATATCCTTTATGTTCAAATACCAACACCAAACCTTAGATATAGCAAATAAGTTAAACCTTATAATATAATGCTCTACACATAAAAAAAGGATCTCAAATCAACCAATAACAAACAAACTCTTCACATAAACAAAAAGACATATCAAGGACCATCCATATTTAAGATTGGATTATCTCAAGCAATAATTTTCTAGCAAAAATAAGAAATAAATCCTAGCTCAATGGCTCATCTATCAAGACTTATTGAACATCTATACAAATTAGGGAAGAAAAATCAATACAAACCATTGAATTAATCCATGAAAGTAGAAAAGGATAATCAATGAAGGATAAACAAGTGAGATATTTAACCTCATCCCGAGGTCAAGTGAGCTAGTAGGATAAATGCTAAGTAAAATCTTCGACCCATTCCAAACTTTAACTCTCATTTATTTAGAGAAAAAAAGAAGAAGGTGAATTAAAGTGAAGATTAAGTAGAATATTGGATAAGAACAATGAAGTTCAAGGTGGAGAACAAGCAAAGAGAATAGTTGTGTGGAAAAGAGAGAATTTTTAGTAAAGGAGAGAATGAGAGTGTTGTGTTATAAAAGAGGAATGAAGTTAGAATGTGAACCCTTCCTCAAGCCTCTTAGTTGAAACATGAGGGAAAATGTAATAGATAATGGTTGATGTGAGGGAGGTGGAGTGTAAGGTATAAATGTAAGAAACTCCAATGATAAAAGGTTGGACAATAAAAGGGAGGTAATATTAGGCAAATGACAACAATCAACTGAACTTTCCTGTATAGTCACGCCGTCAGTGGTAGAGGAGATAGAAGGAATAGAGAAAAGAGAGTGAGAGATAGTAAGTTAGCTAAAATGTGAAAGTGTATGTTTTAGGAGATTTGTAGCAAAATAAAACAAAATAAATCCCCAAAATATAAGAAAATAATTCTATAAAACACTAACATTCACATTGGCAAAAAAATATCATCAAAAAAGGTTTCATGGTTATCATACTAAGTTTTGAAATCATTTGAGACAAGAATAACAAATTCCTAACTAGACTAGTCAACGGGTTAACCGAACCAGCCAATTGATTTCACTAGGAAGATATAGTTCAATGGGGCTGAAATTGGTTAACTAGTTGGTTCCATGAAAAAAACATTTAACACTAATTTTAAATTTTATGTAAAAAAATTGGAAACAAAAGAAAATCATTTAGCACACAAAGAGGATGAGATTAACACAATTCTAAGAGGGTTTTAGGATGTGAATGTGATATTACATTTGATGTTAATATTGGTGACGTGTGTGTGTAGTGGTGTCATCAATGGTGCAATGGTGATGGTAGCAATAATCATACATAAGTTTTTTGGTGTTTAAATTTTGGATGATGATGGGGATAATTTTTTACTAAAGGTGGAGGAGGAGATATGATAATTATGCTCATGGATGAATATGAGATATTTTTTTAGGTATGAAGTTATTGCCATATAAAACTAGCCTTGTAGGGTTAGTGATAAAATATTATATTATTATTTATTATGTTGTGTAAATGATTTAAAGATTGAACCAATTTTTATTTGAGTTATTATTTTGAAGATGTTGAAGATAATAAACTATTGAAAAGATGAGTTGAAAGTTATATAAGTACAGGTATTTTTGTCACTTTGTTTCAAAATATTACTTGAATCTGACTATTTATTTGCCATGTCATCAAAATTAATTGAAAAATTAACGTAAGGGTATCTTGTGCATTAAAATAAAAATATAAAGGTATCTAGTATAAGGTAAGTTTAACCAAAGGTATGCATATATTGCATATTCTACCAATATACAGAAGTATATGATACATTATCCCTTTATGTATCTAAATATATAATATAAAGTGATACACATTTAAAGAAAGTATAGTTTACAAGACTATGTTGGTAGTTTTTTAATCATTAAAGTTTTCTATTATACATACATACGTACATATAACACTATACAACCTTAGTACTTGTTTGGTGGAACTATTCAAACAACTTTTTTGTACATGAAAGGATAATCTTTTGCAAACAATATGTTATTTTTTTTTATAAAAAAAAATCTTTACTCAAAATTAATTCTTCTTATATGCTATAAAAAAACCTTTCAAAAAAGCTAGAAAATATTAGATTTCTCAATAATTTAACTAAAAATGTTAATATATTTTATAAAACATTTGTGAAAGTATAACAAATTAGATAATAATATAATAATATAATAATAACAATAATAATAAATATTATGATCATGATTATATAATAATTACAATAATAATGATAATGATGATAACCATAGATAGTAATAATGATAATGAATAATGAATAATAATAATTATTATTATTGTTATATAGTATAACATAATAGAAGTCATGATGATAATGAAGATTAATATTCTTAATAATAATAATGATTAATAAAATTATAAAATAGTAAATAATAAATAATATAATTATTATCAATATATCTTATCATGATTACTTATTATTTATTTATATTAATGATCTTTTATTATCATTATCATTATATTATTTATAAATAATAATAAATTATTACTAATATTTTATTTCATTATTTTACTTTTTTAATAATATTATTATTTAAAAAATAAATAAAAATGATAAATTATATGATAATGACAACGATGATGACAAAAAGGACTATAATAATGATAACAAGGATCACAACAACAATAAGAATAGTGACAACACTTACCTACAAGAGATAGGTTAATGAGGATGGGTATGACAATTCCAAACTCAAGGTATGTTTTCTATGATGATAAGTTGGAATCTCGAGACCTTCTCATTATTTATTGCACCTTCACTAGACCTATTTGGCAGCAAATCAAATCCACTATGGGAGGAGGAGACCTATTTGACAACAACAACACTGATGATGCGGTAGCAACAATGATTGATAAGAATAATGATATTAATAAATATAAATAATGATACTAATGTAAATATTACAATAGAAAAATGATGATAATAATAATAATAATCAATATTAATAACTAATAATAATGACAATAATAATTGTTGAGTATAATTAATAGTTAATCATGATGATTAATACTCCCTCTGTATTTAAAATATTATCATTGAGTGTTTTGAGGATAAAATTTGATTATTAATTTCTCTTAAAATAAAATATATTATGATATAAAAATATAGTTATTATATTTGTATAAAAATATTATTTTTTAATGATATATATTAAAATATATTAATAGTCAAATTTATTCTTGAAATATACATCGATAATATTTTGAATACAAATGGAGTAACAATAATAAAAATAGTGATAATTGTTATTAAACTGATAGTAATAACAATAATAATTAATAGTAATAATGACAATAGTTATAATACTAATACAAACAATAACTAATAATGAAAAATATGACAACTACTACTGTTGCTACTGCTCCTCATACTATTACTATTGCTCCTACTACTACTGTTGTTGTTGCTGCTACTACTTTTGCTACTGCTACTGTTGTTGCTACTTCTACTGCCTTGTTACTATTGTTGTTCTTGCAACTACTACTATTGCTACACTGTTACTCCTCCTACTCCTAGGGGTGTTTGAGAATTGGTCTGGACTATAATTTTGAACTGAACCGATCGATTATTTTGGGTTTCAATCAAAGACCGCATTGGTATTCTAGTATTTGATCAAGGTTTTAGTCCCGACTTAAAAAAAATTGATCCTTAACTAGTTTCGATCCTATCTGGTCTAGTCTTAACTAGTCTGGTTTTTCGGTCCAACCCAGAATCTCATTAATATAAGTTTTTAATATAAAAATTATATAATATACTAATTTTGGTCCTAGCCGATCTTGGACCGGTAATTCCGGTCCGGTCCATGCTTCAAAAAAATTCAATCTTTAACCAGGTTTTGATTCGCTTTGACCCCATCTAGTTTGGTCTGATTTTGGACCGGTGCATACCCCTATCTCCTCCTCATCCTCCTCCTACTCCTACTATTGTTGCTACTGCTACTACTACTGCTATTGTTGCTACTACTATTGCTACTGCTACTTCTACTACTTGCTATCGCTACTGCTTGCTACTGTTATTATTGTTGCTACTACTACTACCACCACTGTTGTTGCTGATGCTCTTGCTACTACTGCTACTACCACTACTAACTGCTACTGCTACTCCTGTTGCTATTTCTCCTCCTCCCCCTCCTATTGCTACTACTATTGTTTCTACTACTACTACTCCTCATACTATTGTTGTTACTACTCCTGCTACTACTAATGCTGCTATTACAACTGTGGCTATTGCTACCGCGACTACTACTGCGACTATTATATATTGTTTATTAACAGTTTTTAAATAAGAAATTAAATTATACACATATCTTATGAAAATTGTTTTGATTATTATTACTATTCTCATGTAAAGGGATCTTTTGATTATAAATATCACCAAACAAAATTTAAACTACGAATCTACTCAAAATACCAACCAAATACTTCATCAGCTTTTACTATCCAAACTTTTTTCAATGATACTTTTTTATTTTGAAACAATAGGTTCGTATTCATACCCATTTCTTATGGATAAAAAAATGGAATCCAAACCCATTATAATTGAGAAAGGTCTATAATATCCCTATCCTAATTACATTTTTTTTAGAAAAGGAGGACTTATATTTGGTTATGCGTTGTGAAATCTTGAAAAATAGAAGTGTGAGGAATCATTACATAAGACACTATTGATCTCGTGATAGGGATAAACTAATCTATGAAAAAACAATGGAAAATCAATTGCCACATGTGATAATATATCTGCACATGTATTCACTTCGCAAAAACACATAATAACCTAATATCAACTTCCTCTTAAAGTATACTCTTACACTCGTAAAAGAGTGCTTTACTTCAACAAAGAACCCAAGAGTCACCTTTTATGATGTCGATGGAAAATTTAGATTCTGACTCCAAAATCACTTTATGCAAACCCATCTCCCTAAGGATAACCAAGCCTAGATTACCCAAACCTTTACTGATAGTGCATTCGTGGCTCCAATGTTGAAGATAAAGTAATCATCTCCCCGACTGGTCATGCACAATCACTCTTAAACCTATTTGGGAAGAGGAATTTAGCACACACCCATCAACATTCAACTTTACATAATCATGATGTGGTACAGACCAACCAACATGCATGTCGTGCCTCTTGTATTAGACCCATGATATTATTAAGGTGATGCCAAGCCGCCTTTATTTCTTTAGCTTGAAAGAGGATAAAAACTCCTAGTGTTTTGTGATCTTTGTTTGGCTTTAAAGACCCACAAGTATCTCCACTTTTAAATCCACCAATAGGACATGGAAAAAATGATGTGAAAAGATATCTCGGACACCTCATCACACCTATTAGTTAAATTGGATTCCAACCAATCTAAGAACCGACCTTGAAAAAAGCTAGCTTGATTGTTTTAGGGCACATGATCCTCCTAAAATAAACTTGCAAAAGGTGCTCAATGATTTACTCATGAATACCACAAAGAGGATAAAGTGTGCACTTAGAGGATCAATGTTTAGTTCATTGCTCATTGGTAGGAAACCAATCCCACGTTGCTTTCCAAAGGAAAAAATGTGTGCCTTCCATCATATGAATATTCCAAAGGAGCATCTAGTGTAAGTGTTGTCCACTTGGGTTGATATTCAATAGATCCTTGTAGCTATATGCACAAGAATAATCACTTGTTGCATTAAGCCTCCAAACCAACTTATCTGAAATAGCATAAGAATTTAAACAATGGAGGGTGACAATTCTTAGAGCTACAATATTGGGAAGCAGGTGAGCAAACCGAGTCCACAACAACTACCCCCTTCATCTACATAATTAGTGACACAACTATTTAAGTCCTCCTATGTGAGTTTGTACTTGGTCATCTTTAGCAAAGGCTCATCACAAACCCATGGATAGCTTTAGAATTTTACCCTATGAACATTACCAAGATGCCACACTGCCACCTGTTTGACAACCTCAAGCCCCAAAACCCCTTATACACTTGTGAAGCATGAGTCTTTAGATCTACCTACATAGAGTAATAATTAGAAAAATATTTCTCCATTATCACCTCAACCAAAGTGCTTTATCACATTTAATTAACCTCCAACCAAGTTTATCGATCAAGGATAAATTTCCATGTCCTGACTTTTGAATTCCAAGACCTCCAAGGCTCTTAGGAAAACAAATCTAATCCTATAAAACCTAGGATATCTTTCTATTCATACTTGGACCATCCTAAATAAATGCTCATACAATTCAATGAATTTCATCACACACCCCCAACCAATAGTTGGATGAAATGTGTTGTGTAAATAGGAATAGCTATTAAAACAACTTTACTAAAGTCACCTACCCTACAATAGAAAGGCACTTTACCTTCCACCCAATTTTTTTATATGATTCTTTCTAAAACGTGAGGAAAAATGTAAGTGTGCAACCTAATCTGCATAATTAGAGCACCCAGGTAGGTTCCCAATTCATCCACAATCAGAATATGACTAATCCCATAAATTCTACTACATATGATTTTATCCATCTTAGGAGATAAATACATCAAGGAATTATCCCAATTAATCAACTACTTTTTGTAACCAATTTGCAGTAAAATGGAAGTAATGACTAAGATATGGTGCTTAGATACGTCTACGAAAAACATGAGGTCGTTTGCAAAAAAATTACATAAGAAATATAAGGTCCATTCCGACAAGCTTGCATCGGCTTCTAATCCCCACAATCTATTTCCTTAAAAAATTAATCAGGAAAGTCATTTGATACACAAGACAAAGATGTAGGGACTTAATGAGTCTCCTTTCCTAATACCCTCGGAAGGTATTACAGGATCCGAGAGTGAAAATCAATCCAAAATTGAGCAGAGATGATAATATTCATGATTAGGGAAATCAACAACTATGGGAGATCGAGATGTTGAAAAGTGTCTTCAATAAAAAACGAATTGAGACGATCATAGGCCTTTGAAAGTCAATCCTAATCGCTATTAATTCTTTACGCCCCCTTTTGCAATGAAACAAGAACATTAACTCCTAAACCAAAAAAATATTGTCTATCGTACCCTTGCCTGGTAGAAAGCTTGCTTGCATAAGAGAAATTAAATTCTCAAGAAGCAAATGAAGCCTATTAACAACCACCTTGGTGACAATCTTTAATTAAACACTGATAAGGCTAATTAGCTTGAAGCCTCTAACCTTTTCTAGGTTCTCCTTCTTCAATAGTAGCTTCATTATTATCTCATTACTTTCCACCGGTATCATCCCCAAACAAATTTTTCCTTTAACCTAATCAAAGACCTAACATCCCACTATGTCCTAAGATTTTTGATAAAAAAAAATTAGGAGAGAGCCATCAATATTGGAAGCTCTGAACAGACCCAAGTTAAAAATTTCTAAATGGACCTCTTCTAAATCCAAAGCCTTCATAAAAAATCCTTAAACCCTCCTAAAAAATTGGGGTAAATTGTCACTAGATGGAGGATGATTAGGAGTGCTTATTTTTTTTCCAACAACATTACTGATGGAAACCTGTTAGGGTTTCACGAAAGGATCGAGGAATTAATCGAGCGCAAAGTTCGATTCGCCGGATTCAGCCTAAGGAAAACTTCAAAGGAAGATCCAAAGATTCAGAGGCACAGTTTTACAACGGCAACTGAAATCGAAAGAAAGAATGATCAAGATCGATCAAAGACAGAGAGCAGACACAGAGGAGAAGAGCGAGTGAGAGGTTCGCCGAGAGAGGCAAGTCGCGAGAGAGAAAGATCGAGAGAAATCAAGAATCGTATTTTGTCCAAAAATTATCTGCGTATTACAATGTATATGGCCTATTTATATAAGCATACAGACCGTATAAAAATACACACACACATACAACCCAGACGCCATCACATCACAATGATACAAACGGAAATGGTCGACAACAATTGGGCCGAAGATATAGGTTCGACCAGCCCAAGAACACAACAATAGAAACTCCCCCAAATACAAGGTAAGTTTTAGACATAATTCCCATAAGATAAATTAACTTTAGCTAATCATGGCTATTAAGGATTGATTAATCCACAATCCAACTAGTCCATAATTATGAACCGGGTGGCGGATTATACAACCGACCTAATTTCCATTAGCCAATTCTACCGGCGAATGCATCACATGGGATTACATATAATTAACAAAAAAATACATAATCTGCAACACTATAGTAGTTGCATCCAGAATCCACAGAATCCATGTGCTGCATCAATTTCCTATTTATTCACACAAATAAGACAAACAATTATAAGTAACAAATATTTCACAGCAATTATCAAAATTAATTAAGTATAAATTTTTAAGATTCATATCAATTACCAATGCTCATTTAAGGCTCCCACTCTGTCTGGAAAATAATTATATCTTTCATCATTTTTATAGGTTTGATAATGAAGGAGGTTTTCACCTTTATCAAAATGCACTTTGGAGTACTTTGAATTCTATTAGGACTTACATTATGTAAGTGTGCATGGTATTATGAAAAACAAAAATTATTTTTATACTCTAAAAAAATAGTTAAGCGAAGGTCTTAATAATTTAGCTCAATCCTACAAAATGAATACTTGCACACATAGCAATAAAAAAAATTCAATAACAACCAAAGTATAAGCCAAAATAGTTGCCTTAAAAATGACTTAACATTTTGAATATCTAATAATTGAATATCTAAAAGTTGGATATTTAAAAAAAAGTTTTAGATATCTAAAATTCAAATCAAATAATAATGATTCATCAAATATCAAAAACTTTTAAGCAAGTCACAAATGAAAAATATCGGATAAAAATTTATTTGATTGAAAAATAATACCAATTTGAACTAATTTGATCAAATGATTTGATTTGAGTCTTAAATTATTATATATTCAATTAATAATTCTAAAATATGGATAATATTTAAATATTTAATAAAAAAAATAATTAAAAAATATATATAACTCACTTATAATAAGTACTCTTTTTTCAAATTACACACACATATAATAAAAAATTATGAAAAATAAACAATAATTAGAGTATATATGTATATAATTTATCATATCAGATATTATTTATATTTGTCAGATTGAATATTCGATTTATTTAATTTTTTATTGATTACATCGATTATTTGATTTAAAAAAAATATCGAATTTTTTGTTTAATTTTTCAGATTAGATCGATTGGGCTATCAAATTTGTTTATTAGATATTGGATGACATGGATAACCCTAATTGATAGAGATAATTTCACTCATAGTAGAACAAAGTATGAATTCCATGCAACACTATAGATTTATTTATAGTGAAATTTCAACATTGATTAGTAAATTTTGAAATCAAACTTTGTGTCAAAGGTTTCTACTTTTTGAAAAAATAAAACTTTTGACGGTGATAACTCCAAATTGATTGAGACAATATTAGATATTTTAGCGCCACAAAAAATACAAGTTACACTGTGCACTTTGTAAATTTTACTTAGTGCCATGTTTTGTAGATATAAAAAGTAAAGTATTGTAATCAAATATCTCAATATTCAGTACTAGTGTTTCATCCTTCTTATTAATCTTACTAGGAATTATCTCGGATACTAATAGTTTCTTATCTACACCTTGGATCTCTTCAGAAGTTACCTTTGCTTCAAACTTTTTTTTGCTAAAAACTCTTATTTTCCTTAGAAGTCAAGGTATTACCAACAACAATTTGTTGTGGGAAATCAAGCGGTCTAGCAAGAGATTATGACTTCATAAATAAATTAAATTCATTTTTTCTATCTTTATCCTCTCTGTCAATCTTTATATTCTCTTAATTCACCCTCATGATGTAGTTGAAAAATTCCATATATTATTGTTCAAAATGTTAGACTAAACTTATGATTTATTCTACTATTTTTTAAAGTCTTCGACTAAAAATATGGTGGTAATTGACCAGAAAGTTAAATTGCGACAAAATGACGAACTTGTTGTAATTAATGAACGAGATAAACTAGAAACTTGAATATGCAATACCTATAATTATATCTTAGGAGGGCATTTGTGATGAAGTGTACCAAAATGTCTAAAGACAAAGAATAAGAGAGAAATATGTTTTCCAGTTAGGATAGAGAAAGCTTCAAGGAGTGAATATTTTATAAATCATATCATGTGCTTAGAGACTAAGGAGGCATTTTGTGCCTAGGAGGAACATTTGTGAACTCAAGATGATGATGAGAAGGTTTGGGAATTTGGGAGGCTCTTGAACTAAATAGGTGTCTATATCGAATTTGATATTAGCAAACATATAATTAAATTTTTACTAAACACGTAATAAGTTTATGTTAAACATATACTTGCTTAGAATCAAATAATAAAATGGGATCATATAATTGAAAGATCTTACAAAAATCATAAAAATAATTTATATTTATATGTTGTAAGATATCACACTTGAAGTTGAAATAACACTAAAACCACCTTTATGAGATAGATTTACAACTTCAACTATTTATGTCATTTATATTTTATACTTAGGATATTTACAAAAATGATAGGCACATTCACAACCCTTTTGATAATGAGTTTTTAATGAAAGGTGTGATTACAATGTTCTTCACATAAATTGAGATGTAGGAAATTAAGAACAATTTTATAAGTATAATCAGGCTAGAAGAGTCAAGTATTACAACAAGAGAACTTGATTCTAGCTAAGTTGAATGAACAAAGACACTTTTGAGAAAAACTTAACAAATTAGATTTTGAATGAAAGTAATTGAGAATTAGTTGCTAGAGAGAGTAGATAGTTGAATTGCAATAAATATGATCTCGAAATTTAAAGTCTCTCTATGACTAGTATTTAAGGCTCAATAAAAGCTCATATTTGTTGGAAGAAAAAACTCATTACTTGTTCTGAAAATAACAGGTAATTTTTTTAGCATTACTGTTCACTAGGAGATCTTTTACGCTAATGGGTTAGTATATTCAGTCGATCGGATATATTTAAACTTGATGTAAAATGTTACCATTGTTGTAACTTGTCGTTCATGTATTCAGAACAATTGATGGTTTAAGTTGTATATTCTTAGTCCTTAGCTATTTTGAAGAACCATTGAATTGTTGTACAAACCAAAGGCTTTGTTGGGTAAACTAATCAATCAGTTTGAAAAAAACAGTCGACGTGTTTGGTGTTGTGGTAGATTGTAATATAAATTTTAGGTTGATACAATTTAATTAATTAGTTAATTAAACATAGTCACAAGTATTATTTATTTCCATACTAACATATATACATTTGTGTGGGGGTGAGAAATTAGTTGCTTTGCCATCTAAGTTTATTAATATTAGTTGGTAAATAAATAGTTTTCCTTTATATATTTTAATTATTATTAATTACTAATTAATATATGTACGAAGTGCATTTGATTAAAAAAAAGGCATTGAAATTTAAAAAGATTTTTTTTGATATGTTGGTAGTAGACTAGTACCAAAACATGCGTGTATGGAGATGTACAATTATTAAGTACATGAAAGAGTAAAAACCTTTGACTCAAAAACTTTTCTACTGAAAAAAAAGGCATTGAAATTTGAAAAGATTTTGTTTATAATTTGGAAATAGTTAAATTTAAAAACACTTGTGTATGAAGATATACAATTATTAAGTACATGAAAGAGTAAAAGTCTTTGGCACAAAAATTTTTTTGGGAGACACGACTCTTATTTGTCGATTCTAATGCCTTATAAGGGCTTCACCCATTTACATATTCACAAAAGGAGCCTATAAATAGGCCATTAGTGATTGCGGAAATAAATCATAGAACATTCAAAAATTTAGTATTTCAGAATTCTTTGGTCTTCTTTATCTTTCTTTATCCTCCCTATTTTATTATTCCTAGTTGAATACTAGCATAATATTAGGTTCGTAGAATTTTTATTATATTTGGCGTACTAATTATATTAAAAACCAAAATATGTTCTATCATGGGAGACACATATTCACAACTTTGGGCATCGTGTGGGGGATCAAATTTATGTTAAGGATACATCGTGAATTCTATTGGTTTAGATAAATTATATCTAGTATTTTATTTTTTTGCCTTTATTACTCCAACAAATAATATACTTTATATTATTATTATATTAACTATTATTATTCATTAATAATATTTTGTTTGCACATTTATTTAAATACCATACAATTAATATACTATAATACTACTATAATTAATATTTATTTCCAACTATCTTGAGAATTTTTTTCCCACAATCTGTTATAGTATAGAATGTTATATTTATTTGATAAATTATCATACATTGTATTCTTCTACTCCCTTATCTTATTCATCAGAATTCTTTTTTTGGTAACAAAAATGGAATCATTTGCAAACTTAGTAGCAAATCCTACAAACATGGTAAGTGTTGGTGAAAAATCACCAAAATTCAATGGGTTAAATTTTAAGTATTGTTAATAGAAAATGCTTATATCTGACTACATTCAATATGGTCAAGTATCTCAATGAGAACCCTCTTAAACTTGGTGAAGAGGACACTGACGTAGTCGATGTGGTTGCAATGGATGCATAGAATTATAATAATTTCCTATGTAGGAGTTAAATCTTAAATGGATTGGATGACATATTATATAATGTGCGTAATTGGGTGTCGAAACAAAAAAGAAACTTTAGGATTCTTTGGATATTAAATATAAGACAAATGATGCCAAGATAAAGAAATTTATCACCAATCATTTTTGGAATATAAAATGGTGGATAACAAGTTTGTTATGTCCCAAGTGGAGGAACTTCAAATTACAATTCATGATATTCACACCGAGGGTATGTCTCTTAATGAATCATTTCAAGTGGTTGCTGTAATTGAAAATTTACCACCATTTTGGAAAGATTTCAAAAATTACCTTAAAGCGCAAGCATAAAGAGATAAAACTTGAAGACCTTATTGTCCATTTGAAAATCAAAGAAGATGATTTTCGGTCTGGAGGCTCAAATTCTATAGTATCTAGAGCTAACATGGTGGAAAACAGATCAAAGAAGGATAATAAAAGGAAGCATAGTGGAGATGGTTTCATTGAAAGACCTAATGTGTCTAAGAAATTCAAGGGAAAGTATTATCAATGTGGCAAACAAGGATATCATGCAAAGGACTGTCATAATCTGAATAAGTCTAAGAAAAATAATGCTCAAGTGAATGTCACTGAGATAAAAAAGATATCTAAAGATCTTGATGTTGTCAACCTCTCAATAGTGGTGCCACAGTGTAATCTCGTTGGTAATGTTGAGGAATGGTATGTAAACACTAGAGCCAGTTGCTATATGTATGGTAACAACTAGATGTTCTCTAAGTATCAATCTGTTGAAGATGATGAAGAACAACTCTTTATGGGAAATGCTTCATCTTCTAAGATGATTGGTTGCAGAAAGGTGATATTCAAGTTGACAAGAAAAAATAATATTTTCTTGAAAGATGTGCTTCATGTGCTAGACATCCGTAAGGATTTGGTTTCAAGATCTCTAGTTTGTAGGAATGGGTTTAAGTTAGCCTTTATATTTGTTTAGTTTATACTTAATGAGAATGAAATCTTTGTAGGAAATGGCTATTTTAATGATTGGTTCTTTGAGATTAATGTAATGACTATTGTGTCTAAAATAATTACTAATAATAAGTATTTATTTTATTATTATTATTTGCCAGAGTCCTCTGATATTTGGCATGAATGATTATAACATATTAATTATGATACCTATTGTAGATTGATGAATTTAGATTATCTACCTAAATATGAATTTGATCATAATTATAAAAGTGAAAGTATGTGTTGAGGCCAATATTATAGGAATACCCCTTTACTCCATTGAAAGGAATTTAGAACATCTATATTTAATTCACACTGACATGTAATAAAAGAGATATCGTTACCTTGTGATAGGGTAATAAAAGAGAGATTGTTTTAACATAATTTGTTCATATTTAATAGACCGATGATATATTACAATCTTATGGGAGATTGTTGTAGATTATAATGTTTAAATTTTAACCAGATGAAGTTTAATTGATTAGCTTAAATTTATTCGTGAGTATTATTTATTTGCTATATATATATATATATATATATATATATATATATATATATATGGGGAGGTGGAGAAATTAGTTGGTTTTCCATCTAAGTATTTAATTAAATAGTTTTCCTTTAAATATATTAATTAGAGTTAGTTACTAATTAATGCATTATTTTTTAATTAGTATTAGTTACTAATTAATGTATGTGCCTACAAGAAGTAGTATTAGATATTAAGTGAATTTGATTGAGAAAAAATGCATTGAAATTTGAAAAGACGGTTTTTTATATGTTGGCAACAAACATATGTCAAAAATGCTTGTAGGAAGATGTACAATTCTAAAATACATGAAAGAGTAATTGTCTTTGTCAAAAACATTTCCAACATAGATAACTTTTATTTGTCAGTGGTAACGATTCATAAGGGCTGCACCATTTAAACAATCACAAAGAAGCCTATACATAAGCAAACAATGCATGCACACTTGAACAAACATTGTAGATCCTTAAATACGTTTGTTATTGTCTAAACAAAGATAATAACATTGTTTACTTAGAAGGTAAACAACTTCTACCTAGGACTTAAGATTCTATGAATTTTACATAGAATTGTGAGACCTTACTATAATTCTACTACTTTAAAATTATATATGAGATTGATGATTATTTTGTGAGCTTTAGAATGTAAAATTATAAGATCTAAATAAGATTTTAACAACCTTAGTTGAACATATATAAAAACATGTGTTGAACACGTAGCAAATATGTATTGAACATATAACAAATAGAGGATGAACACATGACAAATATGTATAAAGATCTACTAAAATGCTGATGAACATATTTTTTATTTATAAAATTACAAAAATGTCAATGTGTTTAGCATATACTTATTATATGTTTGATAACTATTTAATTATATGTTTACTAAAAGTAACTAATATAAATTACAACTTACTCACATATATACTCAACACATTTTTTATGTACGTGCTTACAAAAAACAACACATCAATTATTTAACTTATACGTGATAAAAATTATATAATTATAAAAATAACTCATGCGTATAAAAAAATTATAAATTATAAAAAATGATTCAAATTAAAAAATAATAATTTTGTATCTATAAATAAAAATTATAAAATTACAAAAAAATTATATATCATGTCTATTTGAGTATACATAGTAAGTTGAACCCAAGTGCACTGCATAATAATTTCTACTAAAAAAATTAATATCCGATGTAATAATGAATGTATATATTTGTATTAGTGTAATCTTTTATATCCTTCGAAAGGGCAAAAAAAAAGGACTTGAAATAATACTAGTAATCGGCAAAGTCATTTACCTAAACACGGAGAATTTACAATAATAACTAATTATTTAAAATAAATAATTTTATTTATGTTTATTTTTCTTCAATTTGCATTTTGCATACACAAACCAAATAGAACAAGCAACATAACATGACTTTTTCTTTTTTATTTGCTAGTCAAGGGGGAAATGGAATGATCTCTTCATCGATTACAGGTGTCATAATACTATTCGAGCAACCGACGTTTCCTCTTTCTCTTACCCGCTTTCCCGTTGTCACACATACGTCCGTAATGATGATACATCAGCCCATAGCCACCGAAAAATGACCCTCTTTTATTGCAGAAAGGAGGAGAGAGAATGCCTGTCGAGGAGAAATATATACTTCTCTCTCGGCAGCAGTTTCTGTATGCGCTTGACGGTAAAAGGAGAGAGAAAATTGGAAGGGCTCCCTTAGTTCTCACTCTCTCCTAACTCCTACGTATTATCACTTTCCTCTCTCCTAAAATTCTATCTATATCTATCTATCTATTTATCTCAGAGTCTGTCCTTTGCCCTAAATCTTCTCCGATCAACATGGTAAACCCGCTTTCTCTCAACTATTGTTTGCTTATTAATCTTGCTTCGTTATTGTTGTTTGCAATAATTGGAGCTTCAAACTTTTAATTGCTCGTGCTTTCATGTTTGATCTGTGATTATTATGGGGTGTTTCATGAATTCTGAGTATTTTGTTGCTGATTTGGTTATGCTGATGTCATCAGGTGATTTGTATTATTGGGTGGATCTGATCTGATTGTTTACTTAAATGGTAGCTGTTCGTTTTGGTTTATATGGTGTGTTTGTTCATAAGTAGTTGCGGTGCTGGTTTAATTTCATCATAGATTGGATATTTTGGGAAATTGTTATATATGCAAGGAGGGAGTTGTGTTTGCCTGAGATAGACGATGCTGCTGATATTGAAGGCTTGATATTACTAATAATTATTATTTTTAATCGTGGGATTTGATAAGAGCCGATCAACTTTAAAATTGTTGGTTTCTTTGGTCAGGAGTTCCTAGCTATCTGATTGTAATGCATTTGCTCGCTGTTGATACTAGTCATGTTGTCACAGCTGAGATCAGTTGATTCCTTTAAGCTTGTGGCAAGCTTGGGCCAATTGTGCCATTTATTTAATATTGGCTGATTAAGTTGTTAGTTCTAGTAGCTCCCGACCTGTGCTTGAGCTCATCTAAATATGATTAAGATTTAAGAGACACTTTGAGATGCGATTTGGAATAGATTAATAAAATTCATCCAATTGGGCATATCATTTGAAGGGATATGTGGCAAATGGCTCATTCATTTGGTTCATCCAACTGATCAGTTCTTAAGTATGACTCAATCTTCATATTGAGCCATTCTTAGTTACGCTGGGTACAAATTTACCTTTTATTACTCATGGCTTTGGATCCACATCCAATTGTTCCCCTTTCTTATTTTTATTTCTTCCATAAGGTTAGCTTGTCTCTGCCAGCCTTCATTTATTTTTTAAAGATTTCCTGCATATGATAAAGCTCTCAAAGGCTCATGCCTCCTGTGCAATGGTTGTGAATATTGCATGGTTGCTTCATGGATGTGTTTGTCCTTATTGGCCTGGACGGCATATGTTATACCATTCCTTTCTTTTGGGAATTAAAATGTGTATTACTTCCACAGAATAAAACATGAACCGGCAAGCATGCACATTGCTTTCTAAGATCAAGCTTTCCTCTCCTTGTATACATTCCACAATTCTTACAGTGTTTTCCTGATTAAACTGCCGGACAATCCCCCTGGAATGAAGATTGAAGACCATATATCTGAAATATAGGCATAGTTCTAAATATGGTTGTCTGTACTTGCCAAATAAGCCCTCATTCTTGCCATTAGCTGATCCCCTTTCACATAACTTTTCAGCTCTGCCTGCTTGCCAGCCTATGGGTGCTTTGTGGACTACAACTCAACTTAAAACAGTTTTCCACACCTAGTTCATAGAGCTGCACTCATGTCAAATATTGAAGGAATGATATGGGGTAAATTTTCAAAATACACTCTAAGTACCTTTATATGATAAGGCATTAGGGCTTGGAGGAGCGAAGGTTAGAAGAATATATTAAAGAGAGACATCATCTGATTGACATAATACTTTGGTACATGGATCTAATAAAGAAAAGCATGAATTTAATTAGTCACTAACACATGAACTTGAATAATAGCTGATACGTGAACAAAATATTAGCTAATGCATGAACCTATTGAATCTTTGAAACTCATGAAAATAATCCAGCTTGTCCGCCCAACCTGGCTTCAAGATATCTTGTGTAGATGGCTTGCTAAACTAGCTTATCAAGCTGTCTTGTAGAAACTACTTTTGCAAGAGCACTCGCCATTTGTTTAGTTGTAGGAATTTATGCCATATAAATCATCCCATTCCCAAGTTCTTATATGATAAAATAAGGCTCTAGTGCGAGCTATTGAAATAGATGCTTTATTGTCGTAAAATATTTTCATTTATAGAGAACCGGGATTTTCATTTAATCCAATAACCACTTAAATACACAATACTTGACATATTCTAAGGGTAACTGCTCAAAACTCTATATCTTCACTACTTTTAGCCACCACATTTTGTTTTTTACTTTGCTAAATTACAATATTATCTCCGATCATGCAATAAAACTGCAGTCGCAATTGTCGTCGCGATTGCGGTATTAGTGTTGCAGTATTGGGGTGTCATGTATGATATTTGTATGCTACAATTGTCACAACATGATATTTTTCCCACAACAAATAGCGGCATATATTGTTAAATATTTTGGCAAATATAAATAAAATATGCATAAATATTTGGAATATATCGGCCGGATCATATCGTATCAGTCGATTTGCTTGTGATTTCATTTTTACATCCAGTGTCGTACATTTTGTGTATTGGTAAGCCAAAATTTTGGGATGTTTTAGTGTATTAGATGATATTTTATTCCATGCCTCAGACAGAAGTTCAGTACCCAGAGGTTAACACTGATCCACTACACAGCCAGCCAATCTGCATCTGTAAAAGCTTCAGCCTGTAGGTGCCCGTGGTTTCGGAACAACAGACCCTTCCAAATTGTCTCTTCTTCAATTTCTTTTTATTTAAAGAATATGATGTTGGCCTGTCTCTATCAGCCCACAAATTTGCGGACTTTTTAAGATTTCCTGCATTTGATGAAGCTCCCAATGGTACATTTCTGTGTAATGCATTGTGAAAATTATGGGGGTGCTTCACGGAGTATGCAAATGTATTTGTCTTGGCTTGTTTTTTCTCTAATATGTGCTACTGTTCCTTTTTTTTGAGAAGTGAAATATGAACCACTGCCAATAAAAAGTAACTGTCAATCATGCACATCACATTGTAATATCAAATTGTCCTCTCCTTTTACTTTTCATTATTGTTACAAAGTCTTCTTGATTAAACTGCCTCAATTCCCCGAAAACAAAGACCAACATCATGAATGATAGGTATAATTCTAAATATGGTTGACCATATTAGCTGGACAAGTTCTTTCTACACTTGCCATCAGTTTTCCCTTTTCTCATAAGTTTGTACTTCTGCCTGCCAGCTATGGGTGTTCTGTGGACTATATAAGCCAACATCAAAACAGCTTGCCACAACTAGTTTGTAGATCTACTTAAAAAACGAAAGGAGCTTATAATTTTGCATGTCAGATATACAGTAATTTCCCACCTAATCATTCATGCACATCTTTTTGTTTTTTCTTTCTCAATCATGCTGTGAGCCACATACTGAGTTCGAGATGGGCAATCCTTTGGTGATTTGGGTGATTGAACCACTGTGATAGTGATACACAAGATTGTGTCTTAGAACTCTTATATGAGTCCAAATAATACATCCCATGACAACTGTTAGCATCTGAGGCCTTTTCAGGCATCAAGAAGCTTGTCTTGTTATCAGGAACTTTCATCCTGAACAACCTTTTGCCAATTGTGAAGTGAATTTGAGATGGCTAATCCTTTGGTGATTCATTGTTGCTTCAGTAATTAAGCTGTTATCGCTGAGGCACTGTGCTACACAATATTATGTCTTGGGACTGTAAGATGAGTCCCAACTGTGACAACTTTTGGCATCGGAAGCCTCTCAGACATCAGCAACCATTTTGTCTTCTATTCAGGAACTTTGCATCCTGAGCAACCTTTCGTCAACTTTTTGCAAGCTGTAAGATGAGTTTGGGAAGGGGAATCCTTTGGTGATTTGCCATTGCTTTGTAAATAAGCTATTACCGTTGAGGCACTGTGATACAGAATGTCATGTCTTGGAACTGTAAGATGAGTCCAAATGATACCTCCCATGGAAACTTTTAGCATTGGAAGCCTTTCAGGCTTTCATCCATCACTTCATCTTCTAATCAAGAACTTTGCTTCCTGAGCAGACTTTTGCAAACTGTTGGAGTTAAAAAATTGTTGCCAGATCCTCCCTGAGCTGCAATTATTCCTTCAACAACCAGCCGTTTCTCCTTGTATCTTAGGAATTCTGATTTTTAATGTAAAGTTGCTATAGCCATTTGACCTCCAGCTTTTTCTCTGCTTGACACATTCTATGTAAGTTTTCTATGGACGGCCTTGTTCCAAGTGACCCCCATCTGTAACTTCCCAATCCCAATGCCCTCTGCCCCAGATTTAGGTTTACATGTGTTTCTCAATCCATTATCATAATGTACCCTCTCTCCTTCAAAACAAAGTCCTGCTTCCTGAAAGCACCCTGTAGCAATTGAAATTGACTTTACAGGCTTTATCCTCTCAGCATAAAGAAGCAACTTCCGCATTCTGCCTCAACCTCACAGTCATTTCGTTCATTTGGCAAGTACAAACTGATATTCTTGCTGTTCAGAGTGGCACTACCATAGATTACATGTTAAGCATCATTTTTATGCCTACTTGATGTTGTTGGTGCTAATGCTAGAATCAGACCTAGTTTTCCTAAATAGATCGGACAGTTGGTGTGCTAGTCCGCCCAACTTGGTGTCTAGATGGACTGGGAAGTGCTTTCTCCAGGATATTAACTTAGCTTTTTTAAAGTTCACCATTCCTGTTTGAATTTATGCACGACTTTAGGCAGGTTTGAAGAAGACTTCTCTTGATTTAGTCTTTTATGATTGCTGAAAGTATGAAACCTTACTCAAGTGGTCAGTGAATACCATGTAACAGAAAGCAAATTGTGCAACTTAAAAGTGTGAAGAGAGAGAACTGTGGAACTTGAAAGACAGGTCCCCCCCCTCTTCCCTCATTCTCCTTCTGTAATGGATAGTGTGCTGGGTGATTGGCCTTATTTGGTGTTTACATTCCTGAGGCGGTCTGTTCCTTGTAATCTTTCATGCGTTGTGTGTTATGCGTGACATGTTTCATTGTTTTTGACTTCATCATTCATGATTCCATGGGTATAACTTTCAGGCCAATGCAGCATCTGGAATGGCTGTCCATGACGACTGCAAGCTGAAATTTTTGGAGCTTAAGGCGAAGCGAACTTATCGCTTCATAGTTTTCAAGATCGAGGAAAAGCAGAAGCAGGTAGTGGTTGAAAAGGTTGGGGAGCCTGCTGAAAGCTATGAAGATTTCGCCGCAAGCCTGCCTGCTGATGAGTGCCGCTATGCTGTTTACGATTTTGATTTTGTGACTGTGGAGAACTGCCAGAAGAGCAAGATATTTTTCATTGCATGGTACTAATGTTACTGTAAGTGTCCTAACAATTTTTTTATGCTTTTGTGACTAACTCTTGGAATTTTTCTTCTTGTTCGTCTCCATGAAGGTCGCCTGATACATCAAGGGTGAGAAGCAAGATGATCTATGCAAGCTCTAAGGACAGGTTCAAAAGGGAACTCGACGGTATCCAGGTGGAGCTGCAGGCTACCGATCCAACCGAGATGGGTCTGGACGTTTTGAATAGTCGAGTCAATTGAAACAGCATTCAAGCTGCGGGGAGGGGGTGTACTTTTAATGCATTGTGGTTTTCATGAATTTGTTATGAGAGAAACAGTAAGTAAAAGAAAAAACAAATGATGTTAATAGTTTGTGGGTGGGGATGTCGGATGTTATATTGGTTTTATTCTACTTGATGCTTGCAATCCTTACTTTTAGTTCACATCATTCATAATTATATGATATGCTGGTTTGATTCAAAGTGTATTTAATGATTGATGTTGACCGTATGGAAATCGGAATATGTTCGGTGCTTAGCATCACCGCCGCTACGCCTGTTGAAATGGTGGTATTGATCATTCGAGCGACCCTGAGGTTTGCTGACGTTCATACTATTTGTTGTTGGGAAGTTTCGCATTCCGCCTATAAAATGTGCACTCTCTCAAGCATCTCCCGATTGATCTCTTGAATCAAGTCCTGCTTCCGAGCTTACAGCTGCAGGCATAGAGCCTTTATGTCGAAGTTCTTACCTACCTAGCCTGGGCAGGTACAGCCTGACAGAATGTACGCCTATTTATTATTGCACATACATAGTGGGTCCGAACGACTCAATCTGCGGTAATCTGAGGAATTATTGTGATGCTTCATATTTTACATCTCGTAAATTTTGTAGTGTCAATAACAGTTAAGTCTAGGCCGTTCATTTCTAACTTTTAATCCTAGTCAATAAAAATAAATAAATTTAAAAATTTGATAATTAATATATAAAAAAATTTGTTAAAAAAATTGTCAATTAAAAATAAATAATAAAAAACATCTTTTCTTATCAATTAAAAAATAAAAATATAAAATATGTATGCATCAATGCTTAATCGTCAACTTATTCAATTTTTAAAAAGTTTAATTTAATTTTCATAAGATTCAATTTGACTATTATAGTATTCAATCTACTTCTACAATATTCAATTTTAATCTCTTAAGGTAAATTTGTATTCTACGTATATTTTGTTCCATACTTATTCAATTTAATCGAATATGTCGATTAATTAGTATATCTTGATTCATATTTTTTTTCTCTTTAATTGATTTCATCATCTATAAACTATTCATATATGATAATTTATCGATTTAATTTTTCATTTAAAGACATTTATTTATTAAGTTTATATCCTGCATGTCAACGACGATTACCGCTTGTTGTTTATGGAATAGAGACTTCTCTTTTGAACCGCAAACCAATAGATATCTATTTCGTATGCAACTTTGCTTTCAATATACAAAGATGCCTCTTTTGGATATATTTACACAAATCTGTTTTCATATTACCTTTTCAAGTTTCCGACTTAGTTTTCAATATATAGAGACGCTTGGTATGTAAAAACAGAGGTCTACCGTAATAACATAGACTTCTCCTTTTATATATTAAGACGTTTGTTTTCCATATAAACCTTTCTCTTGCAAATCAGACATTTGTGATTATAAGATGGGTCTCTTCTTTTTTTACACAAGCAACTATCCAATACCACGGTTGTTCTAGACATCTGTTTATAAGGACCAATGTTTGTTTCTATGACTGAAATGTGTGTTTTTATATTCAGGCCCGTATTTTCTTTTTTGAATGTTACATTTTTTTTAAAAAAAAATGACACACACAAAAATATGAAATATATATATATATTATAGTAGTTTCGAAGCTTAACCCATTCTATGTCATTGTAACTATTAATGATGTTTACATGATGAAAAATGGAGTCGAATGACTACTCACAAAAATCAAGCTATTCTAGTGCTAATGGTGATGATAGTATTTGCAGAGATAATATTGAAAATGCAAACAACGAAAGAACGAAAGAGTTTTTTATTTATTTTTTTATGAACATACTTGGAATGAAATCGGTAAAAATTTAGAGGATTTTACTAAGAATAATTTGGAAAATTTATCATTCTCCTCATTGAACATGTGTGGCGAGTTTTATAAAATGTATGCTAACATAAAATGCTTTGCAGCTCACTAAGAATGATTAACTAAAAGCAGAATGGATGGACAAATAACTTCATATAAGTTTGTGTGTAGTAGAGAAGACCACCGATCACAAAAGTGGATGGAATTCAACAAATGAAAGAAGAAACTAGAATCCCCGACAAGATGTGGTTGCAAGGCTTATAATACATTTAAGCTCGAAGAAAGTTCTCAAAGTTGGGTTGTATCTGAATTTGAAGTTTAGCACAATCACCCCCTTGTTGATCCAAGACATTTCTTATGTGAGGTAGAAACCAATTTTTATTTCAGTTCATTTTTCATATTAAATTATTATATTCATGTTGACAAATTATTTACTATTTTTCATATGTTAGGAGTCATAGATTTTTTTTAAAAGTCAAACCAAATAAAAACTTGGCACAAATCTAGCATAAACCTAAGGAAATAATGTGGAACGTGGTACATGAAGTCGGTGGTCATAAAAAAGTTAGTTACGTGGGGAAAGATTTATATAAATAATGCAATAAAATTAATAAGGAAAAAGTTAAAGATGAGGATGGTGAAATGGTGATGATATGGTTCATTGAAAAGAAAATTTCTAATCCATCAATCTTGGTTAGCTACACTAGAGATAAAGAAGACATATCGGAGAAATTATTCCAGTGATGGAATATCGTGGTTAGATTACAAGTCATTTATCTTATAAAAAATTATTGATATAATTACAAGCATTTATTTATTCTTATGGCGGTTATCATTTATCTCAACCCTATTTTGAAACTATATAACAAGTAGCCATAAATAATGAAGACAATTGCTAATAAAATAAATTTATTTATTATTAATATTTTCTAATAAAATACAAAGATAACAATGATAAATTAGCAGTTGAAATCCTAAAACCTTACACCTATACTATAGCCTCAATTATAACACCTCACTATAATTCTATTTTTAATAATTGTAATGATATTAGTGTTAGTAGCAAATAAATTGTAAGTGAAACTATTGCTTATTTTGGTTAGAGTACTACTAGTAGAAGTAGTCGTAGTATTACAATCGATAGATATAGTAATAGTCTTACAACAATAATGTTAAATATAAATAATAACTGATGAAGAATATTACTAATTTAATAAATTTATTTATTTGTAATATTTTTCAACAATATAAAATGTTAAAAATGATAAATTATTATTTAAAATCCTAAATCCTACCCTAGCTTCAATCATAACGCCTAACTATTATTTTATATTAATCATTACAATAGCAATAGTGTAAAGAGTAATTATATTATTATAATTAAAACTATTATTTACATTAGTTGTAATACTAGTAATAAAAGTAGTAGTAGTTGTTGTTGTATAAGTCATAACTACGGTACTAGTCTTACAAATATAATATTAGAAATAAATCATTAATAATAAGAAAAATTATTAATTTTATAAACATTTTTTTAATAATATACCAAGATAATGATGATAAATTAGTACTAAGAAACAAGGCATGCTACCATCGCATTTGTCATAAGGAAAAGTGATTGCATTCATCTAACACACAGTGATGCAAGGCTGTGTATGAAAAACCAACACCAAAAGATAAATTGCCATGAAATGGTAAAACTCTTTAAATATTACAATTTCTCAAACTGAGGTTACAAAGTTGAATTACATCGACTAAATCTAAAAAGCAGAAACCACAATGCAGGATAAAATATCAGAAGCCCTATTCTTTGACTCCAACCAAATGTTCTAGAAGTACCTCAAACACTTACACCAAAACCAATGAAAGATAATCTATTCAGTAGAAAAGTAATGAGTAAACACAACTAACCTAGAGCATATATCATGTTCACACAGTTATACAACACACAAAGGTTCAAAATCATGCATAATTAGCACTTAACATGTAATAACATCAAGTCGTGCAGAAACTCAAGGTGATACATACACTGACATGCAATATCACCAACCATATCAAATATATATATAATAACCAAATTTAGTACACATAATGCCTCTACCAAAATAAAGTTTCAACAACAAAGGTAGTGCACATGATGCCTTATACCAAAGCAACATTCCAAAAGACAGGGTAGTACATATAATACCTCCTACTAAAACAACATCTCAACAACAAGGGTAGTGCACATAATGATTCCGACCATAGCAACATCTCAACACACATTCACTTAATTCACTTACTTCTAGGCTCTCTAAGTAAGGATGGTGGAATGATAATTACTCTTATGATCTCTTGATATAGAATACACAAAAATTATTATTTCCGTGATTTCTTGACAAGTAATCCACACACTCACTAGGCTTGTGCACAAAAAACTAGGGATACATTTTCTTAAGTACACGCACCCTCATAGGGTTTATGATTTAAGTTATGAAAGTAGAACTAGACCCTTAGACCCAAAGGTCATTCTAATATCTCTAGTGAAGGAAGCCACAAGTAATACTTATTTCTATGTTCTCTAGACAAGGAAGACTTCCCCTTTCACTAGACGAGGAAGCTATATATTCACTAGGTGTGTATAAGTTAAGTGACAACACATAGCTATAAAAGACCGAAGGTCAAACAATTAGCCATAATATCTAATATAACGACTTTTTTAATTCAAATTTTCTTTCTCATAAAGTGATTAGAGTTTTCATTACACATTTTAACTCAAAAAAGAATCCAAATATCCACACATAACATTAACTCATAATCTCAACAAATTTTGATCACTCAAGGTCACAACAGCTAGCTAAGAAAAACCGAAGGTTTGACTAACAAGCCAAAACTTCTCTTCTTATTTATTCTCTTTTCAACTTACTCCTTTAGACTTAATTATTCAAAGACAACATGAAATTAGCTAGAAGTTCTCTAAGGCCACCTATTGTAATACCCTATTTATAGAAACCTTAATTATAAACTATTAATTATGCGTAACTAGTTATAATAATTATTTTAGTATGTTGTATGTTAAATGTGTTATTTGTATGTATATTATTTTGGTGTATTTTCTATATATATATATATATATATATATATATATATAGGTTAAATTTTGGATAGAATTTGGGTTATTAGTTTTAACTATAGTAGGACTCGACCTACATCTATTTACCAAGGAACCTTAATTCTACTAACCAAATGTTTTTCTTCGACTTAGCTTTCCCAAATAACACCTCTCTATTGAGATTTTGGACTTATGTCACCCTTTTCCCCCAAAATAACATTCTCCCTCATGCCATCTTTTCCTTTCACGCCTACCTCTACCCTGTGTTATCTTTGTTCATATTTCGCTCGACCATGTTTGCTCGGTCGTTATTGCCCCTCGCCGATATAAGTACTCGTACATCTCTATTTTGTGTCATGAATCCCACAAAGCCAAGTCCTTGGTTTGTGATCTTATTCTTCTTCTTCCTTTTCTCTGTCTCTAACTCTCATTTAAACCAGCACCACCAACCATCACCGCATCACTTTGCCATCAACAACCACCAAGCACCACCATTTTCCCTATCAACCACGAGCACCACCTCCCCATCATTTTTCCTCATTGTTTCCCAACCATAATCACCTTAAACCATTTCTTATATTTCCCCCACCATGCTCTATTTTGATTTTTGTTGAGACTCATGGTCGTGCACCCCTCGCATGCCTTAGTTGTGCCTCTCTCACACAAGCAAGGCTTCGTACACAACCCGTGCACATATTGTCTCCTCACCCATATTACACATAGTCCATGCCTACCTTTACATATTGACCCATGCATGAATTGCATGCAAGACCATGCTTGTCCCGTGCACTCTTCACCCAACCTTTGGTCACATGGCTTTGTGCCATTTATTCATTTACCCTATTAATTTCTAAACCTTTTTCCAAGATGGATTTAGGTAATGTTGGTTGCTATTGTGTTATATTAGATGCTAATATATGTGTTTTTGGGTATTTATTCCTTAGGTAACCCTTGAGGCATCATGGAGAAGACGATCTTTTGTGCTTTTGTATATCTTAAATTTAGGTAAACCCAATCACTCATGAGATGGTAGAATTTATATGCAATCATGATAGGTTTTTTAGATCTAGAAACATTCTATGGTTTAAAATTATTCAAGTGTTATGAAATTCATGATAAGATAGTAATATGCTCTTAAATATTTAGTAAATATGTTCCACTTATTGTTAATTATGAGTGATATGTATGTATAATCTGTTAAAGTATAATGTATGCATGTCTAGGGTTTTGTTAGAGTTTTGACCTTGTCAGGATATTATATTTATACTATGTTAAGCATTCCATTATTATAATTTCATGTGTATCTAGAGTTGACATAAATAACATGGAATTATGCATGCACGATTAGGGTTAAAACATGATATGCTTCCTTATCTATACCACGATGATAATTACCATCTTAAATGTTATATAATGTTAAAAATATGTATGTAAATGTTGCATGAAATATATAACACATTAGAAATTAATTATTAGGATTTTTACACATAAGTTGTTAAATGCCTACAAGATGGAAAATGTAGTCGATCGCTAAATTTTAAAATATTGTAAATCATTGACCTTTAGCCTTTTTATGATAAATTCTAATAATAATAATAATTTTTGGTACAAAATTGGATAAAAAAGGTAAAATTATGGTTTTAATGGCATTTTCATCATTTTTAACCTAATGCACCTAATGTGAATAATTGGACATAGGATGGCCTCAGACATAGGATGTATACATAGTATAGAAATAAGAATTATTGTGCAATGTGTGTTGTTTGTGATCACGTCATAAATCAATAACACTTAAAGTGGAAGACCACGAGTTTGGAAATGGTTTCTCTCTAGAATTAGCTACACTAAAGACGAGGCATACTTGTTTTAGTTTGGTTCTCAAGTGTGCCGCCGTGCCTCGTTAAAGCCCTATTTTAATCTATAGATGACCTATGAACCTATAGAGGATATCAATACTTAAGGATTAGGTAAATGATGTTGGATGATACTATGCCACCTTTGTGCACTAGTATAACTGGGATTAGTGTAGTGTCCTTGGGTTATAGAGTAACCGTATTGTGTTTTTTCTATGCACCAATATGATCGGGTGTACCTTAGTGTCCTGGGTTAATTGTATCCCCTCTCGAGGAATTAGAAATGAAAGTAACTATTGTGTAAGAATAAGAATTAAAATTGATTGTTGTGGTTGTAGTTTGGTAGTTGCCTCAATTCCCTACCTTGGTATTTAGAAATGAATTAATTAGTTAGTTTTGGTTATGGATTTTGATATGGTTGTCATTTACTTAATAAATTGTGAATTGATTAAATATGATTAGCTGCTAATCATAAGACTTTGATGTAGTATATATTATCCCATAATTATTGTATATTGTTATGGCATGTGATTTGTTCTTTGAGCATGTTTTCAAAGTATTGTGTGATATATGTAATGTGATCATGCTACCTCTTGTGAGGTATTGTGGTTTAATCAATACAAGGATTTTGTATTGATACTACATTTGCATATGACTATGTAAAGGACATGGAGTGGCACTAAGCGTATAAGAATGACAAAGATAATTGGAGTCCTTAGAAAGATGTTTCATTCTTAGAATTAGCTTATGGGTATAAGAATTAGGAAAAAATGGTGTTATACCTTCGAGTTCTAGTTTTTGTTGGATTTGGCTTTCCTTTGGACTCTTATGTGCCATTTTGTATTTGGATTTTTGTTGTTGTGAGGAGAATATTTATTCGTAACTTTTATCTATGTTATTGTCTTATATTTCCTCTACTTTATTGTGAGTATGACTTGTTTTGAGCTTAACACTTGGTATAAGAAAGGTGAGGGAACCAGACTTATACTTAGTTTGGTAGTAACACCCATATTTTTTGTAATTAACGCTTCCATTAAATAAATTTTTTAAGTAGTAAACTGGGGGTGCTAAGCCTGTAATATCCCATAAATTTTATTTCATCTTTCTTTTCACATTAGAGTTTTCATATGATATATTTATTATGAGTATAATATCTGGTTTGGTTCATGTAATAATATATATATTTTTTAGTATTATAAACCATATTAGGGTTTACAAATCCTTATTTATATGAACAATGTTTTATAGAATAGATCACATGATATTTACATGTTGTGATTTTTGATATCATATTATTTTCTTAATTTATAAAATAGTAAAATTTTCATTTTGCAGAAGCATTAGTTGCAAACATAATGGGTGTTATCACCACACTTAGCATAAGTTTTGCACCTTTTGCCATTCTTATACTAAGTGCTAAGGCTAAAACGTTACTATGTTTAAAATTAACATTTTCAACATAAGAACAAAATAGCTATTTCATTACAGATTAACATTATCCCGACAAATACAAAAGATTATGGAAGTGAGTTATAATATGAAAAAGGAGAAATTGTAAGGGATATAAGAGTCTATAGCATATCCAGATCAAAAGATGTTACGACGAATGCCTGATAGTTCTAACTCTCAATCTCTACCATAAGCCATCAAGGTGTACCCTTAAAGTATTTATGCACGGTAAACACTATCCATTGAATAGGTAGGGGGACCATGAAATGAACCTTTTAGTACTACGGCACTTAGTGAACCATTATACAGCACTTAACATACAAGGTCACATGAGGCATATAGGTAGTAACATGGTATAAATACATCAAGAAAATCATGCAAAAATGAAATGACCAAAACCAACAAAATCATATCAATTCCAGATACTAAAGGTAGTACACTGAGGTAACTACCAAATCAATAAATCCAAATCCATTCCAAATACCAAGGTAAGGTGCTAAGGCAACCACTAAACCACATGCCGAACCAAGTAGCACACAATGGAAACTACCAAATCAATAGCCCAGAGCAAACCAATTATATTATTACTAAATAGTTGCTTTTGTTTTCAATTTACTTGAGGGGATACAATAATAACCCCAATATATAAAAGTATACCTGTCATACTAGGACATATGGCATCACGGTGCCTTCCTAAACGTCCAACCCAGAGGCATAACAACACTTTGGTCATACTGATGCATAAGGTAATATAGTACCCTCCAAACCTAGGAAACCTAATTATTAAGTATCGATACCCCCTATAGGGCCCTTAGGTCACCTATAGAGTAGACTAGAGCCTTACTGGAGTACAACGGCACACCGGTGAAAAAAAAACAAACCAAGGGCTTCTACCTCATCTCTAGGGTAGTGAACCCTAGAAATCAACCATTCCTAAACTCGAGGTCTTCTACTTTAAGTATTAGTATTTTACATATTGCACAATAATTCTTATTTCCATACTTAACAATTTTTATTTTATTTTTAATTATCCAAGTCAAACTCTAAGTTTAACTTTCCAAGGCAAGGTCAAAGCCAATATTAAGGTCAACCTAATAATATTCTAAGACCACCATATATCCAATTATTGACATTAGGCGCTTTAGGTTAAAATTGAACAAAATATCCCCCAACCCCCAACTTTCATCATTATTATCTAATTTTGTACCAAACATTATTATTATGGGAATTTATAATGAAATGGCTAAATTACAATAATTTACAATATTTTAGTACATAGGTAAATTTCTAAGACTTAGTGATTGACTATATCTTCCATTTAGCAACTCACATGTATAAATCCTGGTCATGAATTTCTAACATGTCATATATTCAATGCAACACATACATACATATTTATATCATGGCATGACATTTTAATGGCAATGAACATCATGGGGCACGTAAAGAAGCATTTTTGCCTTAGAACCTACAAATAGTAATTATAGTGTTTTAACTCTAATCATGTGTGCATAATTTCTTACTATTTATATCAACTCTAACTACAATGTGTAATGATCATCATAGAACACTTAACATGGTATAAAAATAAAAATTTAACAAGGTCACATATTGTAACATCTTGATTTTTACTATTAAAAATTTTTATTTTACAGCATAAGCATATATGTATAATATTGGAGGTTATCACCGTAATTAACATAAGTCTGGTTTGCCCAACCATCCTTACATCATTCACAAAGCTGAAATAATTCATAATAAAAAAAATAAGAAAATTAGAAATGAAAGAAAAATTTATAATGCAATATGAGTTTGGAGATTAAATTTGAATTACAATAAACAAAATACAAAGTAAGGGATACCATGGATCAAGAGTCCAAAAAGGTATCAGGGGTAAATACATCAATCGGATAACATTACTCTTCACCCAAACACCCAGTACAGATAAAAGATCACTCATCCCCATACAGTACATCATAAGTATCATAGTCATCTAGAGGATCTTCCGAGACCTACTCACAAGAATCAAGGTCTCCTGCTCGTGGGAATTAGCAGCATCCATAAAACGGGTGGTCAATACGTTACCTACTGAGCAAGGTAACAATACTATCGAATCATGGATACAAATAATACATGCAATCACAACTGATGATGAGTACACATTTAAATAAATGAAACATCTCATAAGATAAATAATGGTCTAGACCTCTTTATTAGATATAACCATTTTTGTTCTTTTATATATGTTGAATTCAAGAACCCCACTATTTTTAAATTAGTGGAACGATCTAAAGCATCTTCTTATGTACAACACACCCGAGCCACTATTATCATATAGCGGAAAGGATCTAAAAATATCACCTTATTGGGGGTAAAACACTCTCAAGCCACTATTATCTCTAGTGGAATGGATATAAAAACATCACCTTAGTCCTGACTCACGTACTTTTTCACTTTAAATCATTAGTATCTTATATATAGGTTATACTGTTATATTTTCATTCACGATGAGTAGGGGCCCTACTATTCTTAATCTTATGGAATGGAATGAAACACCTTCTCAGGAAAAAAATGCTCTTAGGCCACTATTATCTCTGGTGGAATGGATATTAAAAAAAAATCATCTTCTCGGGGTAAAAATGCTCCTGAGCCACTATTATCTCCGGTGGAGCGGATATTTAAAACATTACATTGGCTCTACTCACGTAATCTTTCACTTTAAAATATTAGTATCTTATTCATGATTGAATCATAGGCATTGAACACATTGAGGTAGAGAAACACATCAGCAAGTCCAGATCCTTAATATCCTCAAACCCTAATTCCACACTCCTAACATCATTATCTCATATTGATTATTCAACCACTAATTATAATATATCATTCTCAAATATCATCATTATTATAATACCCATCATTCATATTCTAACTCCTATGTCGTACACATATAATAATAATCTATCCCAAAGTACTACTCACATAATTACTGAAACCCAAACTTCACAAGTAGTCATAATTCTTCCCATAAGACTCATATGATTATCAAATTCAATATACATCCTCATAAGGCCAACATTAGCAATATATCCATAATTTGAATAACCTATAGGGTTTTACACATGGAATAATAAGAATATCTTTTTAGGTTACTATACCCTAATTAGATCATTATCTCATTTTGAAGGACCTAAGACAAACAATATTCCCTCAACACACTTCACAACATATCATTATCATATTTTAATCCACCTAACACATTAAAATACCAAAATTTTCATATTAACCTATAATGACCAAAATGCCTTGAAGGATAACCAATAGCCTTTATTTTATAAAATCTCATACCTTCAACAACTATTATTTTTTCAAATCCACCATTTATCATCGTACCTCATAAATATGCTTATGTCCACTTATCATAGCTTATGTGGCATATATTTTATGCCATAAAATATATTTTCCACAAATATGTCATTAGCATAACAAAATAATATCCATACCTCTTGCCCATTCTCACTTTCTTTCAAATATATAATCCATATTATCACAACATACATTAAATCATATAGCAACAATATCACGAAAAATACACATATCCATACAAGCAAACAACACAAAACCCTAAAACATTGATTAGTAACCTTACCAACTAGGACATTGGGCTCTAAGTACGTAAATCCTATACCTCCTCCTCCAAGATCACCAAAAAATTACCTACAAAATACATGGTTAGGTTCGAAGACTATAACTGAGGGAGAAATTAAGGTAAAGAGGGTAAAAATGGAAATAACCAGAGTAAAATGGAAGCTTGAGTTGTGTGAATATGTGGTGGAATGTATGGTGGAGCTATAGTGAAAATTTGGTTGTGTTTGGATAAGGTTTGGGGTGAAAATAGGGGGGTCGAAATGGGCAGTTGCACGATCGTGCGGTAGGCAGTGCACACCCTGGTCAAGAGTTGGAATCGTGTATGGTCAAGCTGCGTGAAGAGGCACGGTTGTGCTTGATCATCGGTAGAGCAGAATTAATTCAAACAGGTGCACACTGGCCTTGAGAGGGTGCACGGGTATTCTATGCTAGGTTACACGAGCGTGCAATAAGGAATTTTAGTGTTGCACGACCATGCTTGAGGTTGTGTATAGGCCATGTGTTTTACAAAAATGTAACAGACATGAGGAAGAATAGGGAAAAAAGGGCGGCGGTCAGCGACAATGGCCAGCGATGAGGAAGGAGGTGATGGAGCGACCCTAGGTGGTCGGTCCACTAGTGTTGGGCGGTGAGTGGTGGCACATAGTGGTGATGGTGGTGCGGGTGTATAAATAGAGCAAATAAGAGGAAGAAAAAGAAGGAAGAAGGAATAAGGAAGAAGGAAGAAGAAGAGGAAGCTCGGGATAGTTGATTTTGTACAAAGCGTGGGCAAGAAATGGCACAAACAAAAGAGGAAGGAAGGAGAGTGATTTAGTGTGTGTGTGTGTGGATATGGGGTGTGCAAATGGAGAGGAAAATAGCATAGGATGCATGCGAATGGGTGATGCAGGAGGATGGTGCAGGTAGGGAACGAGGGGTGGCAGGGAGGTGATGGTTGTGTGTTGTGGTGAAATTGCAGAGGGTGCAGGCAAATATGGTGATGGTGTGTGTGTGTGTGTTGCGTGGGAAAGAAAAATGAAATGGTAGGAGAGGTGATGGTGAGCAAGTGTGCAGGTTGGGCAGAACGAGGGTGAGGGATGATGGATGATGGATGATGGTAGCTGTAGTGGTGTGAGTGATGGTTGATGAGTGTTGTAATATACCAAAGTCAGCTTTATTTCAAAGATGACGGGATAAATAAGAAGGAAAAAGAAAAGGGAAAAGGAGAGGTTGTGGATTAGTTTTAGATAAATTTTGGATTAGCCAAAATAGATAGGATTAGCGATAAATGTTTATGACATTAAGATTGAGTTACCAAATAAAATGTATCCAGGCCAAAAATTCAGATTAGGTTAAATTTTTGGGATTAAAAATTTAGGTTAAGGCTAAAATAATATTTTCTAGAGATTAGAATCAAATTAGGGTATTAATGATATGGGATTAGGCTAGGCAAAATTTTGGGATATTACACATACCCTAACAAAACTCTAAGCATGCAGATGTTAACCCCTTTTATATATATCACATGTATATATCTCATATTAAATAAAAAGTCGAATACATGATAATTATTTAATATCATACTTTCACGTTCATACCTTTTCATAACACTTGTATACCTATTGTAAAAATTTCAGCGTATAACATACATATATATGTAATACCCCAAATTTTAGCTAATATAATCCTCCTTCTCGTTGTCCCAAAAAGAACCACAACAACCGAGCATCAGTGCTCCTTTCCTCACCTTCCTTCCTTGCAATGGTAGCTCTATTCATTCCTTTCCCCTAACCACCAGCCACTTTCACCGTTTCCTCACCTCCACCACCAACAACCCTTGCTAAAGTACCTCACCCCCTTCGGCCACAACCACTGAGCCACACCCATCCCCTTCGGTAAAACCCACAAACCCCTCCCCCTACTTTCCTTCGGCAAAAACCACCAATCGTCACCCACCATCTTCAGCATTTGTCATCATTCCACACCCCTTAGCAATGGCACAAACTATCGTTGCTACCCCCTTAATTTATCCACTTTAACCATTTCCCTCCCTTTGTTGCATAATTTTTACCGAAGCATTTTGACTCAATTCTTACTCCATTCTTTCCCTCTCTATTACCTTAAAATTTCCTTAATTATATCATTTAGTTCTAATTATATTTTGTTATTGTATATTAGGTATTTTCTGGAGGTTCCGGAGGAGGTAGGATAGGATATACGTGCTTAGAGACCAATATTATAATACCTTAAAATTTAGCTAAACTTAATCCCAAGTGATTTACTTCGTAACCTAATCTTAATCTTCAAAAATTAATATTTACATCTTTCCCTAAATCTCTAAGATTATAATTTTAACCTAATCTTGTTTGATTGATAATCAAATTATTCTAATATCCTAACCTAAATTTTATTAATCTTATCCTAAAAAAATAAAACTATTAATTATCTCTTTTTCCTTTTTCCTTTTCCTTCTTTTCCCTTTTCTCTTATTTCTCTTTTCTTTCTTGGGCTGACCTTCTCTCCTTTCTTTTTTCTTTCCCCCTTATTTCTACGTAAAACATTGTCCTTAGAGAATGCCTACCACGCCTCTATCATCCCCCTACCATCTTCCAAGCTACGCCCTACCCCCAATTAACTCCCAACTCTTACGATTATAGGTTGGGGTTGAATTTCTTTCGGTCGATTGCTGCATGTGTGCTTATATATGTATCCCATATTAAATGCCCCAACCACCACTCTCATGCCTTTATTTTTTGAAAAAGTTCCACCACCCTTCATTTCCCTTTGGCTCGTCATCGCTAAAGCAACCATAAAACTCACCATCGACAACCCTCACTGAAGCAACCTCACCTCCTTCGGTCACTTTTTCCATTTCCATCCTCTAACCAATGGCTATTTTTACCACAATACTACCCCATATTTACGTCAAACACCCCGCACCATCCTCCTCCCTTTTCCTTCTCTCGGTTGTAGCCCGTGCCTCCACCCTCGGTAATCTTCACCGCCACACCTCCACCTTCGAACAACACTCACCAATGCTCCTCCTTTTTCTTTCTTCCTTGGTTGTGGGAGCTTTTACTATAGCACCCCTTCCACCTTCAATCATTTCCATCAGTGAACCCCCTCCATTTTTGGCAACCATTACTACACCATATCACCACCTTTCGACATCTCCTACCACACCACACCACCACCGTTCGACTCTAACAATTGAACACCATCCCTCATTGTTTTGGCCTCCACCACTGCTACACCCCCCAATAGCAACGACAACCTATGTGGTTTCTACCACCCCTTGGCTTGGCATAACCTTGTCATTCCTCCTCTTTGGTTGCACAAGTTTTTTTCAATCACTTATTTGTTTGTCTCGTTTTTCTCCCTTCTTTTACCCTTCCATTGCTTAACATTTCCTTAGTTATGTGGTTTAATCCTAATGATATTATATTATAATTTATTAGGTGATATTATCAAGATTCTGAACGAGGCAGAATAGGATATGCATGCTTAGATACTAGAGTTGTTTTCATAAGGATACTTGTTGTAGTTTAGGGTTTTTGATTGACAAGTGTTATGCATAGCGTTGTGTTATACCATGTTATTTTTATCATGTGATTTAATGTATGATTGTTAATAATATGATATGTATTTGATATTATATGATAGAAAATGAGTAAGTGAAGATTATGTGGTGTCATTATTATATATAGAAAACCCTCGGTGTGATATATATGGGTGGCAATCAGGTCATGCGGGTTAGGTTGTTTGTGGGTCATTCTCCTTTGCGGGTTAGTTTTGGGTCAAGTCAGATCATTTCGGGCTTGGACATTTCAGGTTGCCTTATTGTTTGAATTGGGTTGGGTTGGGTTCGGGTTTGGGTTGTTGCAGATCCAGGTTGTATCAGGATAATTTTTTAGGTCAGGTTGGGTTTGGATTGAGATAGTTTGAGTTCAAATCAAGTCGGGTTAAAATTATTTTGGGTTAGCTTGTCGGGTCGGGTCAGGTCAGATTTATGGATGTAAATGGGGCGGATTTTATCTAAAACACGATGGGTTTTATCCATCGGATACTTAAACAGATATGGATGATGGAAAAAAAGTACCCATCAGATATGGGTATGGGATATCTATATCCGTACCCATACCCATACCCGTTTCCATATCCATACTCGTTTACCCGATATATAATTACCCTTTTACCCTCAATTTTAAAATAAATATACTATAAATTAAGGTTAAAATTTTTATTTGGCTTAACTCTAAATGAATTTATCTGCTAGATAATATCCGTTAATGGGTAAACAAATTATTACTTGGGTAACAGATATCCAAAAGATATAGATATTGATGTGTAAGTGGATACTCGTTCGAGTATGGATATAAATTTGGGCATGGGTACGGATATAAATACAAGTATGAGTATACCCGCCCTATTTATGTAATTCCTCAAAATTTTCAAAGCCTATATTTTAATAAATAAATTTTATTTGGGATAAATTAGCTTTTAAATCTATTTATTTTAATTATTTTATGGATTTTTGAGCTTATAAAATTTATTATAAATATTTAATAAATTAAAATAAATATTTTTTTATTTTATTATACTCTTATTATTTAAATAAATTTTTAAACCCTTATTTTACGAAAACTATCCTTTTTAACCCTTATATTATAATTATCTTAAATTAAAATATTAAATCAAATTATTACCCAAAATTATCCTATTTTATTATTTTATCAATTAAATTATTTATTCCTTTTTCCCTTTCTTTTTCCTTTTTTCCCTTTTCCTTCTTTTCTCCTTTTTCTCTTTTCTTTCTTTTCTTTTTCTTCTTTGGGTCGCTGGACTGCTTCGGCCTACCCTTATTCCCCTCATGCGCTGGGCCACTGGCCCATTCCTCCTCCCCCTGCCTCTCCCATGTCGCCCGACCTCCTCCTTTCTTTTATTTCTTCCTCAAGCGGCCGCTCCTTTTTCTTTCCTTCAGCCGGTCCGCCCGTCTCACACGCCCAACACCCCAGTCCTCGACCCTTCTTTCTTCTTCTCTTCTTCTTCTTCCTCTTTCCCCGGCGATAATCCCAGCCACCCTCCACCATTTTCACCGCCTAACCTACAGCTCCCTCTCCCCTGTTGACTCCCCTGTCTCTCTCTCTCTCTCTCTCCCTCGCGTCGTTTTCTCTGCCTATCCCGATCCCACCATCCCTGTCTCCCTCTCCCTTTCCCTGCTGACACCTTCCTCTCCTCTCCCTGCAACCCCCATTCCCCTACCACCCTAACGCCATTCTCGAGCTCCCTATCCCCTCCTCTCTCTCCTTATCCTTTTTCTTCTTCCCTTCCTAATCCATTCGGGCATTTTTCGAGCCCATGCACCTTGCCCAAGCCTCTCCTTTTCTCCCTTTCTTCTCCTCCCCTCTCTCCCCCTGTTTTTGTTTCACCGCCAATATCTGCCGCTTCCGCTGCCTTAAACACCACCTGCACCACCTCCTGCCACCCTCTACCTCACCCTCGAGCCATCACAGTCTCCATCGAGCCACCCTGCAGCCCATTCTTCCTCCTCTCTTCTTTTTCTCTCCCCTTCCATCCCTTCTCAGCAACCACCCTGTGCAACCCTGATCCTCCGCCGTTCTACCACCACCTGAGCCACCACAATAATCTCTGCAACCCCCTCTACCACCCCCAATGCTCCTTTGGCCGAAAACACCACCTACAGGCCCTTGTTTTTCCCCTCACTTTTCCTTCCTCACTAGTCCCCATCTCAACACCCACTTCAGCCGCCACCTTCGCAGCCTTGTTGCCGCCGCCTCCGCCACCCTTAGCCACCTTCAACCCATCCCCGACCACCATCTACACCCCCTCTACACTTCTGCACCATCCTCTTGCCCCAAATCCTTCCCCACCATGCCCTTTTCTTAGCCCCAAACCACCAACCCGAAAATACCCATTTTCCCTATTTCCACCACCTTTGAGCCCCCTCCTTTTCATTTCTTTACATGCAGCTCATGCTGCATTAGCAGCATGAGTTTCTGCATTTCTTAATCTAATTGTTTAATAATTTTAAGGTATAATTATATTTTAAGTTAATTATTCTATTAATTGTTATAAAGCCTTATGTCTTGATTTTTATTATTTCTAAAATAATAAACCTTGATATTATTTTTAGGTGTCGATTTGATAATCAAATCTTGAACCTTAAACCGGAATACCGGTAAGGTTTATTTTTGGCGGGAATCAAGGTAATCGTTAAAATCCCGCTTAAATGCATGGATTAACACATGTTAGAACATTAGGCATTTTTAATGTGTATTATGCTTGATATATGTTGTTTAGTATATTATATGTGGTTATTGTGTTGGTTGATAAAAGGAAGCATGATAGGTTATATGATATGTATGGAAATAATATTTAAGGTAATAATTTGGTTGTTAAGGAAAATGTTAAGTATTATTCATATTGTTTTATGCTATTGTTATATTTAATACATGTTTAATATTTTGTGGGCCTTAGGGGATTTTATTAATGTACATTGTACAAGAATATGGTCTAATCTATATATGGGTGTTAATGAGTATTGTATTAACTTTAAAAGTTGTGGATGATGCATTAATATTAATATTTTATGTAGTAATAATAATAATTTAATATAAGGGGTGTGCTAAGGGTAAAAAGGTAATTCTTAATTAAAAAGGGTATTTTGGTAATTTTGGAGGCAAGGGTAAAATGGTAAATTTGTTAATAAAAGGACAAAATGGTAATTTATGAATAAAGGGTAAAATGATAATTTTGTGATTAAATGGCAATTTGGTAATTTTGTAATAAAAGGGCAATCTGGTAATTTTGTAATAAAGGGCAATTTGGTAATTTTGTAATAAAAGGGTAAAATTGTAATTTTATAATTAAAGGGTAAAACAGTAATTTTGTGATTAACGGGCATAATGGTAATTTGGAAATTAAAAGAGGTAAGATAGTAATTTCATAATTAAGGATAAATGGAAATTTTATAAGTAAAAGGGCGATGTGGTAATTTTTGGGAGTTAAGGGGGTAAAATGGTAAATTTGAAGGTAAAGGGGTAAAAAGGTAATTTTGTAAATCAAAGGGGGTAAAATTGGAAATTGGAAAGGAGTAAATTGGTAATTATAATAATTGAAAAGGGTAAAATAATAATTTAAATAACTAAAGGGTAATTTGATAATTTAATAATGGAGAAGGGTAAAATAGGTAAATATGATAAATGTGAGGGGTAATTTGGTAATTTAACCGACTAGAGGGTATGTTGGTAATTTTAATAATGAAGTAGGGTAGTTTGGTAATCATGACAATTAAGAAGGGCAATTTGGTAATTTAAATGACCAAGGGGTAATTTTGTAAATTTGATGATGGAGAAGGGTAGTTGGTAATTATGATCATATAAAAGGGTAATTTGGTAATTTAACCAACCAGGGGTAAATTGGTAATTTTGATAATGGAGAAGGGTAGTTGGTCATTGATAATAGAGGACGGTAATTGGGTAATTAACTAAATAAAGGGTTAATTTGGTAATTAGGATAAGGAGGAAGGATAATTTGGTAATTTGAACAACTCAAGGATAATTTATTAATTATAATAAAGGAGAAAGGGCAAAGTGGTAAGCTAACCAACTAAATGGAAAGTATATTAAGTGTAATAATTATGAAGGGGGATTAGTGACCTAATAAGTATGAGTAATAACTTGGTAACCTAAATCGAATAAGGGATGACTTAATAATTTTATAAGTAAGAGGTAAATGAGTAGTTTGTATGATATGTCATTGTGATTGTGGAATTTGTGATATGACTCAAATAACATTGGTTAGCGAGGTAGGAGTATTTGATGATTAGTAAGCACCATGAGATCGAATTCTAATTCGAAAGCAGATGAGATTAGGACGGCCTTAATAAGTCTTTTGTGTTACCTTGGACGACCATGTGAATAAGAAATTTCTAATGATATCTGAACGATTAAAATTGGATAAATAGCTGATTGTTGTGCTTTTGTGATCACCTTTAATTAAGACAATAATACTTAAAGTGAAAGACCTCGAGATCAGGAATGGTGGCTCTTTAGGGGTCGCTACCCTAAAGACGTGGTTTAGCCCACGATTATTTGGTATTTGCTCTACGGACCTAGTTAGGGGGTATGCATACTTAAGGATTAGGTGTCCTTGTTGGTAGGGTACTGAGTTAGCTTTATGCACCAGTATGACCATGGTACATTTGCGTCCTTGGGTTACTAGTTGAAGGGTACTGAGTAGCTTTTATGCACCAGTGCAACCGGTGTACCTTTGTGTCCCGGGTTCTTGATCTCCCTATCGAGGCAAATAAATGGAATTGTTGTGCTGAATAAAAAGGGAAAATACTAATTGTTAAAGTGAAAGATTAATGAGCCGGGACCAGTTGAATTATTTGATGAGTACCGATCCACCGGAAATAATAGTGGCCTAGGATGTTTTGCCCTGGATAATGTTCACGAGTATTGATCCACTAGATATAATGGTGGCCCAGGATGTTTTTACCTTGGATGATATATGTGTGTGTGTGTGTGTGTATGTGTGTGTGTGTGTGTGTGTCTGTGTGTGTATTCCGATCCATCGGCCAGAATAGTGGGGGTCCCGAGCTCAATTAAATTTGATTTGGATGTGAATAAGTTATGGAAAAATACTAATCATTGAGATGATTAATGATGGACCAATGGCCTTAAGGCTCGAAATATATCGATTACTCATTACGGCCTATTGATATGGGTTGACTTGTTAAGTAAGCGAATACACGAAAGTGAATGTTACGCGTACGCTATTAATATCTGATCGAATTGTTGGATGTGTGAATAAATGGATCCGAACATCATGTTTATACCTATGGTTATATATGAATGTAGTAGTATTTCATGTGTTACATTGCGTGCTTGTTTTTAAGTGTGTTTTTAAAGGGTTACTCAGTACCGTAGTACTGAAGGGTTCCCTTCTTGGGGCCCCTACCTATTCAATGGGCAGTACCTCTTGCAGGTCGCATTCAGGTGTTATTCAAGTGGGCTCTCGGGAAAGAGCGTAAGGTACGATCCGGTAAATTCTAGGGTTTTAATTTGTCTCTTTTCAAATTCAATATATTTGTTATTTTGTAACCACCGTTGTTGGATTTTACTCTCGTAAAATGTTTACTGTGCTACTCTGATTTTTAAATGCTTAAGTTTCTCGTAAAATTGTATTTTTCTCTTTTAGCCTTAGTAATTGGTACCAGAACGGTATGAGTGAACCGGTCTGGTACTAAGTGTGGCGATAATACTCCTAAAGTTCACGGTTTATTAATTTGCTTCCGCTAATTTTCTTTTAATTAAACGAAATTTTTCAGTAGTGAATTTTGGGGGTATTACAATTTATATCCCTATCGGGTTGGGGTTGGGCCGAGAAAGCTCGTATTTGAGTGATTTTGTGTTCGAGTCAATTTAATGGGTCAGATTTGGGTTAGCTTGACGAATAAGATCTTTTTAGGTTTTGATGGGTTTGGTTGGGTTCAAGCCGAGTTAATCCTAGATCAAATAACTTTAAATTTGGATCTAATCAGACATTAACCACAAAAATTAATCTAAATCATTAACCTCATAAGTAAACATTAAGTTTAACTTCATGTAAGCATGTGATTAATAATGTGTTATTAATTGCTATTTGTTTATTATTATAGCTTTATAATGTTGTGTTTTTACGTGAAAAAATATGTAAAATTATAATATCATTGGTAAATAAGTATGTTCACAGTAAAAGTAAGAAAAATAAATAAAATTTAAATAATAATACATTTTTAAAAGCTTTAAATAGATAATAATACATGTGTATTTTTTTTTATCATAACTTATTTATATCGAATTTGGTTTTGTCGGGTCGGGTTGATGTCGAGTTACGGGTTGGGTTGGGTCGGGTTTCTTATATTTGAGTTAGCATCGGGTCGAGTCAGGTTTAGGAATTTCTCAGGTTATGTCTGGTCGGTTTTTATGTGGGTTGGGTCAACTTTTACCAACTCTAGTGATATAAGGTTGTAACATGAGTTTATTAAGGTATAATGAGTGTGAAATGAGTATAATAAGGTATATAGAGATAAGTAGAGAATTTGGGGATAACATTACCAAACATATAAGATTTGTATGAAATAAGTGTTTTGTTATCGATAAGGGCATTTTGCTCAACATGGGTTAGATATAAGAATCATGGTATTTTTAAGGTGTTATTTCACCTAGGGATGTAAACGGAGTAGATTTTATCCAACGGATACGGATATGGAGGAAGGAAAAAAATACCCATCGGATTCAGGTATAGATACGGGCATGGGATATCCATACCCGTACCCGTAACCATACTTGTACCTGCTTACCCGATATATAATTACCCTTTTACCCTTAATTTTAAAATAAATATAGTATAAATTAAGGTTAAAACTATCATTTAGCTTAACTCTAAATGGGTTTATTTGTCGGATAATAGATTTATCTGCTGGATAATATCCATTAACGGATAAACGAATAATCCATCGAGTAACGGATATCCAACGGATACGGATATGGATGTGTTAGCGGATACGGATTCGGGTACGGGTACAGATTTAGGTATAGATTTTCTTATCAGGTACGGATACAGGTATGGGTATACCCGGCCCAAACCCACCCTATTTACATCCCTAATTTCATCTAAAATATGATAAGGAATTTATATTAAAAGATTAGAGCAGCTGTGAATGACCTAAGTTTAACAAAGTATGAAAATGGTTTGATTTAGGAATAACAACCCTAAAACAAGGAGGCAATTATCACATGTGTGAAATGGTGGAGTTAGACAAAGAAATTTGAATATGTTGTTAACCTTAATGTTTTAGGTATGTATATTAAATCTAGTATATATTTTTTTGAGCCCTACATGAAAAATTATTATGGATTTTTGAAATTAGGGTTTATAAGCCCTAAAAATAGTAATGTTTGATATAAGGTTGTTATTATTATTGCATGTGTAAGACTTTAGGTTTAGGCCTTAAAATTAGAGTATGTTAATAATAATAATATTTTAGGAAGTGGAAATAAGTTTGGTGGCTAAAATATTAACAGAAGAAGAGTTATGATAGAAGTGTGAAATTAGGGTTTTGGGAAAATATAAGGGTCTTAACCCTAGACATTGGCCTTATAATCTAGTGATGTGTCTTACCTGCTTTGAACATATTTTTATAAGGCCAATATCTAGGGTTAAGACCCTTATATCAAATCAATCATGAATAAGGTATTAATCATCTGCAGTGAAAGATCACATAAGTCGAGTTGAGGTATTTTATGGGTCCATTCCACCAGACGATAATAGTAGCTCAGAAGCATTTTGCCTTGAGATATGCATTAGTCCATTCCATCGGATTAAGAGTAGCGGTGCCCTAAAATTAAAATGAAATATAATATTATTTGATATAAGTAACCTAATGGATAAGATATCAATGAATTAAAGTGGAAGAGTACGTATGTCAGTACCAAGTTGTTGAGTCTATTCCACCAAATGATAATAGTAGCTCAAGTGTGTTGTCCTTGAGAGGTGCTTTAGATCGTTCCATTGGTTTAAAAATAGTGGCTCAGAAACATCTTTCCCTTAGTGGTGTTGGGTCTATTCCACCGGACGATAATAGTGGCTCAGGTGTGTTCTCCTTGAGAGGTGATTCATATCGTTCCCCTGGTTTAAGAATAGTGGGATCCCTGAACTCAACATAAATAAAAGAATGGAAATGGCTATATCTAATAAATAGGTTTGCGCTAGTACTTACATTGTGATATTTTATGTGATTGCATGTGTATTTATTCTCTACTGTAAATTCATGTATTTAACTGTATCTATGAATCAACATTATTGTCACCTTGCTTAGTATGTACCGTACTGACCATCATTTTCATAGGTACTGCTTATTTTCATGAACAAACGACTATGACACCTCTGTGCAAGTCTTTGAAAACCAGTTGGATAATTTCGCTGCATATGATGCATTATATGGGGAGGAGTGATTTTTCCTATACTGGGTGGTTGGGTGAAGAGTCATGTTATCCGAATGATGTTTCTACCTAAATAACATTTGGACTCTTCAATCCATGGTATCCCTTTTGTTGTATTTTATTATTATCCAGATTTAATCTCCAAATTCATACTTACATTTATAAAGCTTCTCCCATTTCTATTTACCCTGTTTCACTTTTAATGGCTTTAGCCTTGTGATTGATGTGAGGATGGTATAGTAAACCATACTTACATCAATTACTGTGGTAATACCCGGTATTTTGGTTATAAGCTTCCGCTATATAATGATATTTTTCAGTAGTAAATTTTGGGGTGTTATAAGTATCCTTTTTAGTAAGGATATAAGTCGTAATAGAGTTTATATGCTAAATGTTATGTATGATTGTGTGGATTATCATATTGTTATGATTGTGTTATTAATTTCATGATTGTTAATAATAAAGTGTAGTGATGTGGTATCATATGATGAAATATGAGTAAGTTGAAAAGCATGTGATACCATTACAATAACTATTATGTTGAAAACCCTAAGAGAATCGATATGATTTCACATCTTAGTAGAATGGTACAATTACCTCTTATCTAAGCAAAAGAAATAAAGCAAGATTTACCCAACTAGTTTCTACTCAACCTCTTCAAATTTCTTATATCAACACAACCAACACATATATTAGCATCTGATACAAGACAACAATAACCAAAATTAATTAAAATCAACTCGGGAAAGAGGGTTAGAAAATAATCAAGAAAAGGAAGATACGTGAGACAAAAAGGTAGCAAAGAAACAATGACACAAGGTCACACAAGGCAAGGGAGAGTAACGACACTTGTTGTCATTTCCAAACGGGGAGTAGTGACACTTGTTTTCATTGTTAAGGGGAGAGAATGGCGGTGGTGGTCGTAGCCAAGAGGGAAGCTTCGATGGTGATGACCATAGCTAGGAGGGAGGATCTAATGGTGGTTGGTGTTGTTAGGGGTGAAGGTTTTGGTGGGGAATACTATAACTAAAAATGAGGATTCAGTGGTTGTTTTCGCAACCAAGGGGAGAGATTCGATGTTAGTTGTCATTGCTAAGTGAGGATGGTGTTTTTTGACTAATAATAATGGCCAGACGATGAGGAGAATGATGGGGATGAAGCTCGTGAGAAATGGAAAGGAAACATAGGCTAAGGCTTTGTTTTTGGTGGGATTCATGACACAAAATTTGAGAGGGGGGAAGGCCTTATGTAAGTGAGGGCATGCATGACTGAGTAGACAAGGATAAGAGAAAGATGGAACAAAGGTGGAGTATAGGTTGAATAGAAGGAGCATGGCATGTAGGAGAGAACAATGTCAGGAGAGGAGGAGGTGGGATTACGCAGACAGAATTAAGATTGCAACAGGGTAGGGTAGGGTTGCTAGATAAATAAACTAAACCAGGGAAAACATTTAGTTAGCAGAATTAGGTTCTTTAGTGCAACAGGTATAGGTTAAGGTCTAAACTAGAATTGAATTTAATAACCTAATTTTTTCAAATTTTAACTTAATTAATTTTATATCTAATATGTCATAATAATATACATAAAAATAATACATTTCATAAAGAATATCCTATAATAATTATCGTAATTAATTATACATAGTTACTAGTTTTATAATTAGGGTTTATACAAACAGGATATTACAATATTATTTGATTGATAAGATATATGCATAAGTTATCATCTTCACCCAATATTGTTTCTTCTCAAATTATTGTTTGGCTCATATGGTATTCTTAAATTATGATTTTTCACATGTTATCAATATTATCTCACATAAATTAATTTCCTACTAAAACTAGTAAAGGAAAATTAGATAATGATAATGTATGCTATAACAATAATAATTATAATGGTCATATGATGGGGGGGGGGAATTTATACATATGGTTATTTGAAATAAAAGTAAGACTAAGATTGTAATGGTTAAATTAATAAAGGTCTAAACTTAGTTATTGTTACTGCATATATGTATATAGTAAACAAATAATAGTGTCAATGTAGTTTTAATAGCTAACGTAGCCAAAAGTTAATTACTTATCCCTTGTTTGATATTACTTATAAAAAAATAACTATCTCACATAATTATTTTTTATTACTAGCTATTAGTTAATAGAATCATTTATAGATAGGTATTGACTAATTTAATTTATATTTAGCGACAGCTTATCTCTCTAGTAAATTCCTAAATTCTAGAAGTTACCTGTGGGTAAAAGTTTATCTCCTTTCAAAATCCTTGACACCTCCCCCCATCATTATAAATAACCTACTGATCAGTTACTGACAGAATAAGAGAAAAGAAAGATGGGGAGGGATAAACCATAACACTCACATGCCGCTGCTATGGATGTTGACCAGGTGAAGGTCTCCAACCTACCTAATCTAACTTGCTCCACCCTTTGATTCCCTTAGGAATACGATATTACTTCATTGTAAGTCTATGTCGGTATTTAGATATACATCTATATCTATACTATGTTAGTAAGCGAACAATCCTTAACACCCACTCCTACTATTTTGATTATTATTGAATTAGTTATATATTTTTTTTAGTTCGCATTAATTTTTAATCTCTGATTATATAATTTACTTAAATTTTTTTATTCACAACTTCCTGCACTTAGTACTCATTATAATGATCGCATGAGTTGGTATTTATTCTCACTATAATGAATTAAGTAGTTTCGATTGTATTCAAGCACGCACGGCGTGCATTCAATTGCTAGTATATATTTTATACACCGACCCCTAACATATTAATTCATTATCCAATTATATCTTGGGTTAGTAAACTTTTGTCAATTTGATTCACTGGGCAAGCAATCTACTATATTATACTGAATCTCATATCACAAATAGCATGGGAGCGTTACTAGCTACTAATTTGATCGGGTGAATTTAGCTTGATAATTGGCTTACGCAAAGAATGGAATGTCAAATTCATTATTTAGACATTACACCGGTAGTAATTATTGGGGTGAAGTTGTACTAAATCCACAACCGCGGTGAATAATTAGATTAGGAGGCATGCTGCATGCATCAATAAGGTCACGACACTAGTTGGTTTAAGTCAAAAGTTCCCAAACTACGCTCCCTTTCTTTTCACATAATAATCTGCTGGCGTCTAGCTTGGTATATCTAATTATTAAGGAGTACGTTATTGATCGAGAAACCTTAGCTGCTAAATTTTTGTCCATACATAAAATTTTGTAAACCTTGGTTGCCGCTTCTTTGATACTTTATCTTTTATTAGTGCGATCTTATATCTATTTAATTAGGGATTGTATATGAACATTAGCTGATAAATTAAAAGTTGGAAATTTTATAAATTTCGATAAGTTGGGTCTAAGACCCCTATGAATATTTATTTAAAATGTTTCGTCCAACAATAATTATATATTGGTGTTGACTATAGGATTAGTTGACTATTGAACTATTGGTGATTTAGTTGTCTGCCATGTAAGCCACCTATCTTTTTGATTACCCATGGGTAAGGTATTACCTCTATTATGCGGTACATGAAATCATAATGGTAATGCATGACCTAAAATGCTCTAGTGTTGTGGGTATGATGGTTCGTAGTGATACATGCCATTAATGATTACGAATAATCTCATTGCATCTTGATAAGTTGTCATAGCTAGAATAATATATATATATATATATATATATATATATATATATATATATATATATATATAAATTATGTGGCTATGACTGAATGTTAGAATATAAATATATATGATATTATGGTTATGATGGATGAACATGATTAATTGTCTTTTCAAATGGATTGTATCAATCATGGTTGTGTCATAGAAAAGGCCTAAGTTTATACTCGGTATTGATCAAAACAATGGAATAAAAGTTTCTACCCTCAAAGGGATTTCAGTATAAAATGATTTCAACAAAAGTAGGTGTATTGTAAAAGGGATTGTTCGAGCTCGTTTGTATGGTGCGTAATTGTTGGTCATGGTGGAATGACACATTAATAACTAAAAGTGGAAAGACCTTGAGTGTATTAAGGTGTTCCCTGGGGTTAGCCTCATATAATTGGGTTGGCAATGTCTTTCCTATTTGGTTGTGTTGGTTATCTATATTATATCAGCCGGTGGTCATAGTGCCCACCCTATCTTTATTTTTTTACCGGCTAAGAGTCAGTAAGGTTTCATGCATACATGGCCTATTTAGGGGTGTGAATACTTAAGGGTTGGATAACCTAGGTGGGGATCCCTTGAGAGATATCTTCCACTTGGGTATCCTAGAAGTGATCCTCTTGTGGATGTTATTTGTAGCAAAATTACACCATTGGTATTGGTTAGATTGGTTCCTATGTCAATTTCTATTGATTTAGATTGTTTATGATCAAGTTACACAAATTGTTGTATTACTCTGAATTTTAACTAATCTTAATCATGAATAATTAATACATTAACCTAATCTTAATCTCTAATCCAAGTCATTAATATTCTTAACCTAAACCTAACTTGGGGTAGTTGATAATTAAATTTACCCTAATTCCCTAATCTAAATTATTTTAACCTAATTTCAATCCTAACCCTAAACTTATTTTCTTTTTCTCTCCTTTTTCCTTTTTTCTCATTCTCCTTTTCTTTTTCCTTTTCTGTTCTCCCTCTTGGATATCTTTCTTTTCTTCTTCTTTCCCCCTCTCCCTATGTGAATCCCTCTCTTCCTGATAAAATCCCTTTGATCATGCCTACCCACAACAACATCAGCTTTAGCTCCCACATCTCAAGGGGTGTGTCCGTTGAAATTTTTGTTCAAACCTTTCACCCGATCATATGCCCTGATTTCCCTCGCTATCGTTCCACATCATGCACACACACACACACGCACCTCCCAAGCTCTATATCATCTAATCCCCTAGTAACCCCTCACTTTCACCATTTATGCCGAGCAGATTCAACACAAAACAACATTCCTTCTCCTTCTTCCTTTCTTACTCTATTTTTTTGCCATCACCCACCATAAACTCCATTTGCCACCACCATTCCCCTAGAAAACCAACCACCACTATCACCCTCTCATCAATGCCTAACCATCGTCACCCTAATCCTTTTATTTTTCCTTCTCCCCATATCAATCTACTTCGTTTTCATTGAGGTTCACAACCATGAACCCTTACAGGCCCCAACCATGCCTCTCTTACACAACCCACACATAGCTTATGCACAACTATGAGCAACCTTCACCCCTTGCATGTACACATTTCGTCCTCTCAACTCGTGCATGTGCTTCATGCTTTGCCCATGGACCTTCAAAGTACACACACACACACACACACACACACACACACACACACTTGGTTCCATTCTAGTACACCCTATGCACCACTCTAGCAGCCCCATACTCCCATGTAGCCCGAGCTTCTCCACATGTTTCCATTATCCCCATTTCCACCTTATTTTACCTTAAATTTTCCTTTATTTTATTCTTAATTTCTAATAATATTTTATTCTCATTTTTATAGGTGATTTTTTAGTGATCTTAGAGGAGAAGGGTTAGGCTTAAGTGCTGAGAGATAGGCGTATTTTTTAGTAATGATACATGTTGTAGTTAGGGCTTATATGTGCAACATGGATTTGTATGTAATATCATATTTGGCAATGCTATATGGATAATGTTGATTATGATAATGCTATTATATGATATCTTGAAATTGAGAAAAATGTGAAAGTATACATTTGTGTATATTATTGGGTGACATGTGTAACACCCCCAAATTTCACTCCTCAAAAAAAAAATTTGAAAGATTAAAGCGGAAGCTAGGAGCGAATTTGGGAAATGTTACCGCCACATCTAACACAAGATAAATGTCAACCATCTATCTCATGTTAGATGCAAGGCTAAAACCTGTCAAACAATTAAATCTGAATTTCAAATCCCATCAAACAATTAAATCCAAATAGTAAACACTTATCAGAATACGAGAAATTTAAAGTCAATTACAAAACCCTTAGAAATCTAAAAACAATACTTGCAACTTCCAAAGGTGAATACAATTAAACCAAATAAATCCCGAAGGATAAATATCCGGATCGCCTACTCACTCAGGTCAAGCCTTCCACCCCAAAACAGTATCCGATCATAACCTGCACAAGAGGTCTGCTCCCCACCATTGGTGGATCATCACAGGACCCATTCAACCAGTGTAGTATCAGTACGGGTCCAATACTGAGTAAGTCTCGCTACCCTACCTTATAGGAGAGATATCATCAAGTGCATATTGAATCATGTTGCATTATGTTGATACAATAGTATGCCTACTCAAACCCACATCACAAGTCCTACCATACACATATAATAACATGCGAAATATATGTAATATCTTAAACCGATAAAAGATTCAGATAAACCAACCAAGCATTTATGGATAATGTTAAACCAACCAACCAGATATTTTTGGACAACGCCAAACCAAACCAAGCCGAATCAGGCATTATCAAACGGGCATTTATGGGAAATGCCGAACCAAACCAATTAGGCATTTAGCCTCGCGGACATTACTTAGGGACATGTCCAGCCCCGAGCATTACTTAGGGACATACTCAGCCCCGGACATTACTTAGGGACATGTCCAGCCCCGAGCATTACTTAGGGACATGCTCAGCCCCGATCGAGTAGACTCGTTCTTTAGATCTCTGGTAAATATAGTCGATTCACATCATAGTCTTTATCAATTCATGTGAGTGCAGGAACCCCACTATTATAGCCGGTGGAACGGTCTCGAGGGCCATGCCCTGCCACTATTATAGCCGGTGGAACGGTCGCGAGGGTAATATACCCTGCCACTATTATTTGCCGGTGGACCGGTCTGGCACCGACTCACAAGGTATTCCACTGTAAATATTAGTATATTTCCATGTCTTATCACTTTTACGTTTGGTTTGTTGAGCACGAAATCCCCCACTATTATAGTCGGTGGAACGGTCGCGAGGGCGTATGCCTTGCCACTATTATAGCCGGTGGAACGGTCGCGAGGGTAAGATACCCTGCCACTATTATAGCCAGTGGACCGGTCTGGGTTCAGCTCAACATCTTTCTCTGTAAGTCGTTAGTGTTTTAATGTATCTTATTCGAGGGCATATCTTTGGCATGCATGGCCAGAGTTCTCAACACATCACATCAAAAATGACGACATACTCGTACTATCACATGTGAATAAAAACATAAGTACACGTCTTGTTTCCAAGCCACATTACCCACGAAACAAGTAAGATAACGACATTTAGAGTACAACACAGCATTCATATAAGGCATCCACAACACATAGGACACAGGTCACACATCCAATCTTATCTATATCCTCACTCGGTTTAGGTCACCGAGCTGTCTCCTACGCTTATATTAAGCCACTAACACCCTTTGATTATTCTATTTGCTTATTTTTCCCTTTCCAAGCCCCCACTCCACAACTCCTCATCAAAACATTCTAGCATGCATGTCACATCACACCACACCATCCTTGCACCATACCATACTAGTACATATAAACAAGAGTACGGGAACGTACCTTGGTTCCAAGCTGCGCTATATGAATACACAGATAATATACAGACTAAAACACACAACCGCATAAGGCATACAAGGCAGGTAAAACATACAATACACACAGATGGCCTTAGCCTCGTCCTTACTAAACAACCACAAGTAGAGGTAAGTAGAGACTTACCTGGGTCCGAAGCTAGCTAAGCGAAATGAGAGGGAGAGGGATCCCTAGTTCGTGGGTCCACGAGAAAGCTTTCCTAGACCCGATAGAAATCGAAAACTAAATTAGAAATTATCCTATCAATCCATAATCCACATATTCTAATTAAATAAACACAAACGACACAAATGATCTTTCTTAGAAAACGTGTCCAAAACTTAGAACTTAAAAGCATAGCTTTATTAAGATTTAAGGTTAAAACTAAATCAAAACGGATTAATACAAATATCACTTGGGACATTTCAACTTAATTTGGAAAGCCCGAGAAAGATAATCGAACATAAGTTAATTTATCGGAAATAACTTATTTATTAGGTTTTGCAACTAAATCGGTAATCTAACCATTTACATAGAACCAAATCCAAACCGATTAGATTAAAACAGAATTTAAATGGTTTAAAACCCAAAGATAGAATTCGATTAGATGAAATACACATAGCAAAAATCAATTTTATAAAATCATCCCCGAAAATTAGGGTTTTTAATACCTAAACCACAAATTGGCCAAATCAATCTGACTACCTCAAATTAATAGTTTTAAAACATAATTAAACTAATTCTAGATAAATCCAGATAATCAATTTCAACAAAACAATCTTCCGATTAACCAATTCCAGACAATCCATTTTCAAAATTAGGGTTTTAAAGCCCACGATACAAACTCCGTTAATTCAAATCAACTGATTCCAATTAAAGGCATTAAAATACAATTATGATCATTTCAACTACTTTTATAAATTTAATTTTAGCAAAACAACTACACAAATAACCAATTTCATAATTTCACTTAAAATCTAGGGTTTTAAGCCCGAAAATACGATTAAGTAAAATTCTATAAATTTAATCAAATTGAATGTTTAGAAATACAATTAAAAACATTTTATAATATATCAATTAATCAATTGATCAAAACCGATAGCAGAAATATCCAATTTAGCACAATTAGGGTTTTTGAGCCCGGAACGCAAACCCGATCAATTATTGCCAAAACATACCAATTGACGGTTCGGAAATGTAATTAAACATATTCTAATATAATTTATATAGTCAATTGAATAAAATAACCTGATTACAAAATCCAATTTAAATCCGCGGGAGTTTTGACCTAAAAATTCAATTCCGATAAATTACGCATAATTTTTACAAATCAACACTTCCAATATAAAATTAAATAAATTTTAAACGATATTATAAAATCAATTGAGCGGAACGGCTCAATTATACAACCCGATTTCATTACACCCAAAATTTGACCTAGGAATCAAATTCCGATAAAACCTGCATAAATTTCTCAAATTGACGGTTCCAAAATGAAATTGAATACATTTTAAAACATATTGTATAATCAATTTGTCTGAAATCGCAAAAACGGACGAATCCAAAAAATTCGGGCATAACCCGGCCAAAAATCCAATTTTTCCATAATTCCAACACAACCACACAATTAACCTATCCAAATCAATCTTCCAGCACATATATACATAAACAAACAACCAATTTAGCTTTTCATAAGCTGATCCATACTCAATTAATCAAATATATATATTAAGGTTTTCGGAAATTTATACCGAAAGAAATCAACACAATCGGGACAAGAAAATGCCGGAGAAGCTTCGTCGGGGAACAAGGGTGGCTCGCCGGTGGTCAGCAAGGCTCGCTGGTGGCCGGGCGGTGGCGCGAGCTGCGTGGCCTGTTGCTGTTGCTGTCGCCCGCTGCTGCCGCCCGCTGCTGCGTAGGCTGCTATCGCGCGGCTGCTGCTGCTGTGGTTGCTGTGGTGGTGGTCGACGGTGGCTGGAGGTCGGCGAGCAGGGAGGAGGAGGAGGTGGCGGAGCAAGGGAGGAGGTGAGGGCTAGGGTTCTGGGGCTGCGAACAGGGGCAGATCGGGAGAGGAGTCGGGGTAGGGAAGAGAGAAAGAAAAAGAAGAGGGGGGTCGGGGGTCCGACGGGTGCGGGTAAAATTTTTTTTTTTTTGGGAATTCACATATAGAATAAAAGACTAAATATTTAAAAAATACCATTTGACGATTTTATCTAAATTTATTAAACGAAAAATATTTTTGAAACTATCCGAACGTTTAAAATAATTAAAAAGGTTATATAAAGAATTTCAGAAATATTTTCGGAAGAATTTACTAACGAACGTAAAAATTTATATTATTTACGGAAATACATTATAAGACCCTAAAATAATATTTAAAAACCTATAATAAAATATTTAAGTCAAATTCTAATAAATCAAGACTAATTTTAATAATTTCCGAAATCGGTTTTCCGCAAACTAAAAAGCGTAGAACGGAAGAAAATTAATTCCAAAAAGAAATTCTTAAATAAGTTTCGAAAATATTTTTAATTTAAAATTCCCGAAAATATTACATTCAATTAATTAAAACGTCGATAAAATATTACTTCCCGAAAATGATTAATTACGTTCAATTATAAATTCGAAATCGTTGATAAATCCATAAAACGAATCAAAATTAAAATAATTAAATGTTTACATCAAATTACGCTAATAAAATCATTAAACTTAATAAATCTGGATTTTAAAAATACGGGGTATTACAACATGAATCTAGATATGTGGTACCTATATATAATTGAGGTTATGTATTTCATGATGATATAAAATTAGAGGTTTAAATTTATTAATATTAGGACTCCTAAGGTCTTTAGGAAAATATAAGTATTTTAGCTAACGTAAGGGAATTATGGTCATTTGATGATAATTTGAAAAATAATCATGGCTTAATAAGTTTTTTAGGATGTTACCAATTATTTTATAAGCATTATGATTAATTGATGGTTGAGTAAGACACAATTTATATAATATTAGATTCTGAGGTTTTTAGTAAGGGAAGAAAATTTTGGTCAATAAGGGTTCAAAATGGATTTTTGTGATTTTAAAAGGAGAATAGACTTTAAATATGCTAAGTATGATACTTGGAATATTCATGATATTTATGAGTGGCATAAGTACATTAGAATTTATGCTCACCTTGTGAAATTAAGATTTCTTGGAGGAGTTTTCGACATTTTCCTTGGGGAATGCCCAGATAATTACGTGGTTGTGTCTTACATGTTTTTGATTATGTGTTGTGCATATCTACATGATTCATGAATGATGGTCTTGGCATAAACAACAATGAATAAAATATTAATTATTTAAAGTGAAAGATCATATGAGTGGAACCAAGGTATATTGTGTGTCTGTTTCATCGGACAATAATAGTGGCTTAAGAGAGTTCTTCCTTAAGAGGTGCAGCAATCATTTCCACTAGATTTAAAATAGTATGGCCTTAAACTCAACGTGAATGAGAATATGATTTTGAGATAAGTAACTAATGGCTAAGATATTAATCACTTAAAGTGAAAGATTACGTGAGCCAAGACTAAGGTATTGTGTCTGTTCCATCGAACAATAAGAGTGGCTTATGTGTGTTTTACCCTCAAAGATGCTTCAGACTATTCTGTCGGTTTAATAATAGTGGTCTAAAGCATGTTACTCTTGTATATGTTGGGTCTATTCCATCAGACGATAATAGTGACTTGGGTGTGTTTTACTTTGAGAGGTGTTTTGGTTCATTCCACCAAAGAATAGTAGCGTCTCTGAACTCAATGTAAGTAAAAGTATGAATTTTATTTATATGTAATAATGAGTTATAGAATAAATTTTTACCTTACATTGCTTATTATTAACTCTCATGTCTTTTTATACACTTACTTTGGTTGTATTGTTACCTTACTTGGTATATAGCATACTGATCATTCTTTTTATGGATGTTGCTCATTCCCATAAACAGATGCCTCACATAATTTTGTGCATGCCAATAAGGACTCTTGGGATGAATTTGTTGCATATTAAGCCTTATGTGTGGAGGATTGATTCTTATATATTTGGGTTGGGAGTAGATTCATGTTATCCAGTGATTAGTTTTTACCTGAATATTTGTTTAGACTCTTGGTTCTATATGATCTCTTTTGATATATTATGATATTGTACTTGGAGTTAACATCCAAACTTTATCTATGTCTATGTAAGTTCTATTATTCTCTATTTATCATGTTTTAAGTTTTAACTATTTTTCCTTGCATTCAATGTAAGAATGGTATGGTAAACTAGACTTATGTCTAGTACAACATCAACACCCAACTATTTTGATAATACATTTCAAATAAAATGAATTTTTTTAGTAGTAAAATTTGGGATATTATAGTTGTTTTCTTGATTTGTGTGGTGAGTGGTGACCTTAAAAGAAAATAAATAATTTATTTTAAAGTTTAAGTGTGTATATGGTTATGTGATAATATGATACATGAATTACAATATATGAAATTCATTATAACTACAATGCTTGTAAGTTATAGTATGAATCCTATGTTTTGGTGTTATATGTGGTTGACTCAGCATTGGTGTTACTAAATGGGACATATGATGATCTCAATATTGTGTATCAAATGAGAAGATGATTTAGTGCATGTTGAGGTCATTGTTGAAATTTGATGTGGGATGTGTCGAGATTGAGTGGAGGTTATTCAAAGTTGCTACTTCACTTAAGAAACTATCTTTATGCATGTATTTGGATTCATGAAAATTTGTTGTAATAAACTATTCACGTTGGTTTTTTATTTTAATTCATATTATAATAACTCTATGGACTTTGTTATTTTCCTTTTTATATTATCTTATATGATTTTAGAATTAGATTTGGTTTAATTAGCCTTACATTGGGTATGAGTTAAGTGGTGAATATTTTACTCATACTTAGTGTGGCAATAATACTCTTGGACACAATTTTACACTTCTATATTTAATATTCTTTATCCTTTTTACTAGTTCAGAACCAAGGGTATTACACCATATTAGGCCCATAACACTCAAAACCTAAGCAAATAATATACTACACACATCACAAAAGATCACATACTCTAAAGTTATCTATTTTATCCAAAAGACCTCATAAGGGTCAACAAACAAAAATCTTAGATACAACAAATTTAATCATCATAAAATAACATGTACAAATCAAAATCAAATTAGGCCTTAAGTCTATATCAAAACCAAAACCATTAACAAATTCATACAAGCCCAAAAGACCAAGGAACACTTGAAAATAATTTAAGGCCTAAAGAATCACATCGGGGTAAAACCATAATGATCTAAAACCTTGAAAACACTTTAAGGCCCAAAGAATCACATCTAAGGGCATTAAAAACCAAACCAATGGTGGTAAATAACTCAAAAAACCAACATAGGTTAAGTGAATTTTTTTTAATTACTATTTATATAAAACATTATTCACAATCGATAGAAAAAATCATTTTATACCGAGAAGCTTAAATAAAAAAATAGTCAAAAAGTTATTAAAAATTAATATTTATTATAAAATAATGAAATCCCTATTCAATAAAGATATTATTCACATAAAAACACTTTTAATGTTAAAAGGCTATTAACACTAATATACTATTTTTGGAAAAATACTATTACACTTAAATATCCAAAACCTATTCAAAAAAATTCCAAAATAAGAATCAAATCCAACATATAATCTGTTAGCTATAAATGGCTCAAAACCTTTTTGAAGATCTTAAGAATACTCAAGAACACTTGAGAAACCCTTTAAATAAAGCTATAACAAGATAAAATTCAACCAAAATTAAAACACGTTAATCATGCTCAAATTTCAAACATGCCAATAAATATCATGGTGGCATTAGAATTTGGTAAAAATCTAAAATGTGTTAAGATACTATTTCTATAAAAATACTATTATGCTTAAATATCCAAAACCTGTTCAAAAACATTCCAAAACAAGAATCAAATCTAATATATTAGCTTTTAGCTATAAATGGCTCAAAACCCTTTGAACATAACTCAAGAACACTTGAGAAACCCTTTGAATAAAGCTATAACAAGATAAAATTCAACCAAAATTAAAACATGTTAATCATGCTCAAATTTCAAACATGCCAATGAATATCATGGTGGCATTAGAATTTGGTAACATTCTAAAATGTGTGAAGATACTATTTCTATAAAAATACTATTATGCTTAAATATCCAAAACCTGTTCAAAAACATTCCAAAACAAGAATCAAATCTAATATATTAGCTTTTAGCTATAAATGGCTCAAAACCCTTTGAACATAACTTAAGAACACTTGAGAAACCCTTTGAATAAAGCTATAACAAGATAACCTTTAACCAAAATTAAAACACGTTAATCATGCTCAAATTTCAAACATGCTAATGAATATCATGGTGGCATTAGAATTTGGTAACATTCAAAAACCCTGTTAACATATTATTTCCATAAAAAAATGCTATTACACTTAAATGTCCAAAACCTATTCAAAAACATTCCAAAATAAGAATCAAATCCATCATATCAACTTTTAGCTATAAATGGCTCAAAACCCTTTGAAGATCTTAAGAAAACTCAAGAACACTTGAGAAACCCTTTGAATAAACCTAGAAAAGATAAAGTTCAACCAAAATTAAACCATGTTAATCATGCTCAATTTTCAAACATGCCAATGAATATCAAGGTGGCATTAGAATTTGGTAACAACAACAACATTTCCCAAGACCATCCAAAAGCTAACATAACCAAATAAGGAGGCTTAAAGCCCATAAACCTTAATCAACTAAACTAAAGCTTAAACATGCTTACATCAACATATGCTTAACATCAACCTTGTAGTAAAAACACCAATAAATAGCTTGGAAATGTCAAAATGAATTAAACTAACAAGAACATCTCAAATGTCCTAAAAGTACACTCCCCAAAAAGAGTAAAGCAACCATCTTCAACTAACAATCCCACATATATATATATATAGGTATTATATTTACCTAGGGTTTAGGAGGTTCACCTTTAATTCTCTCAGCTTTAACGCTAAGAATGATAGTATTTAACCTAGATCAACCATAGAAAATATTAGGGAAAATGATCCTCAAAAACCAAAACAAAAGAGAAGGAATGAAAGAGGAAAGAATGATGAACTCTTATCATTAAGTTATAAGAAGAACCAAGCTTAATCTATGGATTAAATGGTCATGGAGGCGGAAAATTGAGGGAGAAGTGAAGAAGAGAAGTGGTGAATCAAGGGAGGAAGGATAGAAAGGATAATGATTAAGCTTGGAACATGTTAGAAGACTTGGTTGTTAAGTTAATGGTGTAAAGGTAAATGAGTCATTTTACTAAGGAAACAAATATCAATTTGGCCACAACATGTCAAGGTGACACCTCTTAGTGGGAGAAAGGAATAAATGGCTCTCCTTGATCCACAACACAAAAGAAATGGGTAGAGGATGAACATGGGTAGGAAACTTAGCTAACTTTAGATATTTATGTAAAATATCTAATGAAGTAGAAAAAACCAAGTTCAATGCAACAAGGAGTGTATAACACCCAAAAAATTATTACTAAAAATTTTCATTTTGAGGAAGCAAATATAATAAAATAATAAATTTTACAATACATCTAGTATAAAAAATGTACTTTTGATAACTAATTTATGCTAGGTGTAAAACTAAAAAGTAACTTTTATCTAGAGACCCCACAACCATCAATTAGCTGCAAGATAAGGTGATATTTTCTCATGGAATTAAGCAACACTCATAAAAAGGATGATCATACACTGTAACACCCCCAAATTTACTACTGAAAAATTTCGTTTAAATCAAAAGGTTTAGCGGAATCGAAAGAATTAAAATCGTAAACTTGGGGTTATTACCGCCACACTTAGTACCAGACAGGTTCATTCCTACCGTTCCGGTACTAAGTGCTAAGGCTAAATCCGATCATCAATAAGTACGAAGTATCATAAAATGCAAGACGACATTTAGCATAAATCGTTAATAAGATATAAGTCAAACAGAAGTTTGAATACGATTTAGGATTACAACCCCATAATACTTTTTTCTTTAAAAACGGGAAACGTAATACAAAATATAGCTAACAAAACAATCCCCAAATAGGATCAGTATCCGGATCGCCTACTCACTCGAGTCAAGCCTTCTACCCCAAAATAGTAGCCGATCAAACCTGCATAGGAGGTCTGCTCCCCACCATTGGTGGATCATCACGGGACCCATTCAATCAAGGTAGTATCAGTACGGGTCCAATACTAAGTAAGGGCATTGGTGCGCTAAGGCCAAGCATACAATCATACCACACAGCACACATAGTACAATCATATAGACAACATGCGATAACCCGCAAGATAAGGTCTGAATACTTTTCTGGTGACTTATTCTTATTTCTCATTAATAATACGTTCATTCCACACATATTCTTTAATAGTCCATGTGAGTGCGGGAACCCCACTATTATAGCCGGTGGAACGGTCACGAGGGCCATGCCCTGCCACTATTATAGCCAGTGGACCGGTCATGAGGGTAACGTACCCTACCACTATTATTTGCCGGTGGACCGGTCTGGCCCCGACTCACAAGGTGTTCCACTGTAAATATTTGTATATTTCCCATGTCTCTTACCATTATTCTGATTAGTTGTTGAGCACGAAATCCCCCACTATTATAGCCGGTGGAACGGTCATGAGAGCCATGCCCTGCCACTATTATAGCCGGTGGACCGGTCACGAGGGTAACATACCCTGCCACTATTATTTGCGGGTGGACCGGTCTGGGTCTGGCTCAACATCTTTCTCTATAAGTGGTTAGTGTCTTAACATATCTTATTCAAAGATCTTCACCATTGATATGCATAAATCATTCTCTTTATGCTTTACACATCACAAACAATAAAGTTCCACATTCATAACTACACTTTAATCAATAATACACATGATAACACCAAACAACTCTAAGTAGCCATAACCAACCCTAATTGTCCATACCAAACCGTGGTTAACCACTCTTAACCCTATTTTACGATAACAACCATTCTTAGCCATCCCAAACCTTAATTATCCTCAACAACTCGCAATTAGCTACTCCAACCCTACTTAATCACAACGACCCAGAGTTAATCACTCCAAAACCCTAATTTTGTCTCCTCGATACCATTATACTACTCCACGTACTATTTTACGTCCAAAACAGTTAAGTACCTAAATAATGCTTGCATTACCTCCCTTACGCCCCAAATTGACCTTTCATATGTAAATTTTTCTCTCACGCAAATGTTACACATCCCGTGCAACCTCTCGAACTTTTCACACAAACCCTAAATCCCATACAATCATTAACTCCCATGCAAAACCCTAACTCCACCATGCAAACCCTAATACCACCATACAAACATTAATACCACCACACGAACCACAACACCACCATGCAAACTCTAATACCACCATAAGCCATTAATATCACCATGCAATCATTAATACCACATACAAACATTAATGCCACCACACAAACCATAACACCACCATGCAAACCCTAATACCACCATAAGCCATTAATACCACCATGCAATCATTAATACCACCATACAAACCCTAATACCACCATGCAAACCATAATACCACCATGCAAACCCTACTACCACCATGCAAACCATAATACCACCATGCAGCCATTAATACTACCATGCAACCATTAATTAAACTCTCCCACGAAAAACCATAAAAATCATAAATCAGATTCTCCCACACAAACCCTAGCATTCTCATTTTATTCTTCCACCCATGATTCATTAAAATATTTAGATCCACTCACTCCCCTTGGTCAATCTCCTTCCCCATCCTCCTTCCTAATGCATCAATTCCCTCACATGTATGTCTTATAGGATCACGACACATATCATCACATATACATAATACACATGCCATGTAAACATGCCACACATATTTCATCTCCATGCCATACACACGCAACATAATTGATAATGATAAATGTAGGGTACATAGCATGCGAAACACATAATACATGTAGACACAAAAGAGGCCTTAGTTACGTCCTTACCTAGGTAGGAATCGGGCTTGAAGCACGCTCCTCTAGCTCCTTAGGGCTCGGATCGGGGTCTTCTATGAAAAGGGGAAAAAGTTAAGTATTAATTTTCCTTATAAATACTATCAACCCTTATTCTAGTTTAAGGTTAGGGTTTTTATTACTAAAAAGGGTATTATACAAAAACTAGGGTTTTTACCTTAGAATTAGTATACTAAATATTAGTAGTCAAAATATATTTATTTTTTTTATACTTATTGTTACACTTATTTTATTAAACCCATTAGTTCTAATCTTGTAGTGATAGGGTTTATGCAAGCTATAGGAAAATAGTGTTAGTATTAATAAAATAGTGACACTAATGTCTAGTGATAGAAACCCTAGCGTTTTAAGGCCAAGTCTATTAATGGCGTTATATTTGAAATAATAATATTATAAGGTCACAATATTACAAGTAACTATTCCTAAGGGTGATAATGATAATAGTTGTATATTCTTGAATAATAAAAGGGTTCAAATGCTTTTGATTACAACAATAAGGTAGTGATAGTAGTAGTAATAGTAATAGCTAATAATAGTGTCATAGTAATGAGGTTAGGGTTAATGTTAAGTGGTATGGTAATAAGGTTCAAGTACTCTTCTTAGTTAACAACCACATGATATTTACTAGCTTGAGTTAAGTAACATGGATAAGAACAAAAGTAGTATTATTATTAACAATAGTGATAAATGTGTTAGGTATAATAATAATAATAATAATAATAATAATAATAATAATAATAATAATAATAATAATAGTAATAATAATAATAACAATAATACAACCAATTAAGGTTAAGCAATAATAATAATAACCATAGTAAGGATAATAGAAATAATAATAATAATAATAATAATAATAATAATGTTAATACTAATAATTATAAAAATAAGAACAAAGTTAAGTATAATACAAGTTAGGGTTTAAAAGGGATGTTAGTATTAGTAAGAAAATAAGAACATTAATGATGGAGACAATAATAATGATAATAATGATAATAATAATAATAATAATGATGATGAAAGAAATAATAATAATAATAATAATGGTATTAATATTGGTAGAAAATAGTAGCAGTTATATAAAAGGGGTATTAGGGTTTGGATGAGTGGAGAACCACCTAGGGTCAGTGGTGGTCCGGCGGCGACGCGTGGCGACGGCGGTGGAGGAGGAGAAGAGGGGGGAAAGATGGAGGTGGTGGTTAGATGGGAGGAGAAAAGAAGAAGTTTGAGGTGGGGAAGAAACAACTGATGAAGGGGAGTGGAATGAGGGTGGTGGCGTGGCAAGGGGTGGCGGCACGCGGTGGTTGGCGCGGCGGCCGAGGGTGGTGGAGAGAGGTGGAAGATGAGGGAGGAAGGAGGAGGGGGAGGCAGGGGAGTTGAAGGCAGGGGAAGGTAGAGGAAGGTCTGCTGGGCATTTTGGAGGGTGGAGGAGGCTCTGGTGGCGGCTGGGCTGGCAGTGGAAGGCGGCGTAAGGGCGGCGAAGGCTAGAGGTGGTGGTTTCGGGATAGGAATTTTGCACGGCTAGGGCGGCACGTGCAGGGCAAGGCGGAGGGTGGTGGTGGCTTGGTTTTGTCGAGGGAGTTGCAGGGATGATAACGGTGGGAAGCAGTGGCGGCGGCGGTCACCAGTGGCGGCGGCGGTCACCAGTGACTGCGGAAAGCCCGTCTTTTTTAGGCGGCGGAGAGGTAGGGTTTCGGGGCAAAAATAGAAAAGGGAGCTGATCATGGCTACCAATGGGGGTATTTATAGGCAATTGGGAGGGGAAAATGACAAGGGAAGAAAGGGACGAGCGGGGCAGGTGCGCAACTGGCCGGCCGGTGGCAGGCGGTGCAGGTCCTGCCATAGCAGGTTGGGTCGGGAGGAGGGGAGAAAAAGGGAAGGGAGATGGCACGCGAGGAGGGTAGCTATGGAGCTTGTTGGGGTCGAAAAAGGGAAAGAAAACGACAGGAAGGGCAGGGGAGGACGGTCGGTATTGTCTGGTGGCCGCGGGCAAAATTCAAGCTGCAGGCGTCGAATTGCAGGTCGCGTGAGGGAGAAGGAGACAGGGCGGGGTGGACCGGTCGGTCCAGGGGAAAGAAAGAAAAGAAAGAGGGGGCGGTTCGGCTGGCAAGGGCAACGGGCGACGATGGGGTGGCAGGCTTGGCACGCGAGATGGGGGAGAAAGGGATCTGGGCTAGTGGGCTGGCCTAGTCGGGGGGAAGAAAGAAGAAAGGAGAAGGAGGGGGAAAAGGGAAGAAAAGGGAAAATAAGAAAAGAAATAGAATGGAAAATAAATAAAATAACTTATGGGGAATTTGGGGTATTTTTGGGTTATTATACATTTATATTTATATATATATTTATTTTCTTTAAAAATTATTATAATAATAATTTAATTCCCTTTTTAGATTAATTTTGGCTATTTTGGGAAATTTTCCTCCACTTTCATTTTGATTAGTAAAATGTCCAAAATTTTCTAAATAATTTATTTATCACTTTCTATTTATTTTCCTCAATTAATTTCCTCTTTATTTAATTAAGTAATTTATTTTCTTAATTTTTCCCTAATAAATCATTATTTTGCCATAATTCCTAAATTAGGGTTTTTGGGTATTTCATACACTATGTATTGAGTAAGGTAAAAATACACATAAATAGAATAAGACATGCATAATAGATAGGAATCATATGGCAAGATGTATACTATACATGTATATATGATTTTGATACCAGATAACTCAAAAGAAACTAGAATTATGGTTCAATATCAGGTTATCATAATATTCCATTTATTTAATCATATTGAGACTATAGAACCATTGTATCATAAAATCTCCTATTCACTCCGTGGATAAAAGAAAGATAGGTAACCTCAGTCATACTCTCACATCTAGGGTAGAACACACCTAGGCTATTAGTAAACCTTAAAGCATTAAGTACACGTACCCTCTATAGGTTGGTCGATCGGAATAATCTAAAGTAAATTAGTGTCATTTGGTTCAAACAAAATCAAGAAATTATTTCAATAATTTCAAACAATTAGAATCATTTGGTCCTGACTCATATGATCTTTTACTTTATATATTAATATCTTATTCATTCATTAACCATTACATAGCATATAGCATGACATCACTTAACTTATTCACCCTCAAAATATTTTTTTCTTAAATTACACTTTCTTTATCACATAGGATGTTCATTGTCATTTAATTACATAAAATGTCGATTATCGCTAAATTCAAATCGATGCTTGATATTATTTAAAACACTTAGAAAGAAAACATGGATAAATAATTTGGCATGCTTCAATCACATTTAGTAATGATAAGTTAGAAGGAAATACAACAAGCACAAACATGACATTACACTAGGACAAAAGACTATAATGCCCTCACCACAACCCTAATTCAAAACCACTAGTAACTTCAACCATAAAGCTCCCCATATCAAAAAAATTAGTAAAACCTCCCAAAATATCATTCTAAGCACTACATCCAAAAATTAGGATTACACTTAGATTTTTTATACATAAAATACCTATCATACTTGTAGGGTTTCTAAGCCCATTTTAAGTCATTTTCACATAATATTAACACTTATGTAAATTATATTAACATAAACTAATCTCATATCACACTTATCACATTTTCAATCCAATAACAATTGCACCATCTCAATTTTTCATAATCAATCTAAAATGACTGAAACACTCCTATGTCACCTAACACCTCAAAAACTTATTATCGTTATAAATTAATTCATACACAACCAAACCCTAAGGTATTATATATCAAACTTATTGTAAAAATCACGATGAATACATTTACATACTTATTTCCTACAAAATCTCACAATTTGAACCAAATACCTCTAAGGAAAAAAATCATCCAAATTCTACATGTTCTAAAACTCAATCAAATTACATACAACCACCCACCACACATTATTAACATTCGAATAATATAATTAGAATTAATTAAAATAACCCAAACACCACAAATAACCCTAGGGTTGAACATCCACAAGCTCAAAAATTCCCAAGCTTCCAACCTCAATATATTTCACAAATAATTATACTTAATCATAATTTAATATACTAATCACATACTTATTAAAATAAAAAAATTTACACTAACATGCTTGATAATTTAAAATAGAGCCTCGCGAGGCCTAAAATCTAGAAATATCATATAAAATCATAAAACACATAAAATCATAATTTCACATTGTAGCACATAAATATAGGATAAAATAACCCTAAACATCATTTCTAGAAACAAAAAATGCCTACATGATATTTATAAAAGATAACATATCATCACAAACCCCTAATGTAGAGTTGTGTATCCTTACCAAATGCCACACCGATCTCTTAGTAAAAAAATACTCCTAAAACCTTATTCTAATCACCTTGATCATGTAACAAGATAGTAAAATAGGTAAAGAAAATAAAGATCGACAAAGGATAAGTAAGGGAGGAAAGGAAAAGTTAAGGGAGGACCAAAATGTTTTTTGGTTGTGGATTGGTGGTGCATGATGAATTGAGTTGCGTGAAGTGTGGATGCAGGTGATGGGGTGGCTTACATGAGGCTTTAACGTAGTAAAGGGTAGAGACATACATAAGGTTGTGGAATTTTGGTGGTGGCTTTGTTTTTTTTTTTTTAGAGATAGAGGTGGTGATGTTGTGGTGATAGTTATGTGAGGTTTTGACATTAGTGGGGCTCGTCTGTGTGAGGTTTGGATGAAGGAAGGGCAATGGTGTAAGGTGGTGGCCGGTAGCATATATGGTGTACATTTATAGGTGGATTTTTCTTGGGGATGTAGTCACAAAATAGGTATTTGCAGCATTTAGTGTTGAAAACAACATATATTTGTCATGAACAAAATGGTGAACCAATGAAGGAGGAAGAAAAGAGAGTTAGAATGTTGGTTTGGCAAGAATAATAGAGAAAAAACTATGGGATGAGGAAGGACGATTGTTATGAATGAGCATAGAGGGATAGATTTGGTTTTTGGTGTGCGATGATTAAGGACCTAAGGTTTTGCAAAATGAGGAAAGCTTGAGGGAGTGCAGAAAGTCTGGTATACAATAGAGGGGTATGGATGAGGTTGAGTGAGTAATTAGGCATAGTTAGTTTTTGAGTTGGGTAAATGAGGTTGGGATTAAAAAAAACTAGGAACTCAATAATTAGTTGGAAAGAGAAAATGTTAAGAGAAGACAATTAACCCAAGTCTAAAGGTTAAGGAATGATTGAAAAGTTAAAAACTAGAAGGTTAAGGTTAGAAAATTTTGGGATGTTACATAGGGTGGATACGAAATAGATGGGCCTAAATTAGAGTTTCCCAACCATACTCTACAATAATTCAAGGTTAGAGTCTCATAAGATGAGGATAATATTTGAGGAATAAAACTGTAACACCCCCAAAATTTACAAATTTTTTAAACCATACTTTATAAATTAAAACCGTAAATTTTGGGGATACTACCGCCACACTTAATACCAGACTGGTTCATTCCTACCGTTCCAGTACCAAGTGCTAAGGCTAAAAAAACAACTTATAACTTTATTAAATAATCCAAATTCATACATACGGGAATCAGGTATGCATAAGTCTTTACACAATCCAAAATACGAGAGTTAGTTTGTCAGGGAAAAGAGAAAACTACAATAATAAAATTGTTTTTGAAGTGTTAATCATAAATAAAGAAAATAGTAATAATAATCTCAATGGAAGTTGGCCACGTCACTCCGGGAATCAATCTAACTCAATCATCACTCGGCCCCACCTGATGTCCCATAGACATCGTCGATAGCATCAAAATAAACATCTCTTACCTGCAGTAAGTCAGATGGGCCTTCTACTCGTGGGATTGAGCAGAACCCATAAAATGAGGTGATCAGTATGCTACGTATTGAGTAAGGTAACCGAGCACTAAGGCCAACACATAATCACATAAAATCATACAGGATAATATTCAACTTACACTTTGAAGCCCACATATATATTGCATAAGGTCATACAGATAAGTATACAGCTTATAAATGATCAAGCCCACACATAAAGGCCCAAACAGTTTAGATTAATGATTTAATTAATCTTTTTTATAGGAAGTTGATATGCACCATGTCTTTTATCAAATCCATGTAAGTACAGGAACACCCCACTATTATTGTCAGTGGGTCGGTCACTTACAGGACAATAGTCCACACCACTATTTCTGACAGGTGGATCGGTCAGGTTCCTACTCACATGGTGTTCCACTATAAGTAATTAGTATCTTTTAAGCGCCTTAGCAATTCTAGTTTGTGTTTATTGAGCTCGAGTCACCCCACTATTATTTTCAGTGGGCCAATTACTTGCGAGACAAACTCCACACCACTATAATTCACCGGTGGATCGGTCACTTATAGGGTAAAAACCCTAATCACTATTCCTGACCAGTGGATCAGTCTGGACCCGGCTCAATATTCTTTCACTTTAAATGATTAATGTATTAAATATTTTATTCACAAACTTTCTCCCAGACATGCATAACTAACTCCATGCAAACCCTAGCTCCCATGCAAACCCTAGCTCCACGCCATATTAATATCACCTTGGAAAACCCTAACACCATGCCACATTAATATCACCATGCAAAACCCTAACACCATGCAATATTAATACCACCATGCAAAACCCTAACACTGTACATATTAATACCACCATGCAAAACCCTAACACCATGCAACATTAATACTGTAACACCCCCAAATTTACTACTAAAAAATTTCGTTTAAATCAAAAAGGTTTAGCAGAAGCGAAAGATAAAATCATAAACTCGGGGGCATTACCGCCACACTTAGTACTAGACCGGTTCACTCCTACCGTTCCAGTACTAAGTGCTAAGGCGAAATCCAATCAACATTAAGTACGAAACATTAAAACATGGGTCGACATTTAACATAAATCATTAACGAAACATAAGTCAAACAGTAGTTAGAATACGGTTTAGGATTACAACTTAAGAGTATGATTTCAAAACGTGAAACGTAGTACAAAATACAACTAAATACGGAAATATGAAATCCGATGATAGCAATAGAGTCAGGCCGACCCGCTCTCAGTCCCCAAGTCAGGTTAGGCTCAACACTCTGCCCCACCCGATGCCTCATAGGTATCGTAGGCATCGAAGACACAATCTCCTACCTGCACAAGATCAGAGGAGTCTCCTGCTCGTGGGAATGAGCAGCACCCATGGAACGGATGATCAGTACGCTACGTACTGAGTAAGGTAACAGACGAGCTAAGGCCAACACATAGAACACATGATACAAGGATAAGCACATAGGCAACATACAACATCACACCTGATAAGGCTTGGTTACTTTCCCGGTGACTTATTCTTTATTCTCATTAATAATATGTTCATTCCACACATATTCTTTAATAGTCCATGTGAGTGCGGGAACCCCACTATTATAGCCGATGGACCGGAAAGTATACACTCAGGGCAGAACGCTTCTGACCACTATTATTTGTCGGTGGACCGATCTCTAGGGCAAAATGCTCCTGGCCACTATTATTTACCGGTGGACCGGTCTGGCCCCGACTCATATGGTGTTTCACTGTAAGTACTTAGTGTATTTCCCATGGTTTAACTTACTTGCTTTGGTTTGTCGAGCACGAAATCCCCCACTATTATAGCCGGTGGACCGGAAATCATACAGGACAAAACACTCCTGACCACTATTGTTTGTCGGTGGCATGGTCTCCAGGGCACCCCGGCTCCTGTCCACTATTATTTGCCGGTGGATCGGTTTGGGCTCAGCTCAACAATCTTTCACTTTACATGATTAGTGTCTTATCTGTGTCTTATTAGATAACATTCCACCCTTGACATGCATTTCATCGATGTTCTACTACTTTTCTCTCAAGAGGGCTCGTCCCATATTTTGAGACTCCTGCACCCCTTATCACACCCCAACATCCTTTCCCCCTTGCACTCACACATAATGAAAGACCAACTCTTGAGAGTGTAGGTTAAGCCCAACACCCTATGACATCGACCTCGCCTATTCTCAACCTCTAGGGTTTTCCCCTTAGAAATCCTAGTTGGACTTATGTGGCCCAACTTCTTCTCACTTACTTTACCATTACTAGTTCCTCGCCCCACATCTCATCCTTATTAGGTCAAACCCCAAGGCGTATCACTTTACTCCTCGACCTCGCATGTGACCGACAAAACCCTAGTTGGCCACATCAAACCCTAGTACCTTACTTCTTCCACAAGTAACCTCTCTCTTTTCACCCCAAAGTCTCTTCTTTCACATGGAAACCCATACTCATCTTTTATATAAATGAATTCTCACTCTTAACCCATACTCCAACCTTCCTTAATAATTCTTACCTTTGTACTTCCCAAATTTCCACTTTCTCCCAAAAACCCTAATCGGGTCCCTTATACACCCTTGCGCCAACCTACGTACTATTTTTCATCCCAAGTCTCCAATCACTCCACAACTCTCCCATTCTCTTATTTACACCCTAAATCAACTTTTCTCACGTAAGATTCACCCCCTTGTAAGATTTAGCCATCCCATGCAAACACCCCAAATCACCATGCAAATTTTAAGACTCTTATGCATGGTTCTCATCTCTCATTTATTTTGGTCATTCCTTCCTCTTAATTTTCTCTCATGGATCATGAGGTGCTTAGGTCAACCTCATATCCCCCTTAGTGAACTCACTTCCCATTTCTTCCTTGTCATCCTTATATTCCCAATTCATATTATTAGTTATCCTAACATACATGTCTTAGAGGGTCATATCATATCACATCATAAACATCATACATATACACGTCATGCTCATGTCATAGGAAACACATACAAACATACCTCAATCTCCAAGATGCGCTACACATAAGACAAGTTATCCACAATCATATAATACACGACATAACATGGCATATACAACATTCAAAACATACAGGTCACACATCATACAAGGGCCTTAGCTTCGTCCTTACTTAAAGCGACATCGGGCTTGGAGCATGCTCCTATAACTCCTTAGGGTTTTGGTTAGAATCACCTATAAAAGGGAAAATACTAAGTATTAGTTTCCCTTAAAAGTTTCATCATTCCCTTATTCTAGTTTAAGATTAGGATTGTTATTATTAAAGAGAGTATTATACGAAACTAGAATTTTATCTTAAAAATAGTCTACTAAATATTAATAGTCAAAATATGTTTATTTTAATATTTATTGCTACACTTATATTATTAAACCTATTAGCTTTATTCTTCTAATAATAGTACTAATACTAATTATAGCAAAATAGTGATAATACTAATAATAATAATAATAGTAATGCTAATGCTTATAGTGATAGAAACCCTAGCATTTTTAAGGCTAAGTCTAATAATAGTGTTAGGGTCAAAATAATAATATAATAATTACAATACCAAAAAAGTAAAAATATTCCTAAAGATAATAATGATAAAAGTTATATTTTGAATAATAATAATATAAGGGTTCAAATGTTTTTGTCACGATAATAGGAATAATAGTAATAGTAATAGTAATAATACTAATAATAAATAATAGTAATAGTAATAACTAATAATGTTAGTGACAAGGGAATTAGGAATAATATTTAGTAATATTCGAATATTAACTAGTAAAATACTCAGGTTAAGTATTCGTCTTCTTTAAAAATAAAATGATAATATGCCAACTTCGGTTTAAATAATAATAATAATAATAATAATAATAATAATAATAATAATAATAATAATAATAATAGTAATAATAATGATAATGATAATAATGTTAAGTATAATAATAATAACAACAATAATAATAATAGTAGCCGAAATGATAATAATAATAATATAAGGGTCCAAATATTTATATTAATAAATAAAAGTGATAAAGGACAAGGTTAGTATTAGCAATATTAGTAAGGAAATAATGATAATGATAATGGTAATAATAACAAGAATAATAGAAATAAAGTTGGGTTAAGTAGAAATAATAATAATAGTAATGGCATTAATAATAATAACAATAATAATTATTATTAATAATAATAATAATTAATAGCAATGATAGTAAAAATGGTAATAGTAATATAAGGGTTAAAAATGTTTACCATAATAGTAAAGATAATGATAATAAGCCATAGCTAGCATTAGTAATAATAGTAGGAATAATAGTGAGGTTAGTGATAATAATAATAATACATGAGGAAAAGTCTTAATCATAATAGCCCTAAAGTTGTAGACCATTATTAATGATAACATTATTATTGGTTAGTAAAATCATAAAGTTAGGTTAAGTAGTAGTAGTAGTAGTAGTAGTAGTAGTAGTAGTAGTAGTAGTAGTAACAATAATAATAATAATAATAATAGAGATAACTATATTAACACTAAGGTTGTTAGTAATAATAATAATGATAATAGTATTAGTATTAGTAATAGAAAAAATGATAATAATTATAATAATAATAATAATAATAATAATAATAATAATAATAATAATAATAACCATTTGAAATGCTAAAGTTGTAGCCTTTTAAATAGTTTGACCTAGTTATAAGTATTTTCTGAAATTAGATTAGGAAATAAGGAGGATACATAATAATAATAATAATAATAATAATAATAATAACCATGATAATAAAACACTAATAATAATAAGAATAATAATAATAGTAATACTGAGGATAATACTAGTAATTTTAAATAAAATTATTAACACTTATAGAAAATAATTTAGGGGCTAGGGAAGTTGGAGCACCACCTCAGGTTAGTGGTGGAACTAGCGGCGGCGCGTGGCGGTGACGGCGGCGCGTGGCGGAGGAGGAAGAGAGGGAAAGATGGGTATGTAGGCTAAGAGAGGGGAAGTGGAGGGGTGTTTGAGGTGGAGGAAGATGCAGCAGGTGAAGAGGGGTGGAATGAGGGTGGTGGCGTGGCTGGGAGTGGCAGCGCGCGGTGGTTGGCACGGCGGTCGAAGGTGGTGGAGGGTGGTGGGGAAATGGAGAAGGTAGAAGGAGAGGGAGACAGGGGTAGATGAAGGTGTGGGAAGGTAGGGGAGGTTCACTGGGTGTTTTGGAGGGTGGAGGAGGTGCTAGTGGCGGCTAGATTGGCGGTAGAAGGCGGCGCAAGGGGCGGCGAAGGGCCGGAGTGTGTTGATCGGGAAGGCACTTTTGCACGGCCCGGGCGGCTTGTACAGGGAACGATAGGGGATGAGGGTGGTCCAGTGTTGTAGAGGGAGGTGTGGGATGGTTTTGGTGGGCAGAGTTTGTGGCGGCGGTCGTTAATGGCGGCGAGGCAGGGATATGTTTGGATGGCGGCGAAATGCCACGTTTCTGGGCTACGGGAAAAGAGAGCTCGATTATGGCTACCAACGGGGGTATTTGTAGGATAATTGAGGAGGAAAAAGACAAGGGAAGAAGAAGACGAGTGGGGAAGGTGTGGTCGGCGGTGTAGTCCTGCCATGGCAGGTTAGGTTAGGGAGGGGGAGAGAAAAAAGGAAAGAGATGGGCACGCGGGGAGGGGAGAGATGGGCTTGGTCGGGGTCAAAAAGAGGAAAGAAAATGACAGGGAGGGCAGGGGAGGACGGTCGGCGCTGGGCTGGTGGCTGCCGGCGAAGATCAGAGTTGCAGGTCACTGTTGCAGGTGCGCTGCAGGTCGGGGAAGAAGAGGGGACGACTAGACCGGTCGGTCCAAGGGGAGAAAAGAAAAAAAGAAAAGGACCGGCCAGTTGGGGGAAACGGACGACGAAGGAGGGCTGGGAGAGTTGTGGCGCACGTAGGGAGAAGGGAGGAGAAGGGTCTGGGCTGCGCAGGCTGGCCCAGTCGGGGGGAGAAAGGAAGAAGGAAAAATAAGTGAAGGAGGAAGAAAGAAAAAGGAAAAGAAAGGAAAAGAGGAAAAATGTTTAAATTGTTGGGTTGGGTATTTGGTCTTTATTTATTTATATATTTAATTTATATGTTTAATTTTAATAATAATTATTTTAAGTATAATAATTAAATTCATTTTTAAATTAATCAGGCTATTTTAAATAAATTATCCTTAACTTCCATTTTAATTAGTAAAATGTCCAAAATTTTCTAAATAACTTATTTATTATTTTATCCTTATTTTCCTCAATTAATTTCCTCTTTATTTAATAAAGTAATTTATTTTCTTAATTTTCCCTAATAAATTATTATTTTGCCATAATTCCTAATTTAGGATTTTTGGGTATTTCAAATACCACCATGCAAAATCCTAACACCATATTGTTACACTCTTCTTCATTATTTTACAACCCTATCATGCATGTCTTAGGGCCACATAATACCATAATAATAGCACACTCATACACATAATTCTCATGCCACAATTATTTACACAAAACATACCTCAACTTCCATATCATGCTGCATTCATAATAATTATACAATATACACATAAAATACACAATAAATCATATCGCATGGCATGCATGGCATATAATCACATATTACACAAATGGCCTTAGCACCCCTTACCTAAAAATTTCACTGATCTTGGAGCACGCTCCTATACCACTTGAGGGCTTTGACTGGACTCGCCTATTATGGGAAAAATACTAGAATTAGGTTCCATCCTAAAAAATACTATTAATTACTAATTTATCCTAAGACTTGGTTTTTAATTAAAATAATACTATACTAGAATTAATTATACAAATACTACTAAAATACTAATAATAATACTAATGTAATTAAAAACAAAAGGTGATATAACGGTTTCTACCCTTCACTAAAACAATGTTAGTAAAGATAATAATAATAATAATAATAATAATAATAATAATAATAATAATAATAATAATAATAATAATAATAATAGAAATAATAATAATAATAATAATAATAATAATATAAGCTTAAAATTTCAAGGTGGGGTTTTCGACCCTAACTCAAATAATGAAAGTATTATTTAAGAATAGTAATAATAATATTAATAACATATAATACTTATAATATTAAAATTAATAAAGATAATAACAATAGTAATAATAATAGTAAAAATATTAATAATAGTAATAAAAATACAAGGGTGCGAAACCTAATTAAAATTTAAGGTCTCGACCCCCCTTAAATAATTAAAATATTAATAAAATAATTATACTAATATTAATAATAGTATTAATAATGATAATAAACCTATAATAATTCAAATAAATTCCTAAAATTCAAAATTAACAATCTAAATAAGTCAAGAATAATCTCAACCCTGCCAACAAAATTTATCAATAATATTACATCTAATAATAATAATAATAATAATAATATTCGAATAAATACTAAAAATTGGAAAATAGAATAAATTATAATAAATAGAAAAGAAGGGTTGAGAAGGTATAGGGTTTCACCTTGAGTCGGCAGGGATGGGTGGCACCGGTGGTGGTGCACGGCAGTGGCCGTAAAAGAAGGCTAAAAGGGAAAAAGATGAAAATAAAAAGAGGGGAAAAGAGAAAATAAGGTTATGGTTCGGTAGAGGAGAATTACTAGAGGTTTTTGGATGGTGCAGAAGGTAGCAGAAGTGGTAGGTATGGTGGTGGACGGTGGCTTAAATGCTGAGGAGTAAAAAATTTTGCGAGATGGACAAGGGATTTTGCACGGCTATGGTGGCTCGTGCGAGAAGAATCAAAGGAGGTGGAGAGCTTAATTAGCTAGAGTGCGATGTAGGGAAGAATTTGGGAGGGAGAGGTGGCGGCTAAGTTGGCTAACAGCAGCGAATGGCTCATCTAAAGTCACGGTGGCACACGGTTAGCTCTTAAGGTTTCAGTGAGAAAAGGTTTCGAAAACACCCACACTAGGGGTATTTATAGGGCTTAGATGGGATGGTAGGGTTTTTGAGATCCGCAAGAGGGTATTGGATGCTAGGTTTGGGGTGGTCGGCGACGTTAATCGGCCGGCAAAAATTATGGTATGGTTGAACATTCGTGAAGCAAAAGAGAGAAAACAAGCAAGAGATAAGGGATGAGGATTATACCAAGCTTATCTACGAGTCAAAAGGGAGATAATGAGGGGAGAAATGGCCGGTCAAAAACCGTGTGGCCGGCAACGCCATTTTCAGAGGTTCAAAGGCGCAGGTCGATGGCAAACGCTGAAGGAGGAAGAAGGAAGGGTTGAACCAGGCGGCCGAGGAAAAGAAAGAAAAGGGAAGAATCGGTCGGCTGGCAACGGCTATAACTTCCTTAAATGAAATGCGTTGTCTCTGGAATAAAAGGCATAAAACGCAGCGTTTGGCTGCAGTAGGAAGAAGGAAAGGAACGGTGCTGGGCCATAGGAGGAAAGAAGAAAGAAAAGAGGATTTGGGCCGTGTCCAAGCCCAATCTGACGAGAGAAAAAAAGAAGAAGAAAAAGAATAAAAGAAAGAAAAAGGAGGAAAGAAAAAAAGAAAAGGGAAAAAGGAAAATTTAAGTAGTTTGGGTTTAAATAAAATAATTATAATATTTTGGGAATTTAGAATAAAATATTTAATTAAAATAATATTAAATTTCCTTTTTAGGTTAATTTAGGGTTTTAAAATATTTCTCCTAAATTCCTTTTTTAATCAGCAAAAAACCCAATTTTTCCTTTATAAAAATATTCATAAATTCTTATTAATTTTTCCTAAATAAATCTTTATTTAATTATATTTCTTAGAATAAATATTTTTAGAGCATTTCAAAAACTGTGATAAGGTGAACTTCAAAGTCCAAAAAGAATATTAATAAATCAAAAAAATGTTATGAATAATAATGGAGTATTTTTTATATCATATTTATCTCAATATTACTAAAATAATATGATCCCTAAAGTTTTATGATGTTTAGACAACCAAAAAAGGATTTTTAGGGCTTAAAGCATCCGATTATTGTATAACAAAATGATAAATAGTATCTTTTTGCCAACAACTTAATTTGATATTTTAAAAATTCTAGGAAACTTATAAAAATGTGAGGATGTCAAAAATCCACATGAAATAAGAGTCTTGAAATGGTTTGGAGGCCAAAAGTGACTTGGAATTATCATGAAACAAAAACTATAATAAATGACAAGGAATCCTAAACGAAGCATTTTGAAAACGCAGTCAGGGTTTCTAAACTCTTAAAAAATGTTAAAAATCACCAAACTGAGGAAACTCAACCTTCACCAATACAAATATGAATTATTTATGTTATCCAAAAGAATGAGATATTACACCTGGCATGTTTATATAGCCACCTCAAAAGTATATAATCCTGCATATTATCACTGTGAAGAAGCCTACATAAGGCATGCACCATATAAATTACACTTAAAATAATCATATATATAATTATAGCAGTTAATTCAGAGTCAAATGATGACCTTATGACAATGGAAAAATAAGTAAATTATTATTAATATCTCAAACCATAGTATAAGGCTTTAATATAATCCTTAACAACAAGTATTTTAGCCACTCATCATAGAAAAATTAATTAAACAAAACATGTATAATTTTAGGAAAATAAAAAAATGAAAAAGAAAAAAAAAGGTTCTTCTCTTATGCTAACTCCTCTAGAAAAAATTTGAAACTTAATGATGTTTTGTGTATTATAGGGCACAAAAATCAATCTAGAGGATGGAAATATAATATATTGATGAATTTGTAAAGGAAATATTGAATCTTCATAAAGAAAGTTGTGAATTATGATGATGGAAGAAGGTTGAAGATGAAGAATAATTTATATGTGAATTTTTATTATGGTAGCTAATTGTGCATATCTATGGGGCCCTTAAGTTTATGATGTATTTATAGATGTTAGTGAATGGTTTTTAATCCTTAATATCATGGCATATGTAACACCCCCATTTTTAAAAACTAATTTTTTTCTTTGAAGCTAGTTTTGCAAAATCCAAAACAAAAACACAAGGTGTTACATTGCATCCAATATAGACAATGTACTCTCCATACCAAATCTTAGAGGTGGCAATCAGATCGGGTGGGTCAGATTTGGGTTGGGTCATAGCGAGTCGGGTCATCTCGGGTCATTGCTTTATTTAGGTCAAGTCGGTTTTGGAGTTGGGTCATTTCGGTTTTGGGTTATTTCAGGTTAATTTGTCGAATCAGGTCGAATTCGGGTCATTTCGGGTTAACTTGAATGGTAAGGTCAGGTTGGTTTCAGGTCATTTTTTAATTCACATGGCTAGGTGGCTTTGGCTCATTTGGGTCATTTCATGCAATATGATGGGTTGGTCCCATTGGATCCGAGTTGCTTCGGATTCACTTCATGGGTCGGATCGTTTTGTGTAATTTGACAGGTTAGATTTGAGTAGTTATGGGTTAACTTAATGGGTCGGGTCGGGTCGAGTCGAATTTTGACAGCTTGAATCAAATTCAAGTCTAGGTAATTATCATTTATTATATTATAAATATTAGAGACAATCATAAGATTACTATTGCATATAAATGAATTAAGAATATTACAAGTAAATAGTAAAGATATTTATAAATTTTAATAATAAAAAACATTGCATTATTGAATATAACAAAGATATTTATCATTTATTCTGATTTATTTGATTACTTAAAAAAGATAATTTTATAAAATAAAGGTGATCATAACATGACTATACAATGTATAATTATCATTTATTACATTGTAAATGTGAGAGACAATCGTAAGATTACTAGTATAGATAAATGAAATAAGAATATTATATGTGCTTTATTTTTATAAATAAACAATAATGATATTTATAAATTTTAATAATAAAAAACATTACATGATTGAATCTAACAAAGATATTTATTATTTTTCTAATTTATTTGATTACTTAAAATATTTAATTACCTAAAAATAATAACTTTATAAAATAAAGGTGATCATAACATGACTATACAATGTATAATTATCATTTATTACATTATAAGTATGATATACAATCATAAGATTACTAGTACAGATAAATAAAATAAGAATATTATATGTGCTTTATTTTTATAAGCAAATAATAAAGATATTTATAAGTTTTAACAATATTATATTTGATTACTTAAAATATTTATAAATTTTACAAGTAAGAATATTAGATATTTATCATATACTATATTTATTTGATTACTTAAAAAAGATAATTGTATAAAATACAAGTGAGTATAAGCATGATTATACAATGTATAATTATAATTTATTACATTGTAAATATTAAATACAATCATAAGATTACTAGTATAGATAAATAAAATAAAAATATTATATGTGCTTTATTTTTACAAGTAAATAATAAAGATACTTATAAGTTTTAACAATATTATATTTGATTACTTAAAATATTTATAAATTTTACAAGTAAAAATATTATATATTTATCATATATTATATTTATTTGAGTACTTAAAATATTTGATTACATAAGAAAAGATAAATTTATAAAATAAATGTGATCGTAGATATAACTATTCAGTGTATAATTATCATTTATTACATTGTAAATATTAGAGACAATCATAAGATTACTAGTAAAGATAAATGAAATAAGAATATTATATGTATTTTATTTTTACAAGTAATTAATAAAGATGTTTTACCCGGTTATGTTCAGATTTATCAGATTCGTCTGATTAAGCTATTTTGGATAAATTGATTATGCATTATACTTTGAAATGTACTTAATTTCATGTTGGTATTGTTAAATTAGGAAAATAGTATGAAATATATTGGAATTGGATTGTTAAGTTAAATTGGATTGTATTGAATTATTTTATTAAATTGATTATACAATATATTTTAAAATATATCTAATTTCAATTTTGAACCATCAATTTAAATATTTGAATAAGATTTGACCGAATTTACAGTTCAGGCTTAGAAACCCTAATTATGTTAAATTGGGTAATTCTTTAATATTTTTTAATCAATTGATTATACAATATGTTTTAGAATATGTCTACCTTCAATTTTGAACCATCAATTTAAATATTTGAATAAGATTTGATCGGATTTGCAGTTCAGGCTCAAAAACCCTAATTATGTTAAATTGGTTAATTCCTTAATAGTTTGTAATCAATTGAGTATACAATATGTTTTAGAATATGTCTAATTTCAATTTCAAGCCATCAATTTAAACATTTGAATAAGATTTGACTAGATTTTTTGTTCGGGCTCAAAAATCCTAATTATGTTAAATTGAGTAATTCCTTAATAGTTTTTAATCAATTGAATATACAATATGTTATAAAATAGACCAGATTCATAGCACGATGGTTTTTAGAGTTAGTAAGTTTTAGTTGGTAACAATTGTAAATATAATTTTATCAGGTAACCAGTAACCACTATAATTACATTTTCAGAGTCTGAGTTTGATTTTCTATTTTTTATAAACTTATAATCTATGTAATTTGTGTAAATTAATATAATATTTATTGTCATCAAAAATTGTAGCTATGATATTTTTTTTGTTTACTCTAAATGATATTATATAGAATTTCTAGGGTAAAAGTATGAAAAATAAGTACAATTTATAAAACACTATATTTTTAAAAGCTTTAAATGAATAATAACAAAATATGTGTAATTTATTATTATTATAATAGATTTTGATGTCTAATTGGGTCAATGTCGGGTTAGATTAGGTCAACGTCGGGTAGGGTCGACGTTGGTTCGGGTCAAGGTGGGTCGAGTCGCTATCGGGTCATGGATTGTCATCGGGTTGGGTCGAGTTTGGGTTTGGGTCAAGTCAGGTCGGATCAACTTTTTCCAGCTCTGCCAAATTTATGTTAGATGAAAAGATAAAAGTAACTCATATCTAGATATCCCATATTGAAAGTACTTGATCTCATAATGATGCAAGATTAAAAATTAGAAGAGAGAGAACAATGATTATAGACAACAAAAGACTAAGGCCTTGTTTGATTTGAAGAAAATTTAGTGGAAAGGAAAATGTAGAGGAAAAAAATTGAAGGAAAAAAATTAAAGAAATTAATTTTCTTTCCTTTGTTTGGTTGTTGGAGAAAATTTTGTGGAAAATTAAATTCTTGGAAAACGTTTTTAGTGTTTGGTATATAGAAAGAAAATTCTAAGAAAAATTAAATGTTATTATTTAAATATTTTTATATATTTAATTAAAATTAAAATACTATATTGATACATAAAAAATTACATAAAATTTCTAAAAAAATTACAAAAATTCCATAAAATCAATACTAATTCTATTTTTTTATAGAACTATTCTAAAATATTACATGAATAACTTACAATAATTTTCAAAAAAATTTAAAAAAATACAAAATATTTCATATTCATTTCCATTTAAAACATGCTACAACAAACATAAAAAGGGAAAAAACATAGTTTCTGACTAGTACACTTGTTTGTTCCGTAAAATATTAATTAGGGATAGCAACGTATCGGGTATCCCTTATCTGTTATCCAAACCTAACAAGAGAATTTATACCAATATCCGTATCCAAATCCCTCGAGTATTTTTTTTTCCTCTAAATCTATAATTATGTCTATTTATCTATATCCGTTCATATATCTATCGGATAAAACCTATTGGATTTTGATTAAAACCCATCAAATTAAAAATGAAATTTATTTAATGTTAGAATTATATGGTTAGATTATTAAAATTTAATTATGTATTCACTTTTAGCCTTAGAAAATATATGTCAAATTATATAAATAAAAATAAAATATAATTTTATATCGTATAAATGAATCCAAATACTAATACGGATATAAAAGCGGATAAAAATTTAAACCATCCTACTTTACTTACCGATATATATATCATCGTTTGTTTTAGTGCAGAAACCATTTCACGTGAATACAATGTAACTGACTTTAAATGCATTATATATATATATATATTAAAATATCATATCTAAAATTAGGTGGATCAGTAGGCATAATAATTTCTGTCCACTTCTCGGAAAAAAAATTTACGTGATTTTCACAAACAATATATAAGTCCGACAAAAAATTCTACATAAATGATAAATAAAATTAAAAGTAAATGATCGTCTTAAATGAAAATAAGTTTCTTTTAGGAGTACGTAAAAGGCTTATTTATGATGACAAATGTCTGCAAAATTATTTGCGTGTGTGTCTTTTTTTTCTTCATCTTCTCCTTGAATTTGTGAATTGTATTCATTCACTTGTAATATATTGTTTCAGGTGTTACTATACAGAACGGAGAAGAAGTTGCCGTCAAGTTGGTAAAATTTAATTTATGGAGTAGAATTCCCCACCTGAAGTGGTTCGAAGTAGAGGGGGACTACAATGATATGGTTATTGACCTTCTCGGGCCCAGCCTTGAAGATCTATTCAATTACTTACTGTAACAGAAAGTTTTCTTCGAAAACTGCCCGTTCTGATCCTCAAAATCCGCAGTTTTTATTATACTCTCGAGAAAGACACAACGTGTGAATACAAAATCCTCTGCTATTTTATCAGATGCTGGGTTCGGTTGTTTTCATTCACTGACCGGCTTACACGAAAGACGCACCTACTGATATCGGAGATTTTAGCCTTCGTAGCCTGTCGCCGAGCACATGTCTGTCGTCTGAGAATATAGACGACATATGCGTTGAAATTGGAAGAATGATGGGTTGAGGAAGAAGTAGAAATCGAAGAAGCTGGCGGTCGAAGATGGTCGACGAATTTTCCACACTTCAATCTATATTTTCCTCAGGTTTAGTCGAGGAAATTGTTGCCCTATAACTTTTCCCACGTTTTTACCTGTTATTTTCTTTCCTTTTAATTTTTCTACTAACCAAACACATAAAAGATGTTTTCCTTACAATTTTTTTCCCTTTCCTGGTAACTTTATGAAAACCAAACAGACCATAAAAGTCCTGAGAGGAGAGATCCATTTAATCATATACTAAACAAACCTAGATTTACTCTTCATAGGCATCACATTAAAAGCATCAAATCTGACAATTTCCTATAAAACAAGGCAGCATTTGCTTGTGAAAATGAACAACATCCATGAAAAGGATAGTCGGCACGTTATATACTAAATAAGATAACAATACATATTGATAGAATAATGCATGCATAGCACAATGAATCATATAACAAGATAGATATTATACATGTATGAACTACTCATGATACGATAAAACTTATGAGAAAACTATATTATAATTCATAATTAGGTGAACACACATTTTCAATTAATTAATCACATTAAGATCATGAACTTACTTATATTACTTCAACTCCTCTTTCCCTCATAGAGGGGAGATTAGAGTCAAAATACTTTCTCCTTCACTTTCACTTTCCACTCTTCTTCCGCCGACAAATAAGAGTCAAACCACGGTGAGACACACCTAGTAGCCACTAGTAAATCATGAATCTTTATGTGTGTGTACTTCCTATTAACTGGTGGTTAAGACTTTCATAGATTAGATTAGGGTTATCTGGTTTTGATAGAAGTAAACCACTATCACTAAGAACTTACTTTAACTTTAACACTTGAAATCACATCAGTCGTGACTCATGATATCTTTCACTTTAAGTATTAATATCATACTAAATCATTAGCCAAACACTTAACATATAGTAATGGACCACTTAATTTACTTATTATCATAACACTTCCACTTATATTGCCATTGTTACTTGTCACATGAGATGTCACTTATCACTTGTTATAGGAAATACCGCTCATTACTAAATTCATATCAACTATTTTATATCATTTAAAACACTTATGATTACATCATGTTTATTTTTTTTTTATAAAAAAAAACATGATGTAATCACATAGAATAATGATTAAACACAATGGGAGACATTATACTAATGAAAAGACCATAATGCCCTTATAAGAGTCTAACTCACAATTAATTCATAACTTCGCCTATAATATTCACCAAACTCAACACAACACTATAACATATCATTTTAGCTACCATAACTAGAAATTAGGATTAAACTTCAACATTTTGCACATAAAATATTGATTATACCCCTTTGATTTATAAGTTAATTTTAATCTATTTTCATATAATATTAATACTTGCGGTACTCATAAACAACCCAAAATATTCATATATCACATTTATCATGTTTTAACTCAAGCAACACCCGTAAAACATTAAATTTCTAAAAATAATCCAATATAACCAAAATACCCCTACTCCACCTAAATACCTCAAATCTTGTGAAATTCCTATCTTAACCCATACTTTACCAAACACTATCATATTATATATTAAATTTAATATAAACCCCTCAAAGAATACAATTTTATACTTATTTTCTAGAAAGTATCATTAATTTGACCAAAAATATTCTTTGACCTAAAATAACACAAATTTTCCAACCTTTGACTTTTTAGCAAACTTGGCCAGATTTACACATAGTCTCCCACCTATTATTAAAACCTATATATGTAATTATTATAAATTAAATCACTCAACAATCCCTTGAAAACCAAAAGGGATGCATCATGATGAATAACACTCCCAAAATACTTAACATCATGATGAATAACACTTAAAAAAATGTTCATCAAATATAGAAAAATATAACATCACACTCAAAAAAAGTGAGATAAATCCTAGCATGCATGACCTATTCATGGTATTTTACATAAAATAATATAAATCACGTGTTCTCATGAAATTTATAGCAGTACATAATTATGAGCTTATATAATCTAAAACATGATTTTACAAGCAAAGCATGTTATCATGGTAATTTAACATAAAACACACATAACGTCAAACTAGATATGTGTATCTTTGCCAAATTTATACCAGTATGTTATCAAAAATAATCCTAATAACATATTTCAACCACCTTAGGATCACATAAAAAAAATCATGAAATTATAAAATGAGTATAAGGAAAAGTAATTTAGGGTATAAAAAGAAGGGAATTAAAGAGGGAAAATATAACCCTTGATAGAAAAAAAACGAGGGCTTGAACAAGCTTGCGAGAACTTTACAAACCCTACAGCTTTAACCCTCTTTTTTCTTAAAACAAGCACCAAAGAGCTAAAATCTAAGACTTTATAAATAATAAGAGAACAAACATAAGGATAATAGAATAAGGGAAATGGTTATTCGGCTCAAAGGGCAAGAACAACACAAGTGACCATGAAGAATAAAGGGGTAAGCAAGAGGAGAAAGAACGAAGCAATGTTAGGAGTTGTAGGGAAATTGTGAAGTGTTGAAATAAGAAAAAAGGGTGTAAAACCCTATGATTGTCAACTAAGAAGGAGGAGAGAAGGTGTGCAAACATATATTGGGTTACTTGCATGGCATAGAGGAGGTAAAGTGTAACACCCCCAAAATTCACTACTGAAAAATTTCGTTTTATTAAAAGATAATTGTGGAAGCAGATAAATAAAATGTGAACTTTGGGAGTATTACCGCCACACTTAGTAATAGATCGGTTCACTCATACCGTTCCAGTACCAAGTGCTAATGCTAAGAAAATGAAATATAGCTTGAAAGAAATTCAACACACACAAATTAGAGTAGCGCATCAAATCGTTTACAAGAATAAAATCCACCAACAGTGGTTACAGTAACACATAACATTAAAACCAAGAATTTAAAGAGAAAGAGAAAACCCTAACGATACCGGATAACTCCTTACTCTCTTTCCCGTAGCCCACTTGAGTAGCACCTGAAAATACCTTCAAGGGCACTGCCCATTGAATAGGCAGGGGCCCCATAAAGGGAATTCCTTCAGTACTACGGTACTGAGCCCTTTAATACCACACTTAAAGACAGGCCAGCATACGGCACATAATGCAAGCTACACACATAAATAATGAGAGGTGCACACATAACAATAACATGCATAATAATTCATAAATCACGATCGATACTTTGGGCCTTAAGCCATGTCACAGTGTAAGATCAATACATTCGGGCCTTAAGCCATTATTCCGTCATCATTCCATCAATCTCATATTTTATATCCATGTGAGTATGAGAACCCCACTATTATAGCCGGTGGACCGGAAGTAAACACACAGGGCAGAACGCCTCTGACCACTATTATTGTCGGTGGACCGGTCTGGCCCCGACTCACATGGTGTTCCACTATAAGTGATTAGTATTTTTCCATAATTTTATTCACATACAATACTGGTTTTATTGAGCTTGGGACCCCCACTATTTTAGCCGGTGGACCGGAATATATATAAAATTATCATCCAGGACACAACGCTCCCGGCCACTATTATAACCGGTGGACCGGTACTCATAATCACATACCAGGGCAACACGCTCCTGGACCACTATTATATCTGGTGGATCGGTACTCAATATCACATACCAGGGCAACACGCTCCTGGACCACTATTATAACCGGTGGACCGGTACTCAATATCACATACCAGGGTAACACGCTCCTGGACCACTATTATAACCGGTAGACCGGTACTCAATATCATAATCATCTGGGCCCGACTCATTAATATTCCACTTTCAATAATAGTATCTTTCCTTTTCTTTAATCAGCACATCAATCATATTTATTTGCCCCGAACGGGAGATCAATGACCGGGACACAAAGGTACACCGGTCGTACCAGTGCATATCAGCTACTAAGTACCCTTCAACCACGAACCCAAGGACACAAAGGTACCCTGGTCGTACTGGTGCATAAAGCTAACTCAGTACCCTACCGACAAGGACACCTAATCCATAAGTATGCATACCCCCTAACTAGGTCCGTAGAGCTAGAAAGAGTAAGATATAGGACCTGGCTGGGGCACAAAGGCACACCAGCAAATACCAGAATAATCGTGGACTAAACCACGTCCTTAGGGTAGCGACCCCTAAGGAGTCACCATTCCCGATCTCGAGGTATTTCACTTTAAGTAATAGTGTCTTAATTAAGGTGATCATGAAAAGCACGATAATCCGATACTTATTCACTTTCGATCGTTATGATATCATTAATCATTTCTTATTCAGATGATCATCCAGGAATATCACAGAGAAATCATTAAGGCTATATTAATTATCAAACACTCTTACTTGGCTAATCATCATTATTTGAATCGTATTATAATGTTCCACAATCTCAAAGACATGTTAGGTACAAACTACTCATTTGCCCTTTACTTATATAGTTGTTAAGTATCCATTCCTTACTCGCCAAATTACCATATTACCCTTTAGGTTACATTATTACCAAATTACCCTTTTTCCAATTTAGATTACCAAATTATCTCATACACTTTTTAAATCACCATTCACCCCTCATAATTACTACACTTATCATATTTCCCATTTGGTTGGTTATATTACCAAATCGCCCTTCTCCTTTGTTATAATTATAAAACTGCTCTCGAGTTGGATAAATTGCTAAATTACCCTCCTTCATTATCATGATTACTATTTTGCCCCTTTAGTTGGTTAAATAATTATCACTTTACCCTTTAATTGGATAAATTACCAAATTGCCCCTTCAGTTGGATAAATTACCAAATTGCCCTTCTCCTTTATCATAATTACCATTTTACCCCTCTCAATTATTTTAATTGCCACTTTACCCTTCTTCATAATCATAACTACTATATTACCCTTCTCCATTATTAAAATTACCATAATGCCCTTTAATTGGTTAATTTACCAAATTACCCTTCTATAGTATCATACTCATCCAATCACCCTTCTACAATCATAATTTAATTACTAAATTATCTTTCATCATTATCATAATTACCAAGTTACCCCTATTCCCAAGTTTACCATAAATATCCTCTTAACTTCAAAATTACCCTTTTACCCCTTACTTTCAAATTACCATAATATCCTTTTATTTACAAAATTATCACAATACCCTTTTATTTATAAAATTACCATAACACTCCTTTTACTTTACAAATTACTATTTTACCCTTTTACATCCAAAGTTACCATTTTTATTTTTCCTTACAAAATTATCATTTTGCCCATTACTTATAAATTACCACTTCACCATTCACTTATAAAATTTACCATATTACCCTTTACTAATGAAATTACGATTTTGCCCCTCTACCTCTAAAATTACCATAATGCCCTTTTTACTTGAAAAATTACCATAATGCCCTCCTTCATCCAAAATTACTATTTTACCCCTACTTCCAAAATTACCATTTTACCCTTCTTTCTCACAACTTACAATTTTATCCTTTAATTATAAATTATCATTTAATCCCTTTATTTTTAAATTACCAAAATACCCTTTTACTTATAAAATTACCGAAATACCCTTTTCACTTATAAAATTTTCATTCAACCCCTTTATTCACCATTTTTATGAATTTACTAACACTACATAAAATAATGATATTAATACTTCGTTTTTATCATCTAAGTCCATCAACTTGTCATTATTCAACATAATACTCATTAGTAACTACATACATTTATTCACACACCTCATAAGCATAATTACTAAAATACCCTTAGACAATAATATTATTCATACATTAACAACATATTACATCATTCCATCAACCATCAAACTCCTTCCTTAATTAACATACCTACATATGGCACAAAAGTTAACATGCTTTTCCTTTTTATCAAACAATATGAGAAACCATATATATATCATGCTAAGCACATAAAACATGCATAAAATCATACTAAACCCCTAATGTGCTAGCATACGTTTTTCCGTGTATTTAAGGGTGGATTAATGGTTACCTTAATCCCGTAAAATATCAAATCTTACCGAGCATAATTAGCAACTCAACACCTAAAAATAATATCCATCATATTATGTTAGAAATAAGAAATTAAAAAAAAAGGATAAAACTTTATAAAAATTTATTTAACAATAAAACACTTTAATTAATTATTAATATACCTCAAAAATTTTCCAAATTAAATCCAAAACAAGGGGGATCTCACGCTGCATGGGCAGCGTGAGTTTCATGCAAAACCATGGGGGAAATAGGCCTCAAAGAGGGTGAAGGGAGCAAATTTTGTTATTTTCGGGTTAGGGTCTTTAGGCTAGAAAAGAAGGTGGATGGGGGAGGTTCTAAGGCAGGGGAATGGTGCAGAAGTGAAGAGGGGGTGTAGGTGGAGGCTAAGGGTGGTTTCAAGGCAGCATAGGGCGGCGGAGACGGCGGCGGCGAGGCGGCGAAGTTGGCTGCCAAGAAGGGTCGAGGTGGAGGAGTTGTGAAGGAAGGAAAATGAGAGGGAAAATGGAGGGGTTCAAGGGATGTTTTCGGCCAACTGATGCATGGCGGTTGTAGAGAGGGTTGCAGGGTGTCGAACGGTGGGTTGGGTGGCGGCAGAGGTGGCTGGACGGCGGCGGAAATGGCGGTTGTAGGTGGCTCGGTGGTAAGGGGGAAACTGGGGATAAAAAGAAAAGGGGTCGAGAAGGGAGGGAGTGTAGGGCTCGAGGGGCGGCGTGGTGGTGCAGGGTGGTAGTAGGTGGTGGCAGAAGGCGGCGTAGGGGTTAGGCTTGGTGGTTCAAGTGGCGGTGGGCGGTGGCGGTCAAAAACCGGGGAAAGAAGGATGGAGAAGGAGAAAAGAGAGAAGAGGCTCGGGAGGAAGAGGTGAGGCTCGAAAAAATGGGGAAATGAAGGGCTTGGGAGATGAAGAAAAAGAAGAGGGAGAAGAGAGGGGCAGGGCTGGCCGATCGGTGCTGCAGTGGTGGCAGGGCTATCAGTTGGCAGGGGAAGAGGGAAGAAGAAGGAAAGGGAGAGGGGCATGCGGGGCTGTGGTCTAGGGTCGGTTTGGCTCAAAAAAAAGAAAGAAAATGACGGGGGAGGAGAGAGAGGAAGAGGGAGGTAGGTGGTGGCCAGGTTGCAGGTGGCGACATGCTCGACCATGGCAGAAGAAATGGTAGGGCGTGGGAGAAGAAGAGAGGAGAAGAAGAAAGGGATGGCGGGCGGCTGGACCGGCGTAGGAAAGAAGAGAGTCGGCCGGTCCAGAAAAAAATAAAGGGGCGTTTGGGCTGGAGGTTGGGAGTGCGCGGAGGAGAAGGGGGACAGGAGAGACGGGTCAAGGCCCAAGCACGCAGGAGAGGGGGGGCTGGTCAGGCTGGGCGGACGGCCCAAGGAGGAGGAAAAGGGAAAAGAAAAGAAGAAATAGGGAAAAAGGAAAAGAGGCAAAAAGGGGGAATGGAAAAATAGGAAAAATAATTTAATTTAATTTATAAAATCATAAAATATAATATTCTTGGTAAATTATTTAATTTAATAATTTAATTTATTTTAATCTAATATTTTAGTTTAAAAAGGATAAAGTTGGTAAAATATTAGTTTGGGAATTTATTTAAATAAAAATAATATGATAATTAGAAAATATTTATATTTACTTTATTAAATAATCTTATCCAAATTTATATACTCTAAAATCCATAAAATAATTAAAATAAATAATTTTACAAGCAAATTTTATTTCAAATAAAGTCATTTATTAAAATATAGGTTTTCGAAATTTTTGGGGGATTACATAAAGTGTGAAAGAAAGGAGTATGATGGTGTAAGAGTATGAGAGAGTCATTAGGTGTGCAACTTGATTGTATCATAGCCAAAATTGTGGTTAAATGAATAAGGACATGATTAGGTCTGATTAGGGAGGTAAGGGAGAGGTATTTTGTGGTCAATTCTAACTATGAAAGGTCAACAATAACTGAAAATAATTTAGATAAAATAGAAAGTCTAATAAATAGGTAGAAATTTTTTAAATCCCAAAAATTACGAAAAAAGTAGGAAAATATGTGAATTTAATTTAAGAACACACACACACATATTAGGCATATGATTTAATTTGAAGTAAAAAAAGGAATTGAAATAATCTAGCTCCAATCGACTGAAGGGTCTAACTATTCAACCACCGGTAAACCTAAACGAATAAGTTTATAGGTTGTAGGTTGTTCAACTAAAGGGAAATCTCCGATCAACTATCGGTTGAGAGAAATAAAGGTTAGGGTTTTTAGGGTAATTAAGGGAAAATAAAGTGGTTTAGGGGTTAAGATAAGATGATTCAATAATGTTAATAGGTTCATGAAAGATTAAAGGGATAATAACCTAGAAATTAGGGTTAGAAAATTTTAGGGTACTACACTATAGGTGGTCATAAGGTAGGATTTTAGTTTTAAAAAGATATAAACCGAAGATATTATGAGTTGCAGAGATTATAGGTTGATATGATCATATTTGGCTCAATTTTATTGTTTTCATCAAATCTAAAATCTTTTTGTATTTTATCCATAACCTTTCTCATACAAAATCTAAATAAGGTGATTCAAAACGCGTTGAAAAGCTAATAAAAATATCTATAATTTTCTTCTTTAAAAATTTTAAAAATTCTTATTAGATCGTGGGGAAAAAATTCATTCTTCATAGGTGTGCATTTTTTTTGTTCTTTATTGAATCGTGCATTCTCTCCAAATGAGTATCTATGATTTAAGAGCGGTTAAATTAGTTTTTTAAAAAAAAATATATACATAAGTAAGAGATTAGCACTATAAAAAATAGGGTATAAAATATAGATATGATAAAAACTATAAAACATCGTTAATACTAATGGTGAAACCTCGTTTCAGTTGATAAAAGATATAATCATATTTTTACATATTATTTTTTAAAGTTAGAAATATAACAATATGGGTCTATATTTGAAGAGAAAAACCTTAGAAATATAATGGTATATGGACAATAATAAATTGAAGAGTACGAGCCCTTAGCATCATAGCCTTTTATTTTCATGGTATTTTGTGGAGTTAAATATCGTTTTAGTTTTTATATAATAAATTTTGCTTTATTTTGGTATTTAAATTAAAAAATATTTTAGTCCCCATAAATTTACTTTATATTTAAACTAGTCACTCAACCTTTTAGTAGCCTGTTATTAAAATTTATAGGTTAACATCTCATTCTTTCTTCTAGTCACCAATTTTAATTCATAATTACATATTTATCATCAATTAACTTCAAAATCAATTAAAACAAATTATTTTCATATTCTAAAAAAATTAAGACGGCCTAAGTGTGATAATAGCATCCTTATTCCAGGATCATCTTCCTCCCCAACCATATTGCATCAACGTTTGCCAACTTAGATTGTGAATCATAATTTTTTTTCCAGTCCCATTCACCATTGTTGACCATTTATAACCTTACTTGATAGTTAGTAGATACTTAAAAATAATTACTTAATTATCCTAGCAGTTAATTAATATCTGATGGTATAAGATACTTTAACTAACAAATAATAGTAGTTTTTTATATAAAAATATTTGGTAATATTTGCCAATTAGTAATAACTATTAGCATATTAAAATTATAAATATCATTAAAAATCTAGTTCTAAATAAAATAGTTCAAAACAATCATATTTTATACATTTTCAAATAGAGCTTTTTCATTCTAAATTACTAATACAAAAAACTCTTGGTCAAATACTAAAATTAAAATTTCGATACAGTTAAATTCCTAATCTATCTTAAAATCACTAAAAATTCTCCGAGCCATTTCTTATGAATACCTTCTAAGCTTTGAAAGTGTATGATGAAGTTAAATTAATGTGCCGCAAACTAAACAACAATCGTTTATTAGCCAGAAGTTGAAAGGAGGGAGGGGCTGCGTGGTGGCCTAGTGCTAGACCGGGAAGGACTGCTCCGTGGCATCCTATTAGTCTTCCTCTGGTTCTCTGCTCATTTCAGCTTGTTATGAATCAATTTCTGGTAATACCTCTCTTCCATCGCAACAAACGACAGATTTAATGAATGATTATTTTATTACTATTATTATCATTATATTATCTGAATTTTGATGATCTGGCATAAAAATATGGCGATGAGTAGAACAGACCTTAAGCCTGTGACTCATTTACTATTACATTAATTCACCATAAGGAATTTTCTCTATCAACCAGACTAGGCTAGGCCACATATATACTCGAAATATCCTCGGCCCAGGTGGCAAGGGCATCACCGGCGGCATTCTGCTCCAGTTTATATACAATCCTCGCCAAAGAAACCCTGAAATAGTAACGGACAGTACCACCATCCGGAAAAGAAACCAGAAAGTTTCTTGCAGTCTTGTACACTAAAGTCTGCAGTGAAAAAAGAGAAGTTCAAATTCTCTATTATTATGTCGTCAAAACAATCGCCAGTATAGGCAGGATGGGGATAGATATAAACTGGGTGAGAGCGTCACTGGTTTTACATTTAGCTATCACAACTCACCAGAAGCACAAAAATTTGCTCTCTGTAAGCATCCTGTCCAGGTGATCACGGTTTGCATAAGATTTGATCCTTTGGTGTTGTTCATCGGATACACAATGCAGAAGTCCTTCTAAACAGATCTAACCTCCAGCAGACAAAAAAGAGTCCACCAAAGGAACTCCACCATCAGCAGGATTATACTTAAGTCTCCCCGGCTTGATACCTCTCTTTACCATATCATCCTGCAACTCAAAAGCCTTTGTGAGGTTTCCCGATATACAGCAGCCATGTATCAGCAAATTATATGCAACCGCATCAGGATCTATGCCTTTTTTTAACATGGAGTTCCACAGTTTAATGGCTTCATCTATGGCACCTCCTCTACAATAAGTGTACATTATTGTCGAATAACTTATGCAATCAGGTTTGATACCGTTATCCATCATTTCTTCCAGAAGGTCAGCAGCTTCTTCAAGTCTACCCAATTTGCAAAAACCGCGTATGAGAATGTTGTATGTGACTGTGTTTACTAGTGACCTTTCAAGCATCGACTTGTGAAGCTCTATGGCTTTCTCCATGTCTCCTTCCCTGGTGAAAGCATCAAGGAAGCAACCATATGTCATCTGATTAGGGGCAGAGTCAGTTCCAAGCATTTCCTTGAACAGGTATTGTGCTTTACTTACGTATCCTGATTTACATAAACCATTGATGAGAGCTGTGTACGTCACAGCATTAGGAGCACATCCTTCACTGACCATTGCATCCCAGAGCTGAAAAGCCTTCTTAAGATTTCCTGTCTTGCTGTACGCATCAATCATGTTCGTATACAGTATGTTATCCGGCTTCAGACCTTGATCATTCATCTCCTTCAAAAGCTGCAATAGCCTTCCCCTATCATTCTGTTTCAGGGTCCCATCAATAAGTATGGAATAGCAAACAAGATCCATTTTGACTTTTCTGTCCAACATGTTTCCGCAAACACTCAGAGCCTCCTCCAACTTCCCATCTTTGCAAAAACCTTGCAGAAGAGCACTGAAACATCTCTCATTCACCTCATGATCTTCTCTCCGAAGATCATCAACAAAATTTTTGGCATCTGATACCCTGCCCTGATAACAAAGTGCACTTATCAAGGACCTATACGTATAAGTGTCAGGTATAAGACCCTTCTCCACCATTTCATCCAGCAATCTGAAGGACCTGAGAGTATCACCTTCTTTGCAATATCCTTCTATCAAAACATTATATGTAACCTCATTTGGGAGAATGTTCCTGTCAACCATTTCATTAAAATACTGCATGGCATCGTCCATCCTATTTGCACGACAAAGACCACAGATGAGGGACGTATAGGTGAAAGTATTTGGAGCAATGCCCTTCCCTGTCATTTCATGGTACAGCCTAAATGCTTTATTCACTTCTCCTTCTCTACAATATCCATTCATTAACGAAGTATAAGTCACCGTAGTTGGGACCAATCCTTTGTTAATCATTTCCTTGAACAGAGACTCCGCTGAATTCAACTTCCCAAGCTTGCAATGGCCATCAATTAGAGAATTATAGGGATACACAGTTGGCTCTACCCCTGCCTCAGTCATTTTGCGAAGAAAGTTAAGCGCAATATCCAACTTCCCTTGCTTAGAAAATGAATCAACCATTATCGAATAAGTAACATCATTTGGAATCAGCCCTTTATGTTCCATGGTTGTAAAGAGCAAATTTGCTTCTTCTAATTTCCCATCTTTGCACAAAGAACTAATCAAGGCGCTATAAACAAACAAATTAGGCACTAGACCGAGTCTTCCCACCTCATCAACCAACACAAAAGCATCCATAATTTTCTCTCTCTTTCTCAATCCTTCAACAACACTAGACACCACAGCCCCACTTGGAACAAGCCCCAATCCTATCATCTCTCTCATCATTCCTTGAGCAACCTCAAATTTTTCAGCTTTGCACAACCCGAGCACTAATGTACAATATGTAACAACATCCGCTCGCAAGCCTTTATGACTCAATGAATTCTTAACCTCCATTGCCTCCCAAATTCTTTTATTCTTACATAGTCCGTGAATCAAAACATTATAGGACACAACATTCAATCCACATCCACTTGATTCCATCCTTTGAATAACCTCTTTTGCCTGATCTAATTTCTTTAATTCACATAAACTACGAACAACAGCAGTATAAATATAAACATCCGGTTGAATATTATTCAATTTTACAATCTCATTGAACAACTCCAATACCACATCAAACCTTTTAATTCTAACCAACCCGTGTAATAGAGCACTCAGTGTCCTAACCTCGGGCATTAGCCCATGTTGCCACATGAGGTGCACAATTGAAGCACCGTCCAAAGCCCTCCTATTCTGTACATAAGTTTGAATTAATAAATCAAACCCTAATGTAGATTCAAACCGGCAAATCCGATGCGAATCCAAGAATTCGTCAAAAATCTGAGAAGGGCTGAACTTTCTCTGAAATAGAGTTTGCAGAATAGATGATGCAGGCCAACACATATTGGATTGGACCAAGGAATGCACTAGGATACAAAACGATGCTGTCGAGTGATTGAAATTCATGTGTAGGCCTAAGAAGTTGAAGAATCTCACAGCTAGCCTCGGATCGTCGAGTGTCTGAATTAGTACCTTCTCGATGTGGTGGGCCTTTAATGACTGTGAAATAAAGGCGTTATTGAACGAAAGTTCCCATCTTTGATTACCTCGCACGATGTTGCTTAAAAATGCTACAAAATTGTCGTCTGTATCCAAATTGCCGGAGATTGTATTGCCCGTTGTAGAGGCCGTGGCGGAGGCGGTGCAGATATTTCGGTGGGGTTTTAGGAGCTGGGAGCTGGCGATAGGGCGTCCATGTCGAGTGACTTTCATTTTCCCTCCGCCTATTTAGGCGTCATGCAGCATAGAATTACCGGCGAGTTAAGTTTGAGAGTGGTGAGTGGTGACTAGTAGTGAGTGCCTAAGCGGTGAGTGGTGACCGGGAGAGGCGATGGATAACGGGCCATAGAAATTACTGGACTCGAATTCAGGCGCTGAATCCTGTCCAAGCCCATTTTTTGCACTTTAAAATTGGGCTAGGTCAAGCAAGCGCATTATTTTTCCGACACATTCCTTGGTCTCGAACTTTTATTCTGAATCAGCTGGAGTGCGGGAAAAAGTAAACTTTAAACTCGGAAAATTCTCATAATGTATTCCATGATTTCCATCTCATGAAGTTGAGTGTTCAAATAAACATTCTTTAAAGATAGTATAAGTGGCAATAGAGGGCAAGATAGACCATCCTTATTGGTTGCACACCACCCGATGAACCTTATCTTAAATTAAATACAAATAAATCAACCACACATATAGGTTTTAGATGTTTGATTGTAGAATGTGTTGCTTTAAGGTTTATCCATCTCATTGATCATTGTTCTTCATCTCGCCTTAGCTTCAATATTGTTATGTTGTTTAGTAAGGCAACTTTGCAACATGACATCAAATAAATTAACAGACTTTAGCACCTTGTTAGGCAAGATTACATATTTGTCAATGTTTTTCCCTCCTTTTAGCAAATAAATATCAATAGATGTCTCTATGGGTCTTTGTTACCTAAGACTTGTAAACTTCGCACCTTGATATTATAATTGTCTGCTTATTAAAAGGGGGTTTATGTTCAACACCATCATCATCATATATTACTTTGTCTCATTGTCCCTTGAGAGTTGCATTATATCATCAAAATTTCATACTTGAAATAATCTATCTCATACATAGAAAAATATCATTAGTTATCAGTTATAGCCAGACTACTGATGTTGATACTGCATACATGCACCATAACCCTAATGATGTGGAATTGTATCTACTTTGGTAATATACATTCATGTACGTAACAAAATAAAGAAAGAATACACACTACTTGCATCTCTTACATTCAAACTTTTTATCTTATATTATTTTTTCCCTTCTTAGACAGTAAAAATTGCAACAAAAATATATCAACAGATTGAATGATACACTACTAAAAGAGTATGCTTTATAGTTTCACAAGTCTCATACGAATACAATTGAGTTGTGAGATATATATACTCTTTTATTTGATCTCACTAATTCTTATGAAACATTATAATAATTGTAATACCCCATAAATGTATACCTTTTTTATTCATTACTTTAAAATAAAATGAATTTGAATGGAGTTATATAAGGTTTCAAGCTGAGAGACTAATCGACTAGCCTAGCGAACCAGTCTATAGGTTTATCTGTTTGTGTTTTGGCTCTAAGAAGTCAATTGATTGGCATGCCAAAACAAATCAATTGTTCATAGTATAATTACTTCTTTGTACTGCTTTGGGTTTTGAAAATTGATACAAAAATTGTTAAACCTTGTAGGTTGACGATTATAGACTAGCACATCTTTGAGGAGTAGGGCAAAACCCTACTTTCCCTTGTCATTTATTTCCTCTTCTCTCCCAAGTTTTAAAACTGATTTTTGTCATGAGTTGGTTGTGCTCTTTGACCTTAATGATTAGAATCTAGCATTGGAGTTTGGTTGTCTGGATCATTTATGTTGCCCTTAACCTTATAGGTGCAGGGTGTGTGCTAGGCATTTTTATAGCTTTAAGTGTTATGGCTTGGACCTATGATTACTTTTGTATGGAGAGTACATAACAGTATTTGGACATGTTCTAATTGTGCTTTGGATTTGGAAGAGTTGGCATTTTGAGCATTTGGGGATTGTGATGATCTTTATTAGTAAGTTTCCATGTTGAACTATGTGCTTGAGTGTGATGAGCTTGGTTGGTCTAAGTTCGAGCTAAGAACATGACCATAAAAGTGTATCAAGGTTTGGTTGTTTTATTAGAGATTCGATTTGGTTTGATGTGTGTTAATTTATGTGGCCGATGATGATTTGATGATGTTCAACGTTGTATTAGAAGTGTTTTTTTTTAATTTGATTTGGAAAATGAGTGAATTTGGGTTTTCTAGCCCATTAGTCAAATTCTCCCTATAGTTAGTCGATGTGTGGTGTGTTTTCTTGATATTCGATCCAATGATTAATCGATTGACCAACACACCCTAGTAGTTGACTGATTGTCGAGCAAAACTATTAGCGTTTATATTTTAAAATTGATATTCTTGCAAAATGATGCGGGGACTTAATTTTAACATTTTGAATGGTTTCTAAGTTATTTTTACAAGTTTTATTAACCATTTAAACCTTTTTAAGACACCATCTAGGATTTGAGGGGTGAGGTTTCCCATTTGATGTAAGAAGACCTCATCACCTTTATATCCATCTTTTTTCACTTTTCTCATGTAATTTGAGCAGTTTACCCTCATCCCAAGGGGCCCTCTACCACAAAATCTTATGTTTCAATCTAATTTTTGCCATTTTCTTTTTGTGTGCTTAGATTTCTGAGGTGTAAGCCTTAGAATCTATCAACATTCACCATTTTAGCTTGCTGATTGAAATTAGAGTGATTTATTCACCCAATGAGCCTAATGTGACTTAATTATAGGATTAATGAGTTGGGATTCGAATTATATATGCCCCTAATCCCCATTTCTCTACTAAGACTCAACCTCTGAGCCCCAATTTCCTCTTCTTTGGTGTTGTTTTCTTCAACATTTGAAAATATACCCCAAATTTTCTCATCTCATCATCTTCTCACCTTTAAGATTTATTTCTTATATTTCCTTTCTTTGATCCTTTAGATAGTATTCCATTGTCTTATTTAAGAAAAGGGGGATTGGATTTAGGAGAAGTTAAAGGATTCACCTTCTACTCCTTTAATCTTTATTTTAGAGAAGTTAAGTATTTATTTTGATTCCCTTTGCTGTCTTTAAATTTTTTTATTTTTCTGGGTTCAAATGATTTAAGGAAGTTTTTCCTAAGTTTTAAATGTGATTTTTGAAGGTATGTTGGAAGATTGAAGGTGGTGTGCACTTGTTCTAGGATCTTTCTTACATTTGCCTTATTTGCTAATTTGGTAAGCCATTATTGCCTCTTAAGTGGAATGAGTGGGCATGAGGTTGTTGTTGCATTAGATTTGTTGAGGCGTGCTAGATTATGTATGTTAGTGATTTCATAAAGGAGAATATGGCTGGATAGAAATGCAAGGGATTATTTGGTGTATAAAGTATATTGTATGCCTAAATGATGATTTTAACTTATGAGTAGGGTTCTACATGTTATATGATATTTGATAATCCAATTTGACATCTAAATTGATTTGATAAAAAAATCAAATAGCTAATCCGATTTTTTTAAAATCAAATAATTGATCTAATCAATAAAAGATTAAATAAAGATATCCAATTTGATAAACACAAATAATATCCTACCTGATAAATTATATATATATATATATATATATATATATATAGACGCGCACGCACACACACATACATATATACATATACATATACTCTAAACACTATTTATTTTTCATAACATTTTATTGTATATAATTATGTGTATAATTTGAAATAAGAGTGATTGTGTTAAGTAAATTTTATACATTTTAATTATTTTTTGTTAAATATTTAAATATTATCTAAAATTTGGATTTACTAATTGAATATAATGTAATTCAAGACTTGAATCAAATTATTAGATCATATCAATTCAAATTTTATCAACTATTTATTTTTTAATTGAATAATTATCGTCTAATATAAATCTTTTATGGCATACTCTAAAGTTTTGGATATCCTAAGAATTATATGTTATCCTATATGAAATTTTAAACATATGAAGTGTTGGATATTCAAAGCATTTTTTTTTATAACAGATCTTTCAAATATTCAGTCTTTTATTGAATATCTTATCTATAAACACTCTTAATTATAAGCATAATTTGTGTTGATTACTTATTCAAATCATGAAGAGATGTTAGAATATGTTATGGAGTGATTTTAATGCATACTAGTTCATTTAATCATAGGCTAGAATGTTACAAGATTTTATGAGGGACCTTTGAATTTAATATTTCAACCTTGGTACCTTCAGTATACTGATTGTGCATGTCCCATAATGTGTTAAGTGCTTAGTAGGTCAACTAATAAGCCTTATCGGTCAATTGGCAACGCTCTTCTATTGGTCAACTGATATGTCGATCGGTTGATATGTCATCTCAGTAAACTAATTTTCCTATTTTATATATTATTATGACCTTTGTAAGCCGATTCTTGTTCATTATTTGTGGGGAGAAAATTTTTCTCCTTAAGGCCTATTTGGGAATGTTTTAGCATCTTGGTTGAATATGGGTTTGACCTTGGTTATAGAATCTGCCTATATTTTGGTTAGTGAAAAAAAAAGAATAGATGGAAGCTAAATGGTGGATTGTTTAGTTATATATGAATGGATCGTATGGTTATGAATTTGTCTTTGTGTTATAACTAGTTAGCTAATAATGGTCATCACCTTAATTACCCTCGATAGGAAATATGGAGCATTATGAAACCTTTTATGGTTATGTTTGGATTACCTGGCATGAGAAATTTTGGTATGGTTATGGATATGCCTTCATAAAATAATTGGTGAATTAATAAAGGTTATCACCATAATTACCCTCAATGGGAAATATGGAGCATTGTAAAACCTTTTATGGTTATGTTTGGATTATGTAGCATGAGAACCTTTGGTGTGGTTATGGATGTGCCTTCATGACATAATTAGTTAAATAATAAAGGTTATCACTTAATTACCCCTCAATGGTAAATATGGAGCATTGTGAAACCTTTTATGGATATGTTTAGATTATATGGCATAAGGACATTTGATATGACTTTAACTCTTAATACAATAAAATACTAAACACTTAAAAGGGAAAAGAATTCAATTGAGTATATGTTTCTCTAACTCTCGGAGTAGCTAACCAAGGGATAACTATTGGATTATGGTTTGCCTATGGGTAGGGAACCCACGCTGGTTCTGGTACCTCTCTTACTTTACTTACACCACTAGTATACATAAGGGGTTTCGACACTTAAGTATCAACATACTAGGATGGTTGAGATTGCTCATTATCTTGGTTTATATCCAAGAGTAGCAGACAATGATGGTTACCTTTATATAGTTAATTGGTATCCTTGTGTACCAGTGTGCTATCAAGGTTGAGTCCCATGATGGAGAACTTAAGCACTCACTCAAAATTCTCATCAATTCTTGGAAATTCTTATAAACCAACATGGTTATAAACTATGGTACCATCACTCTAAAGAGACAATAACCAAAATGAGTTATAGAGATGTATTAAATGGCTGGCATTATTTATATGAATGATATGGTGATTACATTGACGTGTTGTTTAATTTTCCCACATGAGTATTGAAGATTTAACACATAAGCTAAGTTATGAGTGATTACCTAATCCGATCCCTTGTTCAAAAGTAAGAGGATATACAATGTTGTGATTAGGATCTCATGAATAATTAAATCAAGTGGACCTTATAATTATATTAAGTGGTTGACATTCTCGATGTTCTAATTTACATGCACATGTGTTATCATTCATGATTTCTAAGTCAAGTGATAAGTATGTATATCCATGAATCAATGTCCATCATTAATATGTGTGATTTATCCCCATACACGTACATAGGATGTCTTGTTGAGATTAGCATGTTAATAAATTATGTAAGTATTGGTATGTATAAGCATCAAAGCCATATTGTGAATGTCATGATATTATAATATGAAAGTTTTGGTATGTTAGTGGACAAGAATGTTGGATGTGTGGTTGGTATAACTCATATGTCATTTCTAATATTCATGTGCATGGGTGAGTGTACCATGTTATATGTAGAGCTAGCAAAAGTTGACTCAACCCGACCCAGACCTAACCCGACATTGACCCGATCCGACACTGACCCGATCCCAACCCATGACCCGACCCGATAGCAACCCGACCAGTCACTGACCCGACTCGATACCGACCCAACCCGATATTAACCTGACTCAACATTGACCCGACCCGACATCCACCCAATCTGACCCAACATTAAACCGATCAGACATCAAAATATATTATAATAATAATAAATTACACATATTTTATTATTCATTTAAAGCTTTTAAAAATATATTATTTTATAAATTGTACTTATTTTTCATAATTTTATGCTAGACATTCTTATTTATTAATGATATCCTAATAAGATATATTATTAATAATAATAAACCAAAATAAAAAGGCAAACATCCAGTTTTAAGCCTATAAAATAATTTTTAAAAAGTGTTCTATTACATCCACTGATCCACTTGTATGAAGAAACTCTTAATAGAAGAGCATAATAGTGTCCTTTATCAGTGATCACCCACAAAATCCAATAAACAATAACTATACCCCGTATCAAGAGTATCTCACGTTACAACCCTAAATTTAAAGTTTTAGTTATATTTTTTCTTTTAATTTTATTATTTTAGTTTAAATATAATTTACTATTCTACATTCATCAATTTTAACTTTACAATATCTAATTATTTTTATTAATTATAATATTAATTATTTATATTTTACATTATTTAATTTTTAATTTATATCAATTTATATATAAAAATTAATAATTTATGAAAATATATAAAATTAATATTTAATTTAAATTATGTTTAAATAAATTATTATAATTTTTTTACTATAATAATAATAATTAATAAAAATATTACAATAAAAATACAAATATAATATAATTAATAAAACTATTACAATAAAAATATAAATATAATAACATTAATAAAATAAATATAACTAGAGAATTTAATAAGATAAATTATGTAGAGAAATGAAAATGAAAAAAAAGATGGAATAAATGATATAAAAATTATTGGATAAAAAAAATAATACTTTTTTAGGTAAATTTTTTTACTGCTACTATTAACCGTGTTATATATATATTCTAATAGTATAAATTTAGTTAAAAATATATTAGAAATTATCAAAAATCAACTTCAATGATCCGTACAATAACATGCACTCGTCACGTGTAGCACTTGTGGTCCATGTACTGTATGCATGGATCGAGAACTCGAAATTTTTTAAGCACACAAAATTTGTGGGTAAATTTTTTTTCCCATAACAACAATTCTAAATATAAAGTCCCTAAATTTGAAATTAGAATATATTTTATTACACCAGATGCTTTAAATAAATATTAAACTAGTCGAACTATTATTGTTAGCTTTTTTAATTAAAATATTTTAAAGTAATCAAATATAATACTATTAAAACTTATAAATATATATTATTTTATTGACCTTGTAAAAATAAAACATATATAATATTCTTATTTTACTTATCGTTACTAGTAATCTTATGATTGTATTTAATATATACAATGTAATAAATGATAATTATACATTGCATATTCTTGTTATGCTCACCTTTATTTTATAAAATTATATTTTTTTAATTAATCAAATATTTTAAGTAATCAATTAAATATAATATATGATAAACATCTAATATTTTTACTTTAAAATTTATAAATATTTAAAGTAATCAAATATAATACTATTAAAACTTATAAATATATATATATATTATTTGCCTTGTAAAAATAAAAAGCATATAATATTTTTATTTTATTTATCAGTACTAGTAATCTTATGATTGTATTTAATATATACAATGTAATTAATGATAATTATACATTGTATATTCTTGTTATGCTCACCTTTATTTTATGAAATTATCTTTTTTTAAGTAATCAAATATTTTAAGTAATCAATTAAATATAATATATGATAAACATCTAATATTTTTACTTGTAAAATTTATAAATATTTAAAGAAATCAAATATAAGACTCTTAAAACTTTTAAATATCTTTATTATTTACCTTTGTAAAAATAAAACACATATAATATTCTTATTTACCTTTGTATCTAATATATACAGTGTAACAAATGATAATTATACATTGTAAAGTCTTATTTTGATCATCTTTATTTTATAAAATTATCTTTTTTAAGTAATAAATATTTTAATTTATCAAATAAATTATAATCAATGATAAATATCTTTGTTTGATTCAAAGCGCAATATTTTTTATTATTAAAATTTATAAATATCTTTACTATTTATTTGTGAAAATAAAGCGCATTTAATATTTTTAATTCTTTTATCTGCAATATTAATCTTATGATTGTCTGTCACTAATATTTACGATTTATGAAATGATAATTGCCTGGACTCGAATATGAGTCAACCTGTCAAAACTCGATTCGACCCGACCCATTAAGTTATCCCTTAACTAATCGAATCCAATCCGTCAAATTATATGAAATAACCCCACCCATCAACTTAACTCGAAACAACTCGGACACAGCGGAACTAACTCGTCATATTACATGAAATGACCTGAACGGGCCAAAGCCACCTACTTATGTGAACTAGAAAATGATCCAAAACCAACCCGACCCTACCAGTCAAGTTAACCCGAAATGATCTGGATCCGAGTTTTCTTAACCTGAACCTGACCCGACCCGACCCAACAAATTAACCCGAAATGACCCGAAACTGAAATGACCAGATTTGGAACCAACCCGGCCCGACAAATTGACCCGGAACCAAAATTACCCAACCCGACAAATTGACTCGAAATGACCCGACCCAATACCGACTCGACCCGATAAATTGACCCGAAATTACCTGATCCGACCCGCAAAAGTTAAATGACCCGACCCGCCTGACCCGATTGCCACCTCTAGTTATATGTATCATGTGAAGCACAATGTATGACCTTAGTAGGATAATGCATGGTTATGATGTATGTCTGTCATTGCATGATCTAAACACCCTATAACATTCCACATAAGCATCATGTATCATTACCTAAGTATGTAGGTGTATTTCTAGAGCGACCATGCATGCATTTCACGACATTTAATTATTGAGCTCACAATAAATATGATTTTTCCATGAATTAATGTATATCCCTAAACATGATGCATCTTACCTCTTACAAATGCATAGAAGTGTCGTATTGTGAATATCATGCAAGTTTAGTGTAAGATTGGTATGTTGATATATAAGCATGCTAGACTTATAAAATAAACTGCTGCATTATACGAAATTATGTGCTTCATGTACCTCCATGATAAGGTAACATAGCTCACTCGGTACGTAGCGTATTAAAGTGTCCATTAATTTAGTCATATGTTCAATCCCATGAGTAAGCGGCATTGTTTAGGTTAGCGATGACGGCATGTAGCCATCTAATTTTATTATTATTCAAGGGTACATAAGCGTAGATGTTACAGTACATATCTCCTTTGTTGGTCCTTAATGGACCAGGGAATTTCTCTTGTATTGTCTTCTTTAGTTTTTTTTTATTCCTCTTAATGTATTTTCCGTACTAGTTTTGGATATAGCATGGTCTTGGATTGTAAAATTAAAATACTTCTTATATATTATGTTATCTTATTTGCACACTCTTTCCTATTGTGCTTTACTGGTTTGGATGCTCACCCTTGTTCCTGTCATGAGATGAATAATAAAAAGTCTATCTTATGTTAAGCATAATGATGACACCCCATTTTTCCTATGAGTATTTCCACTTATACAAAAGTTTTAAAATATTTTTTTATAGCAAAAAATGGGGGTGTGGTAATAATCAAGTAGCCAACATACTTCTTATACTTTAGACCCAACAAATCTGAAATCTTGTCCTATGAACTACTTTAAACACCTTTATCTATGAGATAGAAATACACAATTATAGGTTCACTTTCCATCATCTTTCCTTATCCTCATAATCTATGGCCATAGAAAGATTACACTTAGTGCACTTAGTATTCTCTCTACAGATCAAATATGTCATACACTCAATGAATCCTTATAAGCGTCTATGATTGGATAGCATCCTTCCCTTATAATAACATTTATAGCAAATTGTTACATTGATTTGGTTACTCTTATCTAATAGATTTATGGCATATGTTTCTTCCTTGTGCATTTAAATGGCTCTATTTACAACATGTCACTAAAGTTGAAACCTTATTAACTATCAAACATTTATGTTATGTAAGCCTTTATAGTGTTAATTTGTATACAATGAACCCACCATTGTGCTCCCAATTGCTAAAAATGGTAAGATCTGTCAATGACAAAACTTGCATGTTGGCAAACTAGAAAATATACTTGAGTTTACATTCAATTTCACTTGCTCATTTTCGATTTTAGTAATTTTAATATATATTTACTTACAAAATGAATCTATATGAGTTATCATTCATCGAACTCATTATTAAGTGTTCAAAACATATGTTAAAGTACATTCTAAGCATAACCGGCTATTTTTGATCCACTAAATGTTGAACTTGTGCACACAACTATAAAAATCTATTTTAACTATTTCCTTATCCTGTTTACTTATTAAATGAATCCGTGTGTGTTATCATTCAATGAACTAATTTTCAAGTGATATGAACCTAATAACTAAATGTTGTGAACCTAATTGTTAGGTGTTATGAAACTATACTAAAGTCCATTATGAATATAAGTCAACAATTGTTGATAAGTATATTATGAACTTAAGTAAATGATTTTTAATCAGAGAAATGTTGAACATTTGTTGTACCTACAAGTACAACTAGATGAACCTATTTTAACTATTTATCGAACCTAATTCAATTATCAAATGAACTTTTGAGGATTAATTACTCAACTTACGTGGTGAACATAAGTGAATTAAGTGTTGAACTTACACGTGTTACATGATGAACTTATGTGAAGAAATATGTTAAACATAACCGACCCTAATAAATTCTTTTTTACTAGGATGGAAGGCATCTAAAATATGAACTCCATCCAAAAAATAGAGCTTGATTCTAGGACAACAACAACTAACCCTTGTTGTATCTCTAATTCTTTTATCAAGTTTTATAAAGACATGCTAAGATCTAAAGGTTTTGGCTTGGGCATTGTAGATCCAATAGTCATTTTATAGGGTACAATTCTCTGAGAATCTCACAAACATCTCCTCCTTGTCCTAGTCACTTATGAGGAGGTTAAGGAGGCTATTTTTTCTATTCGAGATAATAAATCCCCTAGAGTTAATGGTTTCACATCTGTATTTTTTTTAATTAAGGGAGATTATAGGGGCATACATTACCTTAAATATTCAAAGTTTTTTCACCACTAGGAATCTTCCAAATTAATTCAACATTACCTCCTTAACACTCATTCTAAAAAATAAAATTCCACCAAGGTAAGTGAATATAGTCCGATAGCATGTTGTGGAGTTATGTACAAAATCATTTCTAAAATTTTAAATACCAAATTTAAGTTTTAATGCCATTACTCATTGATCAAGCCTAATATAGGTTTTTTAAGGGCGGAAAAATTGGAGAAAATGTTCTCTTAACTGCAAAGTTGGTTAGGAAATAACCCTAGAGGCATATCTCTCCTATATGCACAATTAAAGTGGATATTAGGAAAGCCTATAACTCAATACATCTCTCCTATATGCACAATTAAAGTGGATATTAGGAAAGCCTATAACTCAATACACTAGGGTTTTTTGCAACAAATTCTTCATGCTGGTGGATTCCCCTTACAAGTAGTTAGATGGATCATGGCCTATGCTACTTAGGTCTCTTATTCCCTGTTACTATATAGGTAGCTAACCCAACCCTTCAAAGGTCAGCAAGGGCTACATCAAGGGGATCCTCTATCTCCTTGTTTGTTTTGGTGGCTGTGTATTTAGCTAGTTGTCTCAATTGTTTGTGGAGTGATAAAGACTTTAATGGATGGCCAAGATGTAAAGGTTTGAAGATTATTAATCTTGCCTTTGTAGATGATATGCTCCTCTTTTGTAGGGGTGATGTAAAGTCAGTTATAGGGCTCCTAAAAGTGGTTAAGGATTTTTATGATCATTTAGGGCTTGTCATCCATCCACAAAAGAGTAATATTTTCTTTGGTGGAGTGGATGAGACTACCAAGACTCAAATTCTACATAGCACCAAGTTCACTAAAGGTAGATTACTGTTCACCTATTTAGGTGTTCCTCTTTCTACTGTAAGGTTAATCTCTTCTCCGCTACAAGGTCTAGTGCAAAAAATTGCAAAGAAGCTAACAAGTTGACACACCCATCTCCTCTCCTATGCTAGTTAATCTTAACTGCTAAAATCTATAATTTTTAGCATGCAATTATATTGGTGCCAAGTCTTTATCCTAATAAAGAATTTGATCCATCAAATTGAGAGCATGTGCAGATAATTTCATGGATCTGTAAGCAGGATACATCAAAGAAAGCACTAGTTGCGTGGAAATAGGTGTGCTCACTGAAGAAGGAGGGTGGTAGTGTGGGCTTAGACTTATTGATGTGCAAATTTGGAATCAGGTGGAAGTGGGGAAGATACTATGGAATATATGCTACAAAAAGACTCCCTTTGGGTCAAATGGTTCCTTTCCATTTACCTAAGCACTCAGTCCTTGTGGTCTTTCGATTCAAACCACTTGTATTTCTCATAGCTACAACAAATCTTCAATTTTAGAGAAAAATTTAGATCCTTATTTGCTGACCAACATGGCATGCCGAAGTTCTTGAAGGGAGATGGAACATATAGCTTCCAGAAAATGTACAAACACATTAGATACAAGGGTGATAAGGTATGGTGGTGGCTCATTGCTTGGTGTAGGCTAGTTGCACCCAAATATCAATTTATCATGTGGTTAGCCATCCAAAACAGAATAATGACCAAGGTTAGACTAAAGTAGTTAAACCTTTTAGAGGATACTGAGTGTTGCCTTAGCACTACAAGTTAAGAGGAAACCATACAACATCTTATGTTTGACTGCCCATATAGTCAAGAGATGTAGAAGAAAATACAAAAATCTTTTAACAAAAGAGATAATTGTAACACCCCAAAATTCACTATATTTTTTTTTCTTAAAGCGGAAGCAATTAAATTAGAAACACTGAAAACCTGTGAATTCTGGGAATGTTACCGCCACACTTAGTACCAGACCGGTTCACTCCGATCGTTCCAGTACCAAGTGCTAAGGCTAAGAAAAGAAAATCAGTTATAAATCAATACAATCCAAATTCCAAATAATCATTAACCGATTGTAAAACAAAATCAGAGTACGCATCAAGAATCATGAATCAAATAAAAATCAGAGTGCGAAATCCAAATTCGTCGAAGGGAATAATCTTACAATCAATAAAATGTTCATTTAAAATACTCAATCAAGTAATAAATCATAAGCGGTAAATTCGATACACCAGAAATAACATAATGAAATAAAATCACATGAAGAGGAAATACGGCCACGACACTCTCGAACTTCGAGCCAAAATGCTCAACACTCAACCCCGACTGATGTCTCGCCCACCTGCACAAATTCAGAAGGCATACTACTCGTGGGAATGAGCAGCACCCATGAAAAGGGTGATCAGTACGCTACGTACTGAGTAAGGTAACCGAACACTAAGACCAACACATAAGCACATAAATTCATGCATGAAAATAAAAGATTATAAAGACCAACACCATAGCATAAGGCATACGATCATTTAGGTAAAAGTACAAAGGCACATTCATAATCCGAATTAATTACTTAGCTAATCTTTTCTCAGAATCGATACACACCATGTCTTTTATCAAATCCATGTAAGTACAGGAACACCCCACTATTTTAGCCGGTGGGCCGGTCACTTGCGGGACAAGGTCCACACCACTATTATTCGCCGGTGGACCGGTCAATCATAGGGTAAAAACCCTAACCACTATTTCTGACCGGTGGATCGGTTTGGTTCCTGCTCACATGGTGTTCCACTGTAAGTAGTTAATATCTTTTAAGTATCTTTAACAAACTCGGGTTCGTTTTTATTGAGCTCGAGTCCCCCACTATTATTCGCCGGTGGACCGGACACTTGCGGGACAAAGTCCACACCACTATTATTTGCCGGTGGACCGGTCTCACATAGGGTATTAACCCTAACCACTATTCCTAACCGGTGGATCGGTTGGACCCGGCTCAATAATCTTTCACTTTAAGTGATTAATGTCTTAAATATTTTATTCAAAGATTTCACCCTGGACATGCATGAGTCATCACACAACACAAATCATAAAATTCCACCATCATAATTACACTTTAATTACCACATGCACAAGGTAATACAAAAACCCTAATCAGCCACCCCAGACCTCGATTAACCACACAAACCATGGTTAACCACTCCAAACCCTATTTAACCATAACCACCATAATTAGCCACTTCATGCCTTAGTTAATCATAACAACCCACAATTATCCACTCCAACCTTAGTTAATCACAACAACCCAGAGTTCATCACTCCAAACCCTAATTAATCACAACAACCTAGAGTTCATTACTCCAAACCCTAATTCAATCTCTTCCATATCCTCATAATGCTCCACGTACTATTTTTCATCCAAATTAGTTCAACACTCGAATAATACTTACAGTACCTTCCTTACATCCCAAATTAACTTTCCACACGTAAATTTCATACCCATGCAGACATTAATCCCCCCATGCAAACCTTCACATCTTTTTCATGCAAACCCTAAAATTCCATGTGAAACCCTAATTTTAACCATGCAAACCCTAATACCACAATATAACCATAAATACCACCATACAAACCTTAGTAACATCAACCCAAGATTCTGTCATATAAAACCCTAAATTCAATCCATAGAAAAACCCAAGATTTGTCCACATAATACAATTGATTAGATTCTCCCCTTTCATAACCACAATTTAGATTCCCCCATACAAAACCATAAGTTAGATTCTCCCACATAAATTCATAATTTAGAATCTCTCAATAAAAACCATAAATTGGATTCCCCCAAACAGATTATAAATTAGATTCCCCCAATCAAGTCATAAATTAGATCATCCCATATAATATCATAAATTGCATCCTCCCAAATAACATCATAACTTAGATTCTCCTAAACAAACCATAAGTTATATTCTTCCTCATAAAACCATACATTATATTGTTCCTTATAAAACCACAAAATCAGGTCAAATTACCTCCCTTAGTCAACTTCTTTCCCCATCTTTATTTTTCATCCTTTTTCCCCACACAACCACATCGACATTCTCACATGCACGTCTTACATTATTACAACACATATCATCATACATAAATAATACACATGCCATGCAAAACACTTCAAGTCCACGTCATATCATATACGACATAATTAATAATCATAAACATGGAATGCATAGCATATGAAGCATATAGTTCATATAAGCACACAATGGCCTTAGTAAACCCTTACCTAAAATGTCACCGGTCTTGGAGCAAGCTCCTATACCACTTGAGGGCTTGGACCAAATAATAACATATTGATAACAATAACATTAACAAAATTATAACTTTACTAAAGATATAGAATTAATATAAATATTATAAAATCTGATAATATAGGGTTAAAGACTTTTCCCTAATAATAATAAAGATACTAAAATAGTAATAGCTAAGATACTAAGATAATGTAACAACAATATAATAAGAGTAATAATAATAACAAAAGTAATAGTAAAGTATTTTTAATATTAATTACAAAATAATAATAATGGTAATTCGAGATAATAAAATACTAATAATAACAATAATGATAATAACACCTTAATATTATTAATTAAGATAATGACAATAATAATAATACTTATAATAATGACAAAATCGAATTAAAATATATTAGAGCTTCAGACCCTTAGACTGGTGGGGATAGGCGGCACCTGCGGTGGTTCGCGGCGGCGGCAGCGGTGGCCGGAAAATTAGAAGAAAAGAGGGAAAGATGCATGTTGGGAAAAAGATAGGGAGAATTGAGGTGATATAAGAGGTGTTTATTGTTTCCCAGGAGGAGAGGGACAAAATGATGGTGGTGGTGCAGCCAAAGGTGGCGGCGCACGGCGGCGGGAGGCGGTTTAAGGCTTCGGGGTCAAAATTCCGGCGAGAACGAGCAGCCAACTTGGCACGTCTATGGAGGCTCGTGCAAGAAGAATCGAGGGGTTATAATGGTTTAGTTAATTAGATGACGTTTCAGGGAAGAAAATGAAATGATTTGGTGGCGCTGAGGTTGGCTGAAGGCGGCGGAACAGACGTCTGAAGTTGGGGTGGCGGCAGCTCGGGCCGAGGGTTTCGGGGAAGAAAAACTCTAAAAACTCCTATAACAAGGCTATTTATAGATGGTGGATGGGATAATGAGGGGCTGGAGGTCGACATGGAAGTGTTAAATGCAAGAATTTGGGTGGCCGGTGGCAGAAGATGGTCGGGCACCGTTTGGTTAGCTTCGGGGTTTCGAAAGGTTGGGGAGGAGAAACGACCGAGATTTAACGTCAAATAATTATATGAAGTTATTTCTGGAGTTAAGAGGAAGGCAATGAGACAAGAAACGGCCGGTATTATTGACCGTAACCGGAGATGCCATTGACGGGGTCGAAGGTGCAGCAGCGTCGACGGAGGAGGAAGGAGGAAGAAGGAAGAAGGAAGGGAGGCGGCCGGTCGGCCGGGGAAAGAAAGAAAAAGGGGAGAACCGGGCCGGTTCGCGCGCGGTCGAGGAGGCGTTAAATGAAACGACGAGCTTCATCTTAAACGAAGTTAAAACGCGGCGCGGCATGGGGCGGAAGAAGGGCGACGGGCGCGAGGGGTAACGGATTAAATGGAACGACGAGTTTCGGCGACAAACGGAACAAAACGCGGCGGTGAGTTGGCAGAAGAAACCGCCGCGCGGGCTGGGCCGAAGAAGGAAGAAGAAAAGAAAAGAAGAACTGGGCCGCGCCAGGCCCAGTCGGGGAGAAGAAGAGGAAAAAGAAAAAGAAAGAAAAAGGAAGAAAAAGGTAAGGAAAAAGGAAGAAAGAAAAAGAAAAAGGGAAAAAAGAAAGGAGAAAAAAATTTAGATTAGGGCTAATTAAATTAATCTGAATATTTAGAATATTTAAAAATAATAATATTCAAATAAAATAATATTTAAATTCCTTTTTAGGCTAAAATAGGATTTTTAATAAATTTTCCATGAATTCCATTTTAATTAGCAAAACACCCTATTTTTCTTCCATTAAATTATTTATAAAATCAATATCAATTTAAAACTATTTTCCCATTATTATTTTAAATAAAATAATTTATTTAATTAATTTCCAAAATAACATATTTAATTATCCAAAATACCAAAATTTCTCTAATAAAAATACTTACAAAATTCTTCTTAATTTTTCCTAATGAATACCTTTTTATTTTAATAAAATTAATTTATTTAAATAATTTTTCTATTAAACTATTATTTAAATATAATTTATAAAATTAGAAATTTTCGGGGCATTTCAATAATCTTCATTCTTGGGATACTAAAATAAAGATCTTAGCCAAAATCAGGAAACAATATAAAGAGAAGAAGGATATATTTCTAGCTCTTTTTATCACTTTCGTAGGATTTATTTGGCATGAAAGTAATTCTAGGATCTTTTGTAATAGGGCTCAATCTTCCTATTTGTTTCTTAAAGATATATGTTTTATAGTGTTGAGTAGAAGTTTTGCCCCATATAGAGTCAATAAATACGATTAATAGAAAGATTGTATAGATTATTTGGTGGTCTAATTATAGGTTGTATAGCTCTTTGAATTTTGGTAGTTATAAATGCTTTACTTACCAAAAACAAATATATATAATTGATTTTACTTTCAAATTCACTTGCTCATGTTTGATTTTAGTAATTTTAATATATATTTAGTTACAAAACAAATATATGTGAGTTATCATTCAATGAACTCTTTGTTAAGAGTTGTGAATCTAATAGTTAATTATTATGAACCTAATTGTTAAGTGTTATATAATTACGTTAAAGTACATTCTAAATATAAGTTAGTTATTATGGATCCACTCAATGTTGAACCTATGTTAAACATGTGCATACGACTGGATGAACATAATTTAACTATTTCTTAATCCTATTTACTTATTAAATGAATGAATTACGTAAGTCATTATTCGTTGAACTAATTGTTAAGTGTTATGAAACTAATAATTAAATATTGTGAAATTATTTTTTATGTGTTCTAAACTTATATTAAAGTGTATTTTGAACATAATGTTGAACTTAAGTACATAATTAAGCAATTATTGATAAGTACATTTTAAAGTTAAGTTAATGATTTTTAATCCAAGAAACATTGAGCATATGTTGAACTTAGGCATACAACTAGATGAACATATTTTTATTTTTTACTAGAGGATAAATACATTCTCATAATATGTTAGGATAAATTCTACTTGGGTACATTGACATTTGAACTAATATATTTTAAGTATCTTGTATTGTTAATAATTCACTAAGGTATCTTCACATTTTATTTTCATTTCACATGAGTATATAAATAGTAAAATAAATTATTATTTTTTATTCTATTGAGGTATCCTTGTTCTATTGATTATTACACTTTCATATTTGATATATGAAGATGATGATCGTTTTATAGTGTTATTAATTACTAGCCAATTTATCCTAAATATAACTAATGCTTTACTCTTTTTATTCTTCTTTATGTCAACTTACATGATTTTGTTTATGTAAAGCCAATAGAGGAAATAAGGACTAGTTTATGCCAAATGTCATGCTTCTCAAAGACACAATCACTTGCCACAATGATCATTTTTGTCAATTTATCCCAAATTTAAAGTTCATTTGTAATCAATGAAAATATAATGCAGTTATGAGTAGAGCTATGTTATAGTATATTTTTGAATTCACATTCATAACTTTTTAATTAATTTCCATATTTTTATTTACGGATTAGCATAATATGTTTAAAAAAATATTGAATAAAGCATGATGGATATTCGTTGTCTCATAACTTCATAAACAACCAATAGCCAGGTAGTTAGAATGACAAACCTAGTAACTATACATGGGATATCAACAACGGTATAGGAAGATATCATAGAGAATGAAATGCCCCAAAATTTTATAATTTTAAAGATTATATTTAAATAAGGTTTTATTTGAAAATTTAATTTAATAAATTATTTTTACTAAAATAAAAGGAAATTTATTAGGGCAAATTAATAAGAAATTTTATAAATATGTTAAGTAAAGGAAATTTGGGTATATTATCTTATTAAAGATTTTAATTTGGAAATTTATTTAAATAAATTATTTTATTTAAATTAATTAAGAGAAAATAGTTTCAAATTAATTTTAATTTTATAAATAATTTAACTTGATAAAATTAGAGTACTTTGATAATTAAAATGGAATTTATGAAAAATCCTTTAAAAATCCTATTTTAGCCTAAAAAGGAATTTAAATATTATTATTTTTAAATACCCCAAATATTTTAATTTATTTATTTAACTCAACCTTCCTATTTTTTTCTCTCCTCATTTTTCCTTTTTCCTTTTCTTTCTTCCTTTATCTTTCTTTTTCTTTCTTTTCCTTCTTCTTCTTTCCTTTTTCCTTGTTCTTCCCCGAATTGGGCCTGTTGCGCCAGCCCAGTTCCCTTTTCTCCTTTATTTTCCTTTGGTGTGGCCTAACCCATGCATCGTCGTCCGTCCTCCCCCTCGCTACGCCACGTTTGGACTCCTTCTTCCTCTCGAACGCTCCGTTTGATTTCATTCGTTTACCGTTGCATTCAACAGCACCATTCCACCAAAACGCCGCATCTCGTTTATTCTGCCACCCTTACGTCGGCCCGGTATCCTCTTCCTTTTCCTTCTTTATTTTTCTTTCCCCTGAACCGCCCAGTCCAACCTCCCCCATCTTCTTCTTCCTCTTCCAGCCCGACGCCATAACTACACCTTCCTCCTTCCCCCGAAAATGGCACCGCCGGCCACACGTGTCGTGATCTGCATTTCTCCCACCCATTCTCTTCCTCTCGATGCACACTTCATTTTGAAATGCCCCACTCTCCATTTCTTCCCCACGTTTGCCCCCATTTCCCTCGTGAAGGTCAGGAAAAATTTTGAATTTGTGTCACTCGATCAACGACATAACCAACCCAATTTCCCACCGAATTTGACCTTCTGGGAACCTCCAACACTCGAGCCTAACCTCCACCATTATAAATACCCCTCATATGGCCTGGGTTCAAGATTTCTTTCCTTGAAATCCTAAGCACCCGTCTGTGCGCCACCGCACCTTTAGACGCCCCATTCTCCACCGTTAGCCAACCTCGCCGCCTCTTCTTCCAAACTCTTCCCTGCAACACCCTCTAATTGACTAAACCATTTGCATCCTTCGATCCTCCTTGCACAGGCCTCCATAACCGTGCAAATTTTGCTAGTTCTCTCGCCAGAATTTTTACCCCAAAACCTTAAACCACCATCCACCACCACATCCGCCACTTCTGCCACCCTCTAAATCACCCAATATCTCCTGCTAAGTCTCCTCCATCGACCCATAAACTTATTTTATTTTTCTCCTTCCCCCTTCCCTCTTTTTCTTCATTTTCACCCCTCTTAGATCACTTTTTCGGCCACCTCCGGGAACCACCGCCGGTGCCACTCATCCCCTCCGACTCAAGGTGAAACCCTAGACCTTTTCAACACTTCTTTTCAATTTATTGATAATTATTCTACTTTTATCCTAATTTTTAATTTTAATTTGATCTTAATTATTATTATTATTATTATTATTATTATTATTATTATTATTGTTATCAACTGTATCCTAATTGCTAAATTTTGTTGACAGGTTTGGGAGTATTCTTGAATTAGATAAATTATTATTCTCAAATTTTGGTTATTTAATGAAATTATTACATGTTTACTATTATTATTAATAATAATATTATTAGTGTAATTATTTATTTAATATTGTAATTATTTCAAGAGGGGTAGAAACCTAAAATTTTAATTAAGTCTTGCACCTTTGCTTTTTATTACTATTATTAACATTTTTAACGTTATTACTAATTATATTATTATTATTATTATTATCTTTATTAACTTTTATATTATAAGTATATATATAATATTAATATCATTATTACATTTTCGAATAGTATTATTATTAAATGGGGTGATTTTGAAAGCCACCTTGTAATCTTAAGATTTATGGTATTATTAATATTAATATTCTACTAATAAAAGTATTATTAATAATTTTTTTACTTTTATTATTATTATTATTATTATTATTACTACTACTACTACTACTACTACTACTACTACTACTACTACTACTAGTAGTAGTAGTAGTACTATTATTAATACTATTTTGGTGAAGGGTAGAAACCCTTATATTACCACCCTTTCGAATGAAAATAATAATTTATTTGTATTTTTAAGTAATATTTTGTATAGTCAATTATTATGCAGTATTGTTTTAATTAAAAACCAAATCTTAGAATAAGTTAGAAAATAATAAAACTTTATAAGGGATCCTAATTCTAGTATACTTTTATATAATAGGTGAACCCAGTCAAACCCCTCAAGTGGAATAGAAACATGCACCAAAACCGGTGACAATTTAGGTAAGGGTTTACTAAGGCCATTTGTGTGTTTATATGCATTAGGTGCTTCATATGCCATGTATTCTATGTTTATTATTATTAATTATTTTGTATGGGGCATGATTATAGAGTTGAAATATGTTGGTATGAATAAATCATGGCATGAGGACTATGGGTATGTTTATGTTATCATTATTGTATGATGTGGCCTTAAGACATACATATTAGGGTTGTAAAATAATGATGGGGAGTGTAACAATGTGGCGTTATGGTTTTGCATGAAATGGCATGGTGTTAGGGTTTGCATGGAATGACATGATGTTAGGGTTTTGCATGAAATGGCATGGTGTTAGGGTTTGCATGGAATGACATGATGTTAGGGTTTTGCATGAAATGGTATGGTGTTAGGGTTTGCATGAAATGGCATGGTGTTAGGGTTTGCATGAAATGGCATGGTGTTAGGATTTCGCATGAAATGACATGATTTTAGGGTTTGCATGGAAGTGTAGTCTACGTGAAGCTAGGGTTTGCATATGAATTAGGGTTGCATGGAAGTGTGGTCTACGTGAAGCTAGGGTTTGCATATGAATTGGGGTTGCATGGAAGTGTGGACTACGTGAAGTTAGGGTTTGCATGTGGATTAGGGTTTGCATGGAAGTATGTCTACATGGAGTTAGGGTTTGCATGGGAGCTAGGATTTGCATGGAAGTGTGGTACGTGGAGTTAGGGTTTGCATGGGAGATAGGGTTGCATGGATTTAGTCATGCATGTCTAGGCAAATTTTTGTGAATGAAAAATGTTTTTGAATAAAATACTTAAGACACTAATCTCTTAAAGTGGAAGATTATTGAGTCGGGTCTTGACCGATCCACCGGTCAGGAATAGTGGTTAGGGTTTTACCCTATGTGTGACCGATCCACCGGTTATAATAGTGGTTAGGACATGAGGTCCTATGTGTGATCGGCCCACCGACAATAATAGTGGGGTGACTCGAGCTCAATAAACACAAACCAGAATCGTTGAGGCTCTTAAAAGATACTAATTACTTATAGTGGAACACCATGCGAGTAGGAACCAGACCGATCCACCGGTCAGGAATAGTGGTTAGGGTTTTACCCTATGTGTGACTAATCCACCGGTAATAATAGTGGTTAGGGCATGATGCCCTATGTGTGACCGGCCCACCGGTTATAATGGTGGGGTGTTCTTGTACTCGTATGGATTCGATAAAAGGCATGGTGTGTATCGACTCCTGATAAAAGTAAGATTAAATAATTTAACTAGATCTTCTTGGGCCTTATGTGTGGACTTGTTGATTTTGGACTATGGTTTTCACCTTATGCTTTTTATGTACCATATGTATGAGTTGTAATTGTATGTGATCCTTATCCTGCATAATTTAATGTGTTATATGCCAACCTTAGTATTCGGTTACCTTACTCAGTACGTAGCGTACTGATCACCCGTTTCATGGGTGCTGCTCATTCCCATGAGCAGAAGGCCTGTCTAATCTGTTGCAGGTAGGAGATACCTACTTTGATGCTATCGATGTCTATGGAACATCAGGAAGGGCAGAGTGATAGCTGGGCTGGATAAATCTCTAGAGTGACGTGGCCATGTATTTTTTTAAATTTATAACTCATGTTACTTTTATTATGTTTGAATTGTCGAAACAATTTTATTTATGTTGCTCAATTATTATCTGGAAAAACAATAGTTGGTATTTCGAATTATGTAAGATTTGCATGTACTCTGATTCTCGTTTTTATAAAATTATATTTCTATGGTATTATTAATAGTGTTTTCTTAGCCTTAGCACTTAGTAACGGAACGGTCGGAGAGAACCGGTTTGGTATTAAGTGTGGTGGTAACATCCCCAAAATTTACACATTTTTTAAAGCAATACTCATAAATTAAAACCATAAATTTCTGGGGATGTTACCGCCATACTTAGTACCAGACTGGTTCACTCCTACCGTTCCGGTACCAAGTGCTAAGGCTAAGAAAACACTATCAGTAATACCATACAAATTCAAATTTATAAAAAAAAATGGAGAATCAGAGTACGCGCAAGTCTTACATAATTCGAAATTCCAACTATTATTTTTCAAATAATAACTAAACAACATTAATAAAATTGTTTCTGCAACTTAAACGTAATAAAAGATAACATGAATCATAATTTTAAAAAGGACAAAAACCACATCACTCTAGAAATTGATTCAGCCCAGCTATTACTCCTCCCTGCTAAGATGATTGGTCCTAACTATACTAGAATCAATGTGGCTTCCAACACTCTACAGCTTTGTGTCCCTGCTCCCCACAATTTAAGCAATTAATTAATCTGTCGACGCAGTTCCTTCCCGGATGGACCCGACTACACCTTATGCATACTGGGCCTTGTGGGGGTCCTTGGTCTCTATGGTGATCTCTCGGTGGTGGCCTCCTGAACTCTCCGACCTTGGGCTGGTTCCTGCTCCCAAAACTCTAAGCTTCTGGCTTCCTCTTCCCATTGCTTTAAAAAAAATGTGTAAAATTTGGGGGTGTTACAAAGAGAGGTAGAAAACAACAATGGTCTTAAAATTTAACCACCATCATATGCTCTACACATTTTTCGTATATTTTTTATGGATGAAAGTTTTAGGTTAGAACGATAAAGAATACGTTTATATTTGTTATAAATTGTAACATTCCCAAAATTTACTATTAAAAAAATTTATTTTTAAATATTATAAGCGAAAGCTAAGATAGTAAATTTTAAGCTGCTACCACCACACTTAGTACCAAACCGGTTTCCACTACCTTTATGATACCAAGTGCTAAGACTAAAATGTTACTTTACTTAAATTTCATGAATACAGTTATAAAATAGAGTAGTGCAATAGTTAGGAATGTTAACTCACCTTCCAAAAAAAACCCACAACTAATTACAAAAAAGAATCAGTGGAAAGGAAAATACAAAAATCTTCTAGTTCAAGTCACCGTTATGAATCCCTAATAACCCTACACTCTCGACCCAAAGAATAACATTGAAAAGAGCTTGCAAGATACCCTACAAAGGTAACTACTCGTTGAATAATCAAGGGCTCAATAAATGAACCCTATAGTACTATGGTATTGAGTACCCCATTATACGAGACAAATATGTAAGGCCAGCATGCAACACACTAGATACATCACATCAACTATATGAACAGAAATTATGCATAAGGTAAATGAATTTATGATAATCATGCATATAACTACATGCTTAAAGATCATACACTACCAATACTCATTCACCTAGAAGTAATTGAAATATACCAATGGAACATCCAAGTGATGTTCTTTATAGTATAATTAGAAATCCACATCATCTTCGATAATATACACAACCCACTTAATTCATAGGTGGGTCCATCAATACAATCCAATACACACACCATTACCGGTAGGCACAAAGGCTGCTACCAAATCACAAGTAGGCTCAAAGGCTACTACCGGATCACAAGTAGGTTCAAAGGATACTACCAAAAGGAAACTACCAACTCACAGGTAGGTACAAAGGTTGCTATTGATACATACATAGGCTCAAAGTTTACTACCAAAACATGTGCAGGCTTAAAAGCTATTGCTGAAATACAGGTAGACTCAAAGGTTACCACCAACTCACAGGTAGAGACAAAGGCTACTACTGATAGACATGTAGCCTCAAAGGCTACTTTCGAAACATAGGTAGGCTCAAAGGCTACTACTGATATAGAGGTAGGCTCAAAGGTTGCTATAAAAATACATGTAAGCTCAAAGGCTACTACCAAAATATCATAATAATAATTTCTATTCAATTATCAAACAATTTCATTTTATTTATTTACTCAAGGGAGATATCACGGACCCGGAGACACTGAGGTACCCCAATCATACTGGTCCTTAAGAGTAGCATAATATCCTACCAACTATCAACCTAGGGATACAAAGGTACCATTGTCGCACTAGTACGCGAAGGTACACAATACCCTATCGATAAGTACACATAATCCATAAGTATGCATACCCTTTACTTAGATTCATAGAGCTAAATAAAATAAGATGTAGGGTCTGGTTGAGGCACTAAGGCACATCGAAAAAATCTAGAATAATCATGGGCTAAACCACGTCCTTATGGTAGCAACCCCTAAAGACCCACCATTCCCAATCTTAAGGTCTTTCACTTTAAGTATTAGTATTTTAATTAGAGTGACCACAAAATGCATACATTAATTACATACTTGACCATTTTTATTTATTTCCAACATTATGAAGTAACCATGATCAAGATCATTGTCAATATTAACATAAGAAGTCCCCTAAGGCCATCCCAGGCTCAAACACTCACATTAGACAATTTAGGTCAAAATGATAAAAATACCCCTAAGGATAAGGCTACCTCTTTACCATCCATTCCATCACAAACTTCATTTTATTTTATCAACATGATATAAAAATGATAGCACACCACAACTAAACTATTGATCATAAATTTAAGTTACCCAACACACTAAATGACCATTTTACACATAAAACCCTAACATGGGCTTTTAGAATAACTAAACACACATTCTCATATTTAAATCAACAATTAAATTGTATATTTATAAGAAAAACGTCACAGCATGCCTCAATTTACCAACTACCCTTAAGTCGTGCAATAGTAATAATTATGTTGAAACATGTACATCTAATATAGCTAGACCCATAAACTCATGCTTAATAATGAACATCACATATTATGCATATACATTAGCATATTCATCAAGGTACACTCCAAATATCCAAAATACACCTAAACCCTATGATATTCATAATCATGCTTGAACATGTGATACTAAGACAATAAATCCCATATTCACATATTTAACATCTATTAATATTTATCATGCATATTTATTAAACTATTTACTAGAGTGAATGAAAAATTACTAAAATATTCCTAAAACATGTAATATTGATTATCATTCTGAATTAGCTGATACTAAGACAATAAACTCCTATTCTCACATTTACCGTCATTTGATGCTTATCATGTAATTTTATTGGACAAATTACCATATTACATGTAAAAATACCAAAATATCCCTAGACCATATAGTATTGATTGCTATGCTCAAATAAGTGATACTAATATAATCAACCCTTATTCTTATATTTAACATCAATTAATACTCATCATGCGTATTTATTTGAGTAATCCCCTGGTACATATAAAATTACTAAAATGCCCCTAGGTTATATAATATTACTACTCGTGCCCAAACATATGTTACTAATACCACAAATCCCTATTTTCATACTTGGCACCGATTATTACTTACCATGCATATTTATTAGGATAACCCCCATTGCACATGCAAAATACCAAAATACCCATAGGTTATATAATATTAATAATAATCATGAAACATATATTTTTAATGCCACAAACCCCTATTATCATTCTCAACACCAACTAACACTTATCATGCATATTTACTAGGACAATCACCACTATTCATTAAAATTACCAAAATATCCCTAGGCCACAAAATATTAATCTTCCTAATAACACATGTATTTATAATATACCAAACACCTATCTCCATTCTTAGCAATATTGATAACACATTAGGCATCCTAGTTAAGGTTAAACAATATGATGTATCTAAGTGACCAAATTGGTCCTAGGGCTCATAGTTGTAATACATTTTACTACAAGTGTCCATAACTACTTAGCATAGCATTTTATATATACATAACATCCATCATCAAACATTAAATCCCTTCTTAATCACCCTCTCTCACACATCACATCATATCCAAGATAACATGGATTCTTTTTTCATTTTCAAGATAACATCAATAATCATGAGATTATTTGTAACACATTATGTAAAAAATCCTAATGTGCTAGTATATGATAATTCAAACATTTTAGTGGGGCATAAATGTTACCTTATTTCTAGCAAAAGACTAAACTTTACTAGTATCTGATTAACAATGCTTAGACTCATAAAATTTTGTAAGTAAAAATGATATCATAAATACAATATTAATATTAGATAAATGAAATAATAATTTTTATTAAAAATATTTATTAAATATAATATTACCAAACTACCTTTATACCTTAATGTTATCCTAAATACACAAAATACACACTGCATAACTCACGTTGCATGTGCAGCGTGAGCCATATAGAATAGAAGAAGTGGATAAGTGAAATGGAATAAGGGGAGAATGGAGCTGGCTTGGATAAGGTTGGTGGGAGGTGTTGATTCTGGTTGTTGGGTGCATGAGGTGAGGTAAGAGGTGGCTGGCGGTTGGAGGTCATAGTGTAGATGGCTCGAAGACAAGGGAGATAACAATATGGGCTATAGGAGGAAGGTGCATAGAAGGGAAGAAGAGGAATAAAAGGAGAATAAGAGAAAGAGAAGGGGGAGAGGTAGAGGCAGGTGCATGTCGGGCGGTTATGGGTGATGGTGAAGGAGGGGAGGTCAAGGTGGTGGCAAGCAGCTGGGAGGAGCTTTGGCGGTGGAGGAAAGGGAGGGGAAGGGCGGTCGAATACAAAGGTGGTGGTTGTAGGGGATGTCGAAGGGAAGAAAAGGAAAAAGGGAGGTGGTTGCAGGGTAGGTTGGTATTGGTTGTTTGGGCAGTGTAGGGAGGAGGTAGGGTGGAGGAGCTAGCGGCATGGAGGTTGGGTTGGTGTTGTAGGCGACGAAGGTGGGCGTAGGGGTGTATAGAAGGAGAAAAATAGGGGCAGAAGAAGAAGGGAGAAAAAGAGAAGAGAGGGCTGGGGAGAGAGCTGAGCACGAGGGAGAAGTGAGGAAAGGAATAAGAGAAGAAGAGGAGGAGGAGGACGAGGAGGAGAGGGGATCAGTATGTAGGGCTAGGTGCAGTGCAAGGGGTAGAGCAAGAGTATGTAAGGTTGAAATGGAAGGAAAAAGGGCACTTAGGGAAGGGAAGGTCATGGGTTGCTGGGCCAAAAAAGGAATGGACAGGGATGACAGGGCGAAGGTGGTATAGGGAATCCGGTTGGGCAAAGGGGGTGGCGTGCAGGCTTGCAGGGGTGCAAGAGGAATAAGGAGGTGTGCGAAGGGGTATAGGGAGTGTTTGTGAAATGCCCCAAAAATTTCTAATTGTATAAACTACATTTAAAGGATATTGATTATAAGAATTATTTAAATAAATTATTTTTAAATTGAATTAATTAGGGAAAATCAAGAAGAAATTTATAAGTATTTTTATTAGAAAAGAATTTGGGTATTTTAGTTAATTAAGCATTTTATTTTGAAAATAAATTAAATAAATTATTTAAAATAAGGAGAAAATAGTTTTAAATTAATATTAATTTTATAAATAATTTAATTAGAGAAAATTAGGATGTTTTTCTAATTAAAAAGGAATTTATGGAAAATCTTTTAAAAATCCTAATTTATCCTAAAAAGGGATTTAAATATTATTATTAAATATGTCAAATATTATAATTAATTTAATTATCCCAAACCATTATTTTTCCTTTTTCCTTTTTCTTTCTTTTTCTTTCTTCTTCGTTTCTTTTTCCCTTTTTTTTCCTTTCTTCTCACCAAACTGGGCCAGCCCAGCGACCCAGTTCCTCTTTTCCTTTCCTTCCCTTCGCGCAGCCCAGCTTGCGCAGCAGCATGCGTGCCTCACCCAGCGCCGCGTTTTGGGTTTCATTTCACTGAAACTTGTCATTTTATTTAATGAACTTTACCCTCACGCCCGGTCTGGACCGTGTTCTCATCTTTATTTTTTTCCGCGAACCGCCCGGCCCGACCCCATCGTCTTCTTCCCTAGTCTTCGCACCAGCCTGACACCACCGACCTGCAACAACGTTGCCGGCGCCTGGTTTTTCGCCGGCAATCTAGCCCGATTTGACCGGCCTTTTCCTCCCTTTCTCTTTCCATAAACCCCATCAACTATCCCTTTTGTCGCGTGATACTCTCTCTCTCCTGCCCAACCCCTTTCCCCCGTTTTGACTCCCACCGGCCAACCCTCGCCTCTGGTAAGCCCGAACCCTACTTCCTTATCCCCTCACCGACCTAAATAACCCTAACCTCTCCTCTAACTCTATAAATATCCCTCATAATAACCTATATCGAGACTTTTGTTTTCATAACCCAAAATCCCGACCTTGCCACCACCTCTACTTCAAACGCATCTCCCTCCGCCTCTGGCCAACTTCGTCACCCTTTCTGGCTACCCGTGTCATCCTTGCACCGCCCTCTATCTAACCAAATCTATCTCGCCCTTCGATTCTTCCTGCACAAGCCGCCCTAGTTGTGCGAAGTTCTCTTCTCGATCGACCCCGTTTTCTGCCTCCGCCACCTTGGCGCCGCCATTAGCCACCTCCTCTGCCGCTAAGGCCTTTTATGTGCTTATGTGCATTATTTGCTTTGCATGCTATGTATCCTATATTTATTATCATTAATTATTTTATATGTGGTATGCCATGGAGTTGAAGTATATTTTTGTATGGCATGTGTACTATATATATGTGACAATATGTGTTGTGACCCTATAAGACATGCATGAGAGGATGTCGGTGTGGTTTGTATGGGAGAAAAGATGAAAAGTATGATGGGGAAAGAAGTTGACTAAGGAGAGTGAGTTGACCTAAATTTTATGGTTTTATAAGGAATAATCTAGTTTATGATGCTATTTGGGAGAATTTAATTTATGATATTATATGGGAGAATTTAATTTATGATGATAATTGGGAGAATCTAATGTATGATGTTATATGGGAGAATCTAATTTATGGTTTGTTTGGGAGAATCTAGTTAATGATGTTATTTGGGAGAATGTAATTTATGATATTATATGGGAGAATCTAATTTATGATTTGTTTGGGGGAATCTAATTTATGGTTTTGCTTGAGAGATTCTAATTTATGATTTTATGTGGGAGAATCTAACTTATGGTCTTGTATAGGAGAATCTAATTTGTGGATATGAAAGGGGAGAATCTAATCAATTGTATTATGTGGAGAAATCTTTGGGTTTTAAATGATTTGAATCTTTGGGTTGGTATGGTTTGAACTTAGGGTTTGGCATGGAAAAATCTTTATGGTTTGAATTTAGAGTTGGTATGGACAAATCTTTGGGTCTTATATGGTTTGAATTTATGGTTTTGTATGACGGAATCTAGGGTTTGCCTGGTGGTATTAATGGATGTAAGTTGATATTAGGGTTTGTATGATAATATTAAGGTTTGTATGGTGGTAATTATAGTTGTATGGTGGTATTAGGATTTACATGGTGACATTGATGGTTGTATGGTGGTATTAGGGTTTGCATGGTTGAATTCAGGGTTTCACGTGGAATTTTAGGGTTTACATGAAGAAGTTCGAAGGTTTGCATGGGGAGGTTAATGTCTGCATGGGTATGAACTTTATGTGTGGAAAGTTGATTTGGGATGTAACGAACGTAATGTAAGTGTTGTTTGGGCGTTTAAACACTTTGGGTGAAATATAGTACATAGAGCATTATCCAGGTACGTAGGAGACTGAGCTAGGGTTTGGAGTGGTTAATTATGGTTTGTGGTGGTTGATTAGGGTTTGGTGTGGCTGCTTAGGGTTTTTGTTGTATCATGTGTTTTTGATGATTAAGGTGTAATTATGGGAATGGGATCAACGATTTGTAATGTGGGGTGTTCAAATGATTTGGGTTGTGTGAAGTGGAGTAAGATGGGCCACTGAGGTCTAAATTAGGGTTTCGGGATAAAACCCTGGAGTGAGATGTGGAGTAGAATTGGAGGATAAGTATAAAGGGAGCGATTCATACATGTCTAGGGTTTGGTGGTAGCACATGTGTAATTGGTGAATAAAGTATGGAATTTATGATTTATGATTCGTGCACGTCTAGGGTGAAAGCCTTTGAATAAGATACTTAAGACATTAATCATCTAAAGTGAAAGATGTTGAGTCGGGCCCAGACCGATCCACCGACATAATAGTGGCAGGGAATATTTCCCTCGCGACCGATCCACCGGCTATAATAGTGGCAGGGCATGTACCCTCACGACCGATCCACCGGCAATAATAGTGGGGGATCCCAAGCTCAACAAAATCAAACCCTACAATTGCTAAGACATGGGAAATATACTAATTACTTATAGTGGAACACCATGCGAGAAGGGGCCAGACCGATCCACCGGCATATAATAGTGGCAGGGTATGTTACCCTAGTGATCGATCCACCGGCTAAAATAGTGGCAGGGTATGTTACCCTTGCGACCGATCCACCGGCTAAAATAGTGGGGTTTTCGTACTCGTATGGACTTGATAAAAAGTATGGTGTGAAATGAATTCTTATCAGAGATTAATTTAAAAATTAATCCAATCTACAATCGGGCCTTGTACTCTTACTTGGATGGTCGTAAGCACCTTATGTCATTGTGTTGGTAATTATACCATTCTATGTTCTGCATGATTTATGTGTTTGTGTGTTGGCCTTAGTGATCAAGTCACCTTACTCAGTACTGGACCCGTACTGATACTACCTTGGTTGATGAATCCTATGATGATCCACTGATGGTGGGGAGCAGACCTCTTTTGCAGGTTTAAGATCAGAGACTGTTTTGGTGTGGCATGCCTGATTTGAGTGAGTAGGCAATCCATAATTTGACCAATCGGGTTTTATCTTGTTTGAATTTATTTCTATTTAGAAGTTACAAGTGTTATTTGAAACTTCAAGGGTATGATAATTAACTCTTAATTTCTTGTACTCTGATTTTGTTGTATGATCTTTCGAACCCTTTTATGAATTGTTAATTTGAATTTAACGTAAATCTTTTCTTTAGCCTTAGCACTTGGTACTGGAAGGGTTGGAGAGAACCGGTCTGGTACTAAGTGTGGCGGTAACATTCCCAAAATTCACAGGTTTTAAGTGTTTCTATCTTAATTGCTTCCGTTTTTTAAAAAATTAGTGAATTTTGGGGTGTTTCAGTTTGGCAGGGGGTGCAGATGAGGAAGAAGGATACGGAGAGGAGACGGGTTGCATGAAGGAGAAAAAAAGAGAAAGAAGCGGACTAGTATAGGGGAAATGAAAATAAAAAAGGAATAAGGCCTAAGTTAGCCCAAACGGGAGAACAAAGAGAGAAAATGAAGGAAACATCGGGCTAGCCCGGGGGAAGAGAAGAGAAAGAAAAGAAAGGGGTGGTTCGGGCTGGCTCGAAGGAGAGGAAGAAGGAAAGAAGGAAAGAAAAGGAAATAAGGAAAAAAAGGAAAAAAAATATAAGGAACATATTTTTAGAGTTACAATTAGAAATTAAATTAAAATTAGGCTATTGAAAAAATATTAAATTTATTTATCTAAAAATTAAGGTATTCATTTAAGGAAATAATGTTAGTAAAATTATAGATTTAGGTTTTATTTAATTAAAAAAGATGAGATAAAATAATAAAATAATTATATTAATTTATTAAATAATTTTATCTATTTTCTAAGTTAAATTTTCACAAAAATAATTAATTTAATAGTTTAAAGATTAAATTTTTCGAAATACAAGGTTAAGTATTCAAGTTTTGGATTTTAAAGAATTTTGGGTGTTACATAAATACTAGTATCTCTCACAAATCATTTCTACATTCCCATCTTAAATATTATTTTCTATAATTCATAGTCTTTTGTCCATTTCTAGATTTGTGTAGGGATAAAGAGTAGATGGCAACATCCCTTAAATGTTGAATTCTTTAATGACCATTTTGCTCATCAATTTGTCCAAAATATACAGATTTACTCGCTAATTTGTCCCAAATGAGTGCTATTATTTTAAAAGCAACCATTTGGGCCAATTTGTAGCACCTCTCACATATGTTCATTTAAACACACAACCCTAGTGGAGGGTGAGAGTATTAGCATTTCTATACATAGAACTTATAATTCACAAAATCATTTATTAAACGGTATAATTTACTAGTTCATCTCTTGGATGAGTTTATCATAGTTTTCCAAGTGCCAAGGTACAAGCTAGCATTCCATCAAAGGTACTACAATATTTTCCAATAATAACAAGATTCCGATGTTTGTTTAATAACTTTACATAATTAAAGAGCTTGACATGACATGCAATTGAGAGAATATGTGATTAGAAGCTTGGAAATCTAGTAGATTCACCTCATTGTAAGGACTTTGATTATAAGTTCTTATTTTTTCCATGAACTAAGGAACCCAAACCTTGCATTATTTGCTAGTAGAATGATTCCTTTTCTAGCGGGTATGTGAACTATAGTCTAAGACGAGTGATCTTGGTAATATACAATATCTCTCCATCTTTATGCATGAAATGTAAGTACTTGATGTTGTTGTTGATAATTTATGTGCTTAACTAGTCATGCCATGATTTAGATGTTTATTTAGTGCCTCTTTTTGGTAATTTAAAGCTTATGCAAGATCATGGGTTAGTGCATTTGATGCACATTGCCAAGAGGATTTTAACTTGAGGGTAATTCTATTTTACACGATAAATGATTTTTCAACATATGATGATCTCTCTAGATATAGTGTTCTTGGACATTATGTATGTTCTACATGTGAGGATAACACATACTTCTTTCAATTGAAATATAGAAATAAGACTTCTTATCCCGGGCATCATAGATTCCTTCTTACTGACCATTATTATCATGGAAAAAGAAAAGCCATTATTGGGTATTTAGAATGGCCATTGACTCCTATCCCTTTTAGTAAAAAGGTTATCAAAATAGTTCATTCAAAAGATTGGAAGAAGAGATCCATACTCTTCTCCCTTATAGAACAATTTATATGTCCAGCATTGCCATGATGTCATGCATGGCGAGACTAATATATCTGATAGTCTTATTGATACACTTATAGATGTCATGAAGGATTTGGTTCACATGGGTATCGAGAAGAAATTATACCAGAAGATGTAGGAGACCGACTATTTCTACCTTTAACATGTTACACTCTGTCCAAAAAGGAGAAAGTTTCTTTTTTTTCCGGTGCTTATGTGGAGTCAATGTAATACCCCGTATTTTTAAAATCCAGATTTATTGAGTTTAATGATTTTATTATATTCTCATGAATTCGATTCTCAGTTAAAAATATGTATTACCGTTCTTTCTCGTATTTTTATTTTAATATTTTAGATTTGTTTTTTATTATAACTTTGTCATGTGATTACGGCGTTATTTTGAAGTTATATTTCGTTGACAAAGTTATAGAATTTCCGTTTAAATAGTTAAAGTTATTTTAATGATTTTATCCGTAGAAAATATTTCCGACTTTAAATTTATTCATTTCAGAAATCGTTAATATTTTCGGGAAGTTTTAATTTAAAAAGATTTTTAGAAATTATTTATAAATTTCTTTTCGGAATTAATTTTCTTCTGTTTTATGCTTTTTGATTTACGGAAAACCAATTTCGGAAATTATTTAAATTAGTCTCGGTTTATTCAAATTTGACTTAAATGTTTTATTATATGCTTTTAAATGATTTTTCGAGACCTTATAATATATTTCCGTAAATAACACAAATTTTTACGTTCATTGGTAAATTTTTCCGAAAATGTTTTTGGAATTCTTTATATAGCCTTTTTATTAATTTTAAGCTTTCGGAACCTTACGAAATAAATTTTCGTTAAATAAATTTTATATAAAATCTTCTAATAATATTTTTATATTTTTAGTATTTTATTTTATGGGTACTTGTTAAAAAAAAAAACCGCACCCCTTACCCGTCGGGCCACCTCTCCCTTTTCCTTTTTCCCTCTTCTTCTTCCCTTTATTTTCTTCCCCTGCTGCTCCCGACCCCCTGCCCTCTGCACAGCCCCAAACCCTAGCCAACCGCCACCTCTCCCCAGCTCCTCCTCTCCTCCTTCGTCGACTGTCGGCAGCTATAGCCAGCTGCCACCAACCACCAGCAGCAGTGCGCAAGAGCAGCGACCACCACCAGCAGCGCGCGGAGCAGCAGCAGCAGCGACCATAGCAGGGACGAGCCGCACAGCTCGCACCGCCGCCCGATCACCGGTGAGCTCGGCTGACCACCGGCGAGCCAACCCTAGCCTCCGATGAAGCTTCCCCGGCCTTCCTTTGCCCCGATTTGTCGGTTTTTCATTTGGTATAATTTTCTAAAAAACCCTAATATGGATTTGATTAATTGAATGTGATTTAGCTTATGAAAAGCTAAATTGATTGTTGTATTATGTATATATGTGCTGTAAGATTGATTTGGATATATTAATTTTATGGTTTGTGTTGAAAATTTGGAAAATTGAATTTTAGGCCGGGTTATGCCCAATTTTTTTCGGATCCGTCCGATTTGGCGATTTTAGATAAATTGATTATACAATATGTTTTAAAATGTATCTAATTTTATGTCGGAACCGTCAATTTGAGAAATTTATGCGGAATCAATCGGAATTCGATTCCTAGGTCAAAATTCTTATGTAACGAAATTGGGTCGCGTAATTGAGTCGTTTCGCTCAATTGATTTTACATTATCGTTTGAAATGTATTTAATTTCATATCGCAAGCGTTAATTTGGGAAAATTGTGCGTAATTAATCGGAATTGGATATTTAGGTCAAAACTCTTACGGGTCCAAATTAGATTGTGTAATTGAGTTATTTTATTCAATTGACTATATAAATTACATTAGAGTATGTTTAATTACATTTCTGAACCGTCAATTGATATGTTTTGGCAAGAGTTGATCGGATTTGCGTTCCGGGCCCAAAAACCCTAATTATGCTGAATTGGGTATTTCTTTTATTGGTTTTGATAAATTGATTATTTAATATGTTATAAAATGTGTTTAATTGTATATCTAAATATTCAATTTGATTAAATTAATAGAATTCAACTGAATTGTATTTTCGGGCCTAAAACCCTAATCTTCGGGGAGTGTTTTATAAATTGATTTTTGTTGTGCATCTTTTATTTAATCGATTTCTGTCTTTGGGTTTTAAATCATTTAAATTATATTTTAATCTAATCGGTTTGGATCTAGTTCTATATAAATTGTCGGTTTACCTATTTAGTTATAAAACCTAATGAATAAGTCATTTTCGATAAATTAATTTATAATCGATTATTCTTTCTCGGGCTTTCCAAATTAAGTTGAAATGTCCCAAGTGATATTTGTATTAATCCGTTTTGATTTAGTTTTAACCTTAAATCTTAATAAAGCGATGCTTTTAAGTTCTAAGTTTTGGACACGTTTTCTAAGAAAGATCATTTATGTCGTTTGTGTTTATTTAATTAGAATATGTGGATTATGGATTGATAGGATAATTTCTAATTTAGTTTTCGATTTCTATCGGGTCTAGGAAAGCTTTCTCGTGGACCCACGAACTAGGGATCCCTCTCCCTCTCATTTCGCTTAGCTAGCTTCGGACCCAGGTAAGTCTCTACTTACCTCTACTTGTGGTTGTTTAGTAAGGACGAGGCTAAGGCCATCTGTGTGTATTGTATGTTTTACCTGCCTTGTATGCCTTATGCGGTTGTGTGTTTTAGTCTGTATATTATCTGTGTATTCATGTAGCGCGGCTTGGAACCAAGGTATGTTCCCGTACTCTTGTTTATATGTACTAGTATGGTATGGTGCAAGGATGGTGTGGTATGATGTGACATGCATGCTAGAATGTTTTGATGAGGAGTTGTGGAGTGGGGGCTTGGAAAGGGAAAAATAAGCGAATAGAATAACCAAAGGGAAGTATGTTGGCTAACGCGAGTAAGAATGACCTAGGCAAGTTATGATCAATGAATGGATGGGAAAAGGGGGGATTAAATAAATAGGAGAGTAGAAGAAAGTAAAGTTACTTGGGGAACACTAGGGTTTGCATGGGAATGATAGAGTTGGCATGGTGGAAGTGTTAGGGTTTGCATGGGGTGGTTAAGGTCCGCATGGGGGCGAACCTTACGTATGGAATGTTACTTTGGGGCGTGGGGAAGATAACGGAAAGTTGTTTGGGAGTATTAGAGGCTCGAGGTGAAAAATAGTACGTGGGATAAAATAAGGGTACATAGGGACCGACTAGGGTTTGGGATGGAAACCCTAATTTGAGGAGGTGGAGAAAAAAAAAAGGGAAATAATAAGAATTTATGGGGAAGAGTGAAGTATGTGGGGGAGTTGAGTCTGAGGGTCATGATTTGGGTTTCCAATGCGAGAATTGTGTTAAGTATGATAATTACAAAGGGTGTTTAGTGGCCTAATATAAGCGTAGGAGATAGCTCGGTAACCTAAACCGAGTAAGGATATAGCTGATTGGATGTGTGACATGTATCCTACATGTCGCGGATGCTTTATATGAATTATGTGTTGTGTTTTAAATGTCGTTATCTTACTTGTTCCGTGGGTAATGTGGATTGGAATCGGGTTGTGTGCATGTGCCCTCATTTGTATGTGATAGTACGCATATACCTTCAGTTTTGATGTGATGTGTTGAGATCTCTGGTTATGCATGACAAAAGATATGCCCTCGAATAAGATACATTAAAACACTAACGACTTACAGAGAAAGATGTTGAGCCGAACCCAGACCGGTCCACCGGCTATAATAGTGGCAGGGTATCTTACCCTCGCGACCGTTCCACCGGCTATAATAGTGGCAGGGCATACGCCCTCGCGACCGTTCCACCAGCTATAATAGTGGGGATTTCGTGCTCAACAAACCAAACGTAAAAGTGATAAGACATGGAAAGATACTAATATTTACAGTGGAATACCTTGTGAGTCGGGGCCAGACCGGTCCACCGGCAAATAATAATGGCAGGGTATATTACCCTCGCGACCGTTCCACCGGCTATAATAGTGGCAGGGCATGACCCTCGCGACCGTTCCACTGGCTATAATAGTGGGGTTCCCACACTCACATGAATTGATAAAGACTATGATGTGAATCGACTATAATTACCAGAGATCTAAAGAACGAGTCTACTCGATCAGGGCTGAGCATGTCCCTAAGTAATGCTCGGGGCTGGACATGTCCCTAAGTAATGTCCGGGGCTGAACATGTCCCTAAGTAATGCTCGGGGCTGGACATGTCCCTAAGTAATGTCCGGGGCTGAGCATGTCCCTAAGTAATGCTCGGGGCTGGACATGTCCCTAAGTAATGTCCGCGAGGCTAATTGCCTGATTCGGCTTGGTTTGGTTTGGCGTTGTCCAAAAATGTCTGGTTGGTTGGTTTAACATTATCCATAAATGCTTGGTTGGTTTATCTGAATCTTTTATCGGTTTAAGATATTACATATATTTCGCATGTTATTATATGTGTATGGTAGGACTTGTGATGTGGGTTTGAGTAGGCATACTATTGTATCAATGTAATGCAACATGATTCAATATGCACTTGATGATATCTCTCCTATAAGGTAGGGTAGCGAGACTTACTCAGTATTGGACCCGTACTGATACTACACTGTTTGAATGGGTCCTGTGATGATCCACCGATGGTGGGGAGCAGACCTCTTGTGCAGGTTATGATCGGATACTGTTTTGGGGTGGAAGGCTTGACCTGAGTGAGTAGGAGATCCGGATATTTATCCTTTGGGATTTATTTGGTTTAATTGTATTCACCTTTGGAAGTTGCAAGTATTGGTTTCAGATTTCTAAGGGTTTTGTAATTGACTTTAAATTTCTCGTATTCTGATAAGTGTTTACTATTCGGATTTAATTGTTTGATGGGATTTGAAATTTAGATTTAATTGTTTGACAGGTTTTAGCCTTGCATCTAACATGAGATAGATGGTTGACATTTATCTTGTGTTAGATGTGGCGGTAACATTTCCCAAATTCGCTCCTAGCTTCCGCTTTAATCTTTCAAAAAAAATTTTTTCAGGAGTGAAATTTGGGGGTGTTACAGTCAAAGTATTGGGGGTATTCATCAAACATATAAAGCCTTGTGCCCATGAGAGATTTAAAATTGATGGGAATGCAATCTCACAATCATCATATTATCTTTCAAAAATTGCTATACATTCTATTATGCCCAATCGAGACTCTAATGCCCTATCTATCATTTGTGTTTTCTTTAAGGATCTATAAAACAATTTTATTGATCTCAATTAGTTGGACTCAATGTAACAACTTGGTATTACATTATGTCAACTTAAGGTGCATTTTCCACCATAATTCACTGTCATCATGGTTGCTTTGATAGTTCATGTGAAATACCCCAAAACCCTAACTTAGAGAATTATGGCAAAGTTAGGGATTTATTAGGAAAATTAATTAAATAAATTATTTTATTAAAATAAGAGGAAGTAATTCAGGCAAAATCAAGAGGAAGTTTATAAATAATTTAATCGGGAGAAATTAGGATTTTTTGTTAATTAAAATGGATTTTAGGAAAATTCACTCAAAAATCCTAAATCAACCTAAAAAGAGAATTTAATTATTATTTTATTAAAATATTATTATTTTTAAATAACCCAAAATACCAAAATATTTGAATACCCCCAACTCGCCTACCTCCCTCTCCACCACTCTCGACCACCACACCGGTGCCACCTTTTGTTGTGCTGCCACCACCACTCCAACCCTCTCCACCTAGGCATCCCCCACCACCTCAAATTCCCCTTTCATTCCCCCTCTCCTACCCTAAACACCCAACTTTTCCCCCATTTTCCCTCTTTCCTTGTTGCCGCCACCACTGTGCACCGCCGCTGGTGCCGCTGGTCACCACCAACTTAGGTAGTACCCTAATCCCTCTCAATCCTTAAACCCTAATTATGCAAACATTATCATTTTTATTTGTATTTGTATTATTATTATTACTATTCTTAATATTGTTATATTATTATGTTATCACCATCATTATTATTTATCATATTTATTATTATTTACAACCTCGGGATATTTATTCTATTATTATTGTGTAGGGTCAAAACCCTATTTTTATTATTAATTCAATTATCATTACTTTTATCATCATCATCATCATCATTATTATTACTACTACTACTACCACTACCACTACCAATGCTAACTTTGACATATTCTCACTTTTATTACTATTATAAAATTTCAAACCATATTATTATTATTATTTACTATTCGACTATTACTATTATTATTATTGTTACTATAGCAGTTTTTGTTAATAATAATAATATTATTATTATTATTATTATTATTATATCATGACTACTATTTTTACCATTATTATTACTAAATATAGCCTTGGGATAATTATTCCATTATTATTTAAAGAAGTCAAACCCTATTTTAATAAATATTATGACTATCCTTATTTCTATCACCATCATTGTCATTATTATTATTATTATTATTATTATTATTATTATTATTAGTGTTAGCCTTAGTATACTACTATTATTACTTTTGTAAAAAAAATTCAAAACCTTACCCATATAAATATCATTATTTTGAATATTACTATTATTATTATTGTCCTTATCAATATTATTATTTTTATTAATGTTACTATTATCATATTATTATTTTTATTTTTATTAGTATCACTATTTTTAGCCTTAGCCTTGATAATACTAGGGTTTCTATTACTATGAGTATTAGTATTATTATTATTATTAATATCACTATTTTTACTATAACTAGTATTATTGCTATTATTAGAAGTAATAACGCTATTAGCTTTAATAATATAAATATGGCTATAAATACTTATCATGAACCTATTTTGACTAGTAATAACCTAGTAGGCTAACTTGAGAATAAAAATCCTATTTTTACTTGTAAAGTTTATTTTAATAATAGTAACTCTAATATTAGAGTAAAGTAGGAAATAATAATATTTTTAGTAGGAGAAAAATTAATCCTTAGTTTTTGTAACACCCCAAAATTTACATACTTTTTTTTACTTATAACTTAAATCGTAAATTCTGGAAATGTTACCGCCACACTTAGTACCAGACCGGTTTACTCCTACCGTTCCAGTACTAAGTGCTAAGGCTAAAGAAACAACTCAGTAAGCATTAAGGGATAGTCCAAAATCAAAGATACGGAAATCAGGTACACACAAGTCTTTATTCAATTCCGAATACGAGGGTAGTTTTTCAGGAAAGAGAAATTAACTACAATAATGAAGTAGTTTCGAAAGTACTATTTATAAATAGATAAGATAGTAATAATAATTTAAAGGAAGGCCGACCACGTCACTCTGATAATCAATCCAGCCCGATCATCACTTGTCCCCACTTGATGTCCCATAGACATCTATAGCATCATAATACATATCTCCTACCTGCAGGAAATCAGATGGGTCTTCTACTCGTTGGAATGAGCAACACCCATGAAACGGGTGATCAGTACGCTACGTACTGAGTAAGGTAACCGAGTGCTAATGCCAACACATAAGCATATAGATTCACATAGAGGACATAATAGAGGCACAATCACAGTAGCATAATATCGTACAATCAATTGAGTAGATACATAAAGACCCAATTAAAGTCCAGATTATTTACTTTATTGATCTTTTATCAGAAATCGATACACATCATGCCTTTTTATCAAATCCATGCGAATACGGGAGCCCCCACTATTATAGTCGGTGGATCGGAGGCACATAGGGTATCACACCCTAACCACTATTATAGTCGGTGGATCGGATACACATAGGACTACGCGTCCTAACCACTATTCCTAATCGGTGGATTGGTTGGCCCCAGCTCGCATGGTGTTCCACTGTAAATAATTAATATCTTTTAGGTACCTTGCAAACTATGGTTTATTTTTATTGAGCTCGGGAACCCCCACTATTATAACCGGTGGATCGGTTACGCATAGGACATCATACCCTAACCACTATTATAATCGGTGGATCGGTCACACATAGGGTAAAAACCCTAACCACTATTCCAAACCGGTGGATCGGTTGGTCCCGTCTCAACGATCTTCCACTTTAAATAATTAGTGTCTTAAGTATTTTATTCCAAGCTTTCCTCCTAGATAAAACCCTAGATATGCATGCCCACACTATGCAACCCTAGCTCCATGTAAATTACTCTTCCAATCAAACCCTACCCCCACGTAAAACATATTTCCATGCAAGCCCTATCTCCCATACAAACCCTAACTCCACGTAAAACATATCCCCATGCAACCCTAACTCCACGTAAAACATATTCCCATGCAAACCTTACTCCCATGCAAAACCCTAATCCTCATGCAAAATCCTAATCACCGGGAAACCTCATGCGAAAACCTAACCCATGCAAAACCCTGACACATGCAACTCCTCAGCAATATTTTATAACTCCAATATTTTACGACCCCGTAATTATGTTACAACCCTATCCTTATTTTACGACCCCCATTCATGCATGTCTTAAGGCCACATTATACACAATAATAACATACATGTACACATGATTCTCATGCTACCATTTTTCCACACCAACAAGTATACAATATTCACACGACATACACTATAATTAATATCACATAGCATGCTTAGCATAAAATCACATAATACAAGTATGGCCTTAGCACCCCTTACCTAAAATGTCACCTGTCTTGGAGCACGCTCCTATACCTCTTGAGGACTTTGGTTGGGCTCACCTACTATGGGAAAAATACTAGGATTAGGTTTTCTCTTAAGAATGCTATCATTTCTAACTTATCCCAAGACCTTATTTTTAATTAAAAATTATTATATTAGAATTGACTCTACCAAATACTAGTAGAATGTTAATAATAAAACTAAGGCAGTTCAAAATAAAAAGGTGATATAAGGGTTTCTGTCCTTCACCAAAATAATATGAGTAAAGATAATAATAATAATAATAATAATAATAATAATAATAATTCTATAATAACTAAATATTATAAATAAAGATAATATCAAGAATAATAATAATAATAATAATAACAATAATATATAAGCTTTAAAATTTAAAGTGGGGTTTCGACCCTACTTATAACTAATGACCTACTATTTATTAATATTAATAATAAAATTAATAACATATATATTAATATTGAAATAATAAAGATAATGATAATATTATTATTAATGGTTATAAGAACAATAGGAATAATAATACAAAAATACATAAGTGTGAGTGTTAATACAAAATTAGGGCCTAAGATTTTCCAGAATAATTAATAAAATATTAATAATAATTATTCTAATAATTATAATATTAATAATAAGAAGAAAAATGATAATAATCATATAATAATTCAATTAATATCTTAAAGTTCGGAACTGACAATAAAATTATTTTTTTAGCATTCTCCACCTTGCAAGTACAACTCTGCATAAATTTTATACCAAATAATAATAATAATAGCAAGGAAATTATTATTATATTCAAATAGTTACCAATAAATAAAATAAAAATGGAATAATTTACAATAAATAGTAACTAATGTCTAAGGAGGTCTAGGATTTCACCTTGAGTCGGTAGGAATGGGCGGCACCGACGATGGTTCACGGAGGTGGCTGGAAAAATGATCTAAAAGGAAAAAGATGAAGAAAAAGAGAGAAGGAGCAGGGGAAAAATTAAAATAAGGTTTTGATTCGGTAGAGGAGGATTAGAGGAAGTTTTTGGGTGGTTCATAGGGCAGTAAAAGTGGCAGAAACGGCGGAGGACGACGGCTTAAGGTTTTCTGGGTGAAAATTCCGACGGGGTGAGAAGCAAACTTGGCACGACTATGGAGGCCTACACAAGAGGAATTGAAGGTTAAAAATGGTTTAGTTATCTAAAGAAATTTTTGGGGAAGAAATTGGAATGCTTCAGTGGCGTGGAGGTTGAATATAAGCAACAGGGGAAGCGTCTAAAGTCATGGTGGCAGCCAGCCCCTGCTTAGGGTTTTCGGGGGAGAAAACTTCAAAAACTCCTACAACTCGGCTTTTTATAGATAGTGAATAGTATAATAGGGTGTTGAAGCTCAACAGGGAGTTAATAAGTGCAAGAATTTGGGTGGCCAGTGGCAGTAATTGATCGGCCATCGTTTGGGTTACTTCGAATTTTCGAGAGGCTGAGGAGAAGAAACGAGCGAGATTCAACGTCCAATTATTATGCCGAATTACTCCTGGAGTTAAGAGGAAGACAATGAGGCAAGAAACGACCGGTATTAATCACCGTAGCCGAAGAGGCCATTGATGGGGTCAAAGGTTTCATTGCAGCGTCGGGGGAAGATGGAGGGAGAAGGAAGAAGAAAGAAGATGGGCCAGTCGGCCGAGGAAGGAAAAGAAAAGGGGAGAACCGGGCGGGTCGCGCGCCGGTTGAGCCCTCACTTAACGAGACGCAGCGTATCGACCTACAATTGCCCAAAACGCCGCGGCTGGCACACGCAGGGAGAAGGCCAGTGCCGCTGGGCCGCGGGAGAAGAAAGGAAGAAAAAGGAAGAGGATTGGGCCGCGCCTGGCCCAATCGGCGGGAAGAAGAAAGAAAAAAAAAGGAAGAAAGAAAAGAAGAAAAGAAAAAGAAGGAGGAAAAAGGAAAAAGGAAGAAAATAAGGTTTTGGGTTTAAATAAATAAATTAGGATATTTTGGGTATTTAATATAAAATATTTATTTAACAAAAAAATATTAAATTCCCTTTTTAGGCTAGTTTCGGGTTTTTAAAATATTTTCCATAAATTCCATTTTAATTAGAAAAACCCCTAATTTTCTTCCACTAAAATATTTATAAAATTAATATTAATTTGGAACTATTTTATCCTCCCTATTTTAAATAAAAGAATTTATTTTGTTAATTTCTAAACTAAAATCCTTAACTAGCTAAAATACCCAATTTTCTCCTAAAAAAATAGTAATAAGTTTCTTCTTAATTTGTCCTAATTAATTTCATTTTATTTTAATTAAATAATTTATATTTAATTAACTATCAAATAAATTTTCATTTAAATATACTATTTAAAATTAGAACTTTTTGGGGCATTTCAGTTTTTCCTACTATAGGTGAGCCTAGTCATAAGGAGGTGTAGAATCATGCTCCAAGACCTGTGACGTGTTAGGTATGGAGGTAACTAAGGCCCTATGTGTGTGTATGTGACTTGCATGCCTTGTATACCATCAATCATGATATGTTATGTATCTTATGATTATCATTGTAAATGTTTTATGTGTAGCATAGCTTGGAGTTGAGGTATGCTCGTGTATTTTCTTATGACATGTGTATAATATGTATATGTTGTGATTTATGATATGACGTGATGTAGCCCTTTGGGACACATATGCTAGGATATTAATGTAATGATATGGGGAGAAAGGATGAAAAAGGAAAATGGGGAAGTAAGTTGACCAAGGGGAAGTGAGTTGACCAGGGGATGTGGGATTTACCTAAATGTCTCATGATCCATAAAAGGAAAAATAAAAGGGGATTTGAATAAAATAAAATAGTGGGTGAACTTTACATTGGAATTCTAGGGTTAGCATGGGAGATTATAAGATTTACATGGGAATTTTAGGGTTTTGTGTGAAAACTTTGAGGGTTTGCATGGGGTGGATGGAGTTCGCATGGGGATGAACTTTACATGTGAAAAGTTGCCATGGGGTGTAAGTAAGGTAAGGGGAGAGTTTTTTAGGTAATTGGAGGCTTTGGGTGAAAAATAGTACGTTGGTTGATATAAAGGTGCACAGGAGACTTGGCTAGGGTTTGGGAGGAAAGCCCTAATTTGAGATGGCAGTGAAAGTAAAAATAATTGACGGTGAGTGGAGTATAAGATGAGGGTGGAGAAATGTCATGTGTAGGGTGAGTATGGGTATCATAGGAAAGCAAGGGTGGAATGTGAGAAATGGAGGGGTGATAGATGGAAAGAAGGATGCTAGGATTTGGTGTGGCCATATAGGGTTTGGTGTAACCACCTAGGATTTTGTGGTCACACTTATATTTAGGGGAGTAAAGTGAAATGATGAGGGTGAATCTAAGGGATGTGGTGTGTTAAAATAGCCCTGATTGTGTGAGGCAGAGAAGGATGTGCCACATAGGCCCAACTTAGGGTTTCTGGAGAAAACCTTAGGGCAAGGCAGTGAGTAGACTTAGAGGCATAATATAGTGGGTCTTGACCCACACACTTAGGATTTGGGTCTCCAACGTGAGTAAGTGGGAGAAGGAAAGGATGATGGGTTGTATTAAGAGGGACAGAGTCTCAAGATATGGTGTGGGCCCCTCTTGGGAGAATAATAGTAGATGGAGTGTGACATGCATGTCTAGGGTAAATTTTTTTTGAATAAGACACAAATAAAATACTAACCATTTAAAAAGGAAGATTGTTGAGTCGGGTCCAGACCGGTCCATAGGCGAATAATAGTGGCCAGGAGCTGGGTGCCTTGGAGATCGATCAACCGACGAATAATAGTGGCCAGGAGTGTTTTGCCCTTCATGTTGCCTATCCACCGGCTATAATAGTGGGGGATTCCATGTTCAACAAACCAAACTTAATTGTGATAAGACATGGAAAATACATTAAGTACTTATAGTGAAACACCATGAGAGTCAGAGCTAGACTGGTCCACGGGCAAATAATAGTGAGTAAGAGCATCTTGCCTTGGAGACCGATCCACCGACATATAATAACGGTCGGGTGTGTTCTGTCCTGTACATTTTCGATCCACTAGCTATAATATTAGGGTTCTCTTACTCGCATGTATTGATAGAGAGCGTGGTATAAAATGAGTATTAATCAGAGAATAAATAATCAATTTATCTACACTATAACTTGGCCTTTTATTTATCTATAATGATTGTATGTTGTTATGTGATCGTGCTTGTATTATATACCTCTGTGTGTTGGCCTTAGTTGCATGATTATCTTATGTAGTACGTAGCGGACTGACCACTTGTTTCATGAGTGCTACTTATTCCCGCAAGCAAAAGGCCCCTGTGGGTTTGTGCAAGTTAGTGATATTGTTTTTGATGCCTTCAATACTTACGAGGCATCAGGGGGCTGAGTGTTGAGCATGGACTTGGTCTGGGATCGAGAGCGACATGGCCATATTTACTTCCTATGTTCTTTCATTTTATACTGGATTCTCATACTTACTTTTTACCGTACTATGACCTTTATTCCTTTTGAGAAATTTTAATTATGTACTATGGATTGTAAACTCTTTTTGCGTACTTTGATTTCTGTCTTATGGATGTTTCAGTACTTTTATGAAGCCTTGATTTGAGTTTAAATTATTATGGTTGTTAATTCTTCTTTAGTCTTGTGATTAGTACGAGACCGGTCGGAGGCGGGGCTTGTACTGATCACGACAGTAATATCCCTGAAATTTACAAGTTTTGATTTACTTGCTTTCGTGAAACTCTTTAATAAATAAAATTTTTCAGTAGTAAATTTTGAGGGTGTTACATTATGTGATTAGGGAGTTCAAATTATATATATCAATTCATAGTTAGTAGATGTGTCCCTACAAGCGTACGATGAACTATATAAAAGGGTATGTGCAGAATCTTAATAGACTCAAATGGTTCATCGTTGAAGCTTACCTCGTAGAAGAAACAACTAAATTCTATTGGGATTTTTTTTACCCAAAGCTCATACCATGGGTATTACAAGACCAAGGAATAATAAGATCCATGAAGACAGGGGTAAATGACATAGTTTAATCACCGTTTAGGATTCTAACATGCTTGTAAACACTAATTTGCATGTCCTTCATAACACATATGATGTAGAGCTCTATGTAAAGGAACACATAGATATGTTGAGGTCTCTGCATCCATCCTTAAGAGAGAAATGGATATTATACCAAGAAAATGGTTCATTTAAGCATTGGTTTAGGGAGGATATACTAATGGATGATACTGTATCATCATTTGATATACTATTCTATTTATTAAAAGGCCCTCTACCTTAAGTTTTGTACTATGTGTCTTTTTTTAGATCAATGGGTGTATTTTCTACATAGAGGCCTGTGATGATAAAAGTTGTATGTAAAATAGCCACGTGTCATTGGTATCAGAAGTGTTACATGTTTCTAAATGTAGAGATAAAAATCCAATATATATAAAGGTAGCATATTGTGGGGTCATTGAAGATATATGGGAATTTGATTATTCCACTTTTAGTGTTCTTATTTTTTGGTGCAAGTGGGTTGATAATCAACATGGTGTATCATCTAAAGATATAAGGTTCGTCCGGGTTAATCTTAATAGGATTGGCCATAAGCAGGATCCATTTGTATTTGCATAGGAAAAATAAGTATTTTATGTTACTAATTTGATAGATAGCCAGTGGTCTACTACATTACCATCAAAGAGCTAGAATTCTAAAGATGAGCAAGATAATATCATAAAAGAGGAATATACTTTTTTCTCCTTGATTTATTAGCTTCTTCCAACCATGATGATCACAAAATGGATGATATTTACCTATGAGATGGTCTTGATGAAGGTTTTTTTGGTAGCCAAAACTGACGTGGCAAATAAAGAGGCCAAGTGAGAAGCTTTAAAGAAATGTAAACAAAATGATACATAATACATGCATGTAAGTATTACTTGATAATTATTACATTTTCTCAATTGCAATTTTTAGATTGCTTCCCATAACCTAATAGTTGTTGTTTTTTTTATGGACAAATAATTGAGACCGTGATATATGATGTAGGAGCATCCATGGATCTTCGAGACGATAGTGACATACTTGATTATGGAACCGATCACATTATTATAATAATATGATGAATCTTAATGAGACTCCTTTAAGTCATTCTTGTAGGTATATAATATATTGTAGGAAGACAGTCAAGCCATTTAAAAAAGTCAAAATACATAAGATTTCATATGTTACAAGCTATTACAAAAGGAAGCAATTGTACATGAAAATCAATTGTACAAGTTAAGAGACCTAGTCAACATTTTAAGTAGACATCATTGTTTCAATTAGGATTCTTGTTAGTTGTTTTCATTACCAATTGACTTTACTGATTAATGCATTATATAGGATATAATTACATTGTTAATACTAGTTTGTGACTGAATAATCCCAGCTAAAAATACTTGGAGTAATCTTATATAGGGTAACATTAAAAGGTAAAAGTATTATTGAGTTCTTTATCAATTGTTGCTTGAATATCTTCATTCCTTCTTCTCCAAAAGCATCCATCGATCCTCTCTTCTTCTACAATCATATGAATCTTCACAATACTTTTAGAAAATTTATGTTAGTATAAATTATATAGATGAATCAACAAAGTAAATGAAAATTGTTTGGAATATAATGGTAACGACACAATATTATTTAAATCTTGTAATAATATGTAATTTATTTCAATGTAGGTACCAATTATCTATAAAAATATTCAACTTTAATTATTTTTTATCACAAAAATAGGTATTGAGAATAAATTAACATTAATTGTAATTATTAATAGTTATCAATCTTAAAATATCAACATACAATATTTGATTTTTAAATGAGTTTTAGAAAAATATTATATTTTTTTATTAATGTAATTTTCGAAACAATAATTTGTGTGTATTTTAGTTAAAATTTGAAATATAATAATAGCTAAAATAAAAGAATAATTTGCATTAAAAATTAAAATTGTGACAAAATCCTCTCTAATGAAAATTCTCTCATGGAAGTGTAAGGAAATTTTGTTGAAAAAAAATACAACTAAAAAACTAACAAAAAAAAGTAGAAGAGAGGGGGGACGATAAAGATTTACTTCCTCGTTGGAGTTGGAGATGCCCCGATAGCGCAATTTCGGATTTTGACGAAGTATTAAAAAGAATGGTAAATTTGGGCGGTCACCATATTCCCGCGAAGGAAGTAAGCGTACAGCCACATCATCAATCCAAACCACGAAAACCAACAAATCTAAGGCATCCAGTGTACTGTTACGTAAAGGCACGCGAAAAATAGTTCCTTCCTTTTTCTTTCACTCATATCCGTCGATTTTTTTTAAAGTCAGAAAACATCAACGTTTATAAAAGTGCCACATCATCGATCCGCGCCACTCTCGATATTCCAATCAAATCGGTCTCCTTCCGCCTATAAAATAAGAAATCAAACACTTTCATCTTCATAACCATCTCAAGCATTTTCCGTGTTCGCAACTACCGTGCTAGCCAAATCTATTGTACGAGTCTAAATCCTTCCCCATCTCACTAATCCAATGGCACCCAAGGGAGAAAAGAAACCCGCCGAGAAGAAGCCCGCCGCCGAGAAGCCAGCGGAGGAAAAGAAGGCCGACAAAGCCCCAGCGGAGAAGCGTCCCAAGGCCGGAAAGAAACTCCCTAAGGAGGGCGGCGCTGCTGGCGACAAGAAAAAGAAGAGGTCGAAAAAGAGTGTTGAGACCTACAAGATCTACATCTTCAAGGTCTTGAAGCAGGTCCACCCTGACATTGGTATCTCGAGCAAGGCCATGGGGATCATGAACAGCTTCATCAACGACATCTTCGAGAAGCTTGCCCAGGAGTCTTCAAGGCTTGCGAGGTACAACAAGAAGCCGACCATTACTTCTCGGGAGATTCAGACGGCAGTCAGGCTTGTCCTTCCTGGTGAATTGGCCAAGCATGCCGTGTCTGAGGGGACAAAGGCGGTGACCAAGTTTACGAGTTCTTAAGAATTCTGTATCGTCTGGTGGAATGGAGATGTTAGGGTTAGGGTTAGATTTTTCTGTGAATGAAGTTCGGTATGAGTTTAAATTTTCTGTTGTTTCTTACCTAATTGTTGGATGATGATGTAAGATACCGCTTCCTTCTTTCCAATCAATGAATATCCCTGTTTCGTCTTTTGCTTGAAGTTTCAATAGTAGATCTGTTAGTATTTTGTGTCTTCGATTACTTTCTTGCTTTGAATGCTTTACAAGGGTTTCATCTTACATCGTTAATTTTTATATATTTTTGGCTATTGTTCCTCCTCACAAAATCGACGTGTAGGAAACTCAATATAGTAACCAGTGGTGACGGCTAATTCTGTTTTAGTTATATTTTTAAAGCTTTTGTTACCATGTTCCCTGATCCAACTTTGTGCTATTTTATGGATCATTCATAGTCTCTTGTACATGATCCCTAATGTATTCATTTGGTTAAAATGTACTCCTGCTCTAGGCCAATGGGAATGTTGAACTATGTTGTGCTGTCGTCTGGATCACTCCGAATGGCAGATGTTAACCTTTTATCTTATCTACGTTGAATTGCAAATTTTCTTGTTGGGATCAAATGAAGTGAAACAAGATGCACCTCATCAGTTTTGGTATGTTTTTATTTGCAGAACCATTTAACTGTGCAGGTGTGTAGCATGTTGGCGGACGTGGACATTCATTCCTGTTATTATGATCTTAGATCGACGAAATCCCGTGCAAGAATGAAATGTCACTCTGGCACTCCATCTGTGGTAGAATTTTATTCTGGATGGTGTGATCTTGATCTGCTGTTCGGTGAAACTAAATGATCGATTCTGGTTCATGTTTCTGATCTTGTCGATTTCAATTTTGAATCTATATCATTTTGCCATTGTTTTGGCTGTAGATGGGATTTCACTTACATAAAATTATATTAATAAGATAGTTTATTAAGTTTATGTAGTAATTTGTTTAAGGTAAAATATTACTTTTATTGATTAAATTTGTAACACCCTTATTTTTGCACCTGAAAATTTTTTATTTGAAAAGATTTTTGTAGAAACTAAATAAGAAATGTAGTGTTTTATCACCGCATCAAACATAGAGTAATTCAAAAGGTATAATTTATATCTAATCTATGTCGTATGATAGGTTAAAGAGTAAACTCATGCTATGATCAAATATGATTGTTACCCAATCTCAAACAATATAAGGTTGTAGAACTAGATAAAGAATTTCAATATGAAGAAAGAGAACAAGAACCGAAGAAATGTAGGTCACATATCTAGACTAGTATTGGATAACTCCCTCAATCCAACCCCAAATAAAAAACAGTAAAATGATCATTGCACATGCGTCAAATATCAAAAATATATATTTTCAGTACAATATATGCATTGAGTAAACATAACATATTAAAAGCAATAACATGTATACACCGTAAGATATACAGAAACATGCTTACATTAAAGAATATTAAAAATTATGCTAATATATAACAATAAAACATTTTCTTAAAAATTACTATTCCATTACAAAATCCTAAAATCATACGAAACAATTAAAAAAACATAAGCATTGAAATTATAATGTTGAACATTGATATAATAATAGAATCTACATAGACATACGAGGTCTACCAATTATTGTATTTTTTAGTTACATTATCACATAACCCATTACTAGGATTGTACAAAAACGAATATCTGTATCTGATCATATTTTTTTCCCCCGAATATTGGATAACCTATATTTACATTTGTATCAATTCGTATCGGATATCTAAATTTTTGGATATTTGAAAAATCTGATATAGATGTCGGATATATTCGGTACATCTAATTATCTGAAAACTATCAATTTTTCAACAAAAAATTTATGTTTTTGACTGAATATTTGAAAATCCGATGCTTTAAATTCGAATATTTGATATCCCAAATCCTGACATAAATTTATCTAAATATCCAATATCCAAATATCCAAATGTGGATATTTTAACTTGCTTGAATTAAATTAAAATAAATTTTGAAAGTACTAATTATGGTAGATTAGTCCAAAGTCTATAAAACACATACAACAAAAGTCTAAAATCCATAAAAAAAATACAACAATAATCTAAAGTCCATAAATTCATAATTAAAAGATTTTTTTTAAGTAAATGGTTTTTTAGCTAAAAAAATATCATATTATTAGATCTTCAAACTCTGAAATATCTGATTTGTCAATCTGCACTATAGGCGATAAGCCTACAATATTAAAGAAAATTAGAAAAATAAAACACAGAAAATACTTTAAAAAGTTATCAATAAAATAGAATAAAATAATATTAGCTTCAATGTTTCAATCTCCTCAATGATATCTTTTACTTGATGATGATCCGAAGATGACTGTATCCAATATTACGTACAAACCAATGCTTCTACCATTCTAGGAGTAAAAAAACTACAAAGCGGTTCAAGAACTCAATCTCTGATGCTAAATGCAGACTCAGATGCGACTCATCTGTGGACAGTGGACACGAGCATAGGTAAAAGATCCTTATCCATCAAATAAAGAACTTCATAATTTATAACATTATACCTCCACCAACCAAGGATATCAAAAATTGCACAAACCACAGGCAAGTTATCATCTAAATAATTGTCTAAATCATTCCTACCATGAGTTAAAGTAGTCTCCGCTACCACTATATCTTCAAATTCTCTACCAACTAGATCATCATGTTTATAAGTGACCTCAGTTACATTCACAGTTGAAGATGGTTTAGGAGTTAGAGAAGATGTAAGCTTAGAGGCGTAAAACGCATACAATTATTTCAAAGTTGTATCAACCTTAGCATGTATGTAAATTGCAAGTTCAGACTCAAAATACTTATTTATTGTCCAATGCACAATTCTCATTTGTCTCCTAGGATCAAGAATCACAACAATAAATAGCAATACAGTGATATTTCTAGCACTTCCCCAATATTTATTATATTTGGATTTCATACCCAAAACCACTACACTTATGTCAAAATTATCACCATCTCTAGCAATACTAATCATTTTCAAAATACCATAAATCTCTTGCAAATATATGTTACCTGTAACATACAAAGAACTAGATCCTCAATGTTGTCTCATAAAAATATTTCAAAAAAGGAAGCAGCACATGCACATGCTCATAATCACCATCAACGGGACACCCCTCACTTTATCCATTTCGGCATAATATTCCAATCAATTAAACATCTTTCATCAGATCTACCAAGAATCTCACTAGATTGACCAGCAATTGGATAAAAATTAAAAACTTTTTTATGCAACTTCCAATTCTTATCAATGAAATGAGCTGTGAGAACCATGTAACTCAAGTTTTAAAAAGAAGTCCATGTATCAGTGATGAGACAAATTCGACTTGTGAAAATCTTAAAAAATACCTTCAACTTTGTTTTCTCTCCCATAAAAATCTGTAATGCAACTCTAGCAACAGTATTCCAAGAAGGAATTATTGTTCTAGGTCGTGTCTTTGCCACATACCTTCTAAATCCCCCCTTTCTATAAATCGAAAGGGCAATTCATTCAAAATTATCATTTCAACCAACGCTTTTCTATGCTCTTCTTGGTTAAATTTCCAATTAGTAACACTGGTTATCGTTGATGATGGAAGACCGCCATCACAATAAGAAGCATTTATTTTTAAAATGAATTGTTTCTAATCTATATTCACAAGGTACTTATTACAACTCTTTAAATGATTACTCAAGTTTGAATAACCTTTAGAAGGAGAAGCCACATATTGATTGTTACAATAAATACAAGTTACCTTTTGATCATTTTTACCATCACATGGTATTTTTTCAAAATGATCCCAAACCCATGATCTATACTTTTTTGTTGGTGGCCCACCTTTGTTCTTACTTTATCTAGAAGCTTCATATTATTTATTTGAAGTAGGTTCTAATGGGGACAGTGGAGGACAAGGGAAAGGAGGAGTCATTTCTAGTGAGATACTTAGTGTCCCACTTTTTTCATTTTCGATCTCATTCGTTAAATTCCATATTGTTGCTGCTTGCTAGTGTTACGCTACTAGCTATCACAATTATATTTTATGGACAAAAATAAAATATAGTTAATACTTATGAACAAATATTAATCATCATAAGATGTATTTATTTATACTAATATAAAAAAAATTAGAGACAATTATGTTAGGTTCAATTGGACCTTTACTACACAAATTAGATAGTAGTTAAACGCAAATCAAGCCAAAGACAGCTAACTAAACTAACTATAATTTTCCCACTTACTCTTTTCAGTTCAAGGACCTCTTCTCTTTATTTTAGATACAATTTAAAGGAACTACTACAACTATTAAGTTATATCAAATAAATGTCTACACAAGTCATATTAACCTAACAACTTCCGAGTTCAAATAAAAGTCTAAATCTTATATTAGTATATCATAAATTAGAATAGTCATACAATAATCAAAACAAGCATTCAATAAATCATAATGCATGATAATTCTCATAACCTTACAACATATATATACCAGTAGTAGCCAAATTCCAATAGAATGAATAATACTTCTAAGAACCTTACAAATCAGCATTAGCCAAATTATGTGGATCAATCACACATTAACTTCCATAGTTAGAAGCTAGCATCCATTCAAAACAAAACAAAACAAACCAAATGGGTATCGGATACCAAATGGATCCCTAACAAAACAAATGCAGAGAAACAAATGAAAACCAACGAAATTGGTACTGACTAGACTACCGAGCATATCCCTAACGAAATAGATGCATAGTAACAAAACAAAACCAACCAAATGGTATTACATATATAATTATAGAGAAGAAAACGAAAAAAATGCATCAAAAATAGTTCATATGAAAAAAAATCCCTAACGAATCCTTAACAAACAATTACCAAAAACACAAGTGGATAGTTGATTTCCAAACCAAATAGACACAGACACAAAAAATGGTATAGCAGACCTCCACAACCCTAAAACCATGAAGAATTGGAGAAAAAAAATGAGCTCATACCTTGAATGAAAAAAAAAACCTTGAAGAGAATAATCAGCAAACAAGAACAATACCCTAGAAAGCAAGAACAAAAACTGCAAATGGAGAATGGAGAATGAGTGAATAGAAATGAAAGGAAGGGCTACGAGGTCATGAGTGAGAGAGCAGAGTTGAGAGAAGAGAAGAACAAGAAAGAGGAGTTCGATTGGGCGCTAGGAGTGGGTGGAAATTGGACAGAATGGTCACGAGAGTTGTGGCTGCCCGCTTGAGATAGACCTAGAGAAATAGAGACGGGGGGAGTGAAGAGTAAGGTAGAGGGTAGTATTTTTTTTTTTGTAATAGTGGCCATGGGGTCATTGCTGTTGGACCAGTAGGTATAGTTGTAAACTAGTAGTTATTTTTAAGTAGTTAGAACTTAGAACTTACATGAGTATTTGGGTTGGATTTATTTTTAGAATTGAGTTATGTTAAATAATTATATTTATAATTTATTTAATCAAAGAAAATATTTTTATATTTTATTTAAAAAATTATTTTTCTTATACATCAGATATTTTAATCAAATCGAATAATTTGGAAAAATATCAAATCGGATATAAACTCCAATTAATTTTAATTTTGACTAGATCAAATATCTACTATGATTTTTAAAACCCGTATTGGATATCCAAAATCTTGGATTATATTTTTTGATTTTCTGATTGAATTTTCTAATTCTAGATTTTTTGCACAATCCTAACCACTACACATTTATTCATTTCATTTATACCAAATATCATCACTCACTTATTCTACTTATTTCTCATATCCACTTATCTAATCAATTCTCTCTCTCTCTCTCTCTCTCTCTCTCATTATGCATTATCATGCTAATATGCTTTCATATGTACCAAAATAACACCTTTTTACTCACAACAAAAAACACATTTGTCTCTTGTGCCCTATGGGAAATAGATAACTTATACATAAAAATACTTATTTTCTATGCCTCATGGGCATCAAGTAACTATCTATTATGTTATGTGGGCATCAGTAGGTGTCATATGGATTCTCCTACTATTCTAATCACCTTATCCTTAAGTATCACTATTACCACAGGGTTCACAGATCACAAATAGAGTAGAGAGAGAAATAGCTAAAATTTGAGGCATTAATACTAGATAAATAAACAATTGATGGTAAAATCTAGAATAATTTTATAGCTTGTGTCACATGGGTTATAGGTATGATTTTCACTACAAGGGAAAAAGATCCTCCTAATTTCAAATACAAGCTTTCACTTTGAAATTTACCTATTTATTAGAAATATTATTAATCACTAATCAAAAATAAATACAAAAATAAATTTCATAAAAATGTACCATTCATCAAAGCACTATTTAATATTCATGTATAATGGAATTTGTAGAAATATACCAAAAATATTATATTTGAAAAAAAAAATTCTTTATTATCGCTACATGTTATTCAAATTATTTTACTATTTACATCAAATTACTATTTCAAAAATCAAATCGATAGTCAAGGTTAACTATTGACCTTGAAATATATAATTAAGCTTCTAGGGGCAAAATGACTATATTATCCCTTAATTTAGAAATTATGAATAAAATATTAATCATGATCTAAAAATCATGGAATTAAATGATAGGCAACGACAGTCATTAAATAAAAATTTATGGCTATTAAATTTATTCAATAAAATCATTTTACATGTAAAATGAAAAAAAATACCCCTGAAGTCTAAACATAAAGAAAATAACATACTTTTTAGCATATTATGATCTATCTCATGAAACTTTTCATACTATTAATTTAATACCATATGAACATATTATAATATCAAATATTTTAGGAAAAATGCAGTACCCAAGTAAAATGTTTAAAATGCCCATTTTCATACTAAAACATCATTAAATTATAACTTAAATTATACAAATACAAATTAAGACTTTAAATATATGAAATCATAACAAAAAAAATCCTAAAGAATCCATTTAAACTGCAAAAGTTTCATAAAAACATTAATAGAAAAATTGCACATATCTTAAACATGGTCAAATCCAAACATGATCTAAAGAAACAAATGAAATAAATAGCCTTATTAATATGATCCTAAAATATGCAAGTGGTCACACAACAATAACCACACAAAACATCCACAAAATTGAAACCTCTAGAAAATAAAACATGGTATGATATACACTTATAACCATGATAGCACTCAAATTATATCTAATTCTCATATAGTAATGCTTAACATGGTTCTATAGCTCCATAATAATCTATATCTATATAACAACATCTTTCAAGCACAACACCTTCTCTTGAAATATTTGCACAAAACCACCTAAAACATGTAAAAATCAAACAAACCCATCAAGTAATAATAATTAAAAGAAAGATCAAGAAATCAATGGAGGAAAGAAGGAGACCAAAGAATATTGTTCTTGGGAGATAAGGAGAATTAAATTATGAAGGAAATAAGAATTTGGAAGAATCATTGGCTTAGTTTATATATTTGTGCCATTAAAGACACTTTTTGATCATAATATGGCAAATCCTAACATAAACAATAAAGGGGTAGGCTACAGGAATCTAAATAGAACCAATTCATAAAATTATTTCATACTTTTTATTTATATATTTTAGGAATATAGGATCAAAATTAGGATATTTAGGATAGGTATAGTGTGGAGAAAGTTGTATTTTGAGGGGCTAAATATGCCTAAAATTGGGAATATTTATATGAAAATGTCAAAAATAATTTAACCTACATTTAATGCATTTTTTTTTCTTGAATATATCAAAATATAAGTATCCCCAAAATCTCATAATTTTTGTTGGCTAGAAAGGCTATTTTGGGGCTTAAAATGTGAATATAGGCAAAAAAGGCGATGCATGATGCTCTTTCATAAGTGTCTCCATTTAAAATTTAAAAAAGGCTTAGAAGATTCAGAAAGAAAAAAACTAAGGGATCAAAATATGATTAGATTATATTGATTCAGAAGAAGTTTGATGACTAAAAGCTACTCGAAAGTCTAACGAATCTCAAAACTGTAAGGAAAATATGAAGGTGTGAATGAAATGTTTCAAAAATACAATTAGTATTTCTAATTTTTAAAGGATTTAATAAATAATTCAAAATAATATACTTTTATTTATAAATAATATAAATCTTAATTAAATTAGGGTTTTCTTAAAAATGGGGTATTAAAAAAATTTGAATTTAGTTTGGATCAAATTTAAAATTATATTCGGGTATGGTTTAAGTTCGAGTTAGGTCATTTTGAGTTGGTTAATTTTGAATTGGGTCATTATTGAGTTTCTATCTGGTTCGGGTATGGGTCATATTAGACCGAATTATTTTCAAGTTGGGTCATTTGGGTGCGGGGTATTATCAAGTTAGATTATAATTAGTTTTTAGATAAGTTGAGGTTGCTTAAGGTTGGGTTTAATTATTTGAGGTCAAATCATTCAAATCTGGTAAGCATTGCTAAGTCTAATTATGGTGGTGGATCACAAATGATGGATAAGCTAACTCTAGAGCAATTTTTGTAACAATTTCATTTACAAGCCATTATGGGCATATTTTATGGATTAAGATGGCTTCTGTAGTATTATATTAGGCATATATTTGGGGGGGGGGTAGGATATGCATTCACTATTTTCATTTTTTGTTTTGTTGATATGAATTCACCCTTAACTTTGGATAACATAATTTTTTTTTTCATTTGTGTTCTTATCCTTGACACTTTGTTTTGTATTTCTCTATTTTAAGCACTTGAATGGTTTTGGGTACATACTCCATCTCAACTTTTAGCTTAGTTTTAAGAACAATGTTGGACTATGTTTGTTAATATTTACATTTAATAGGTTCATGGAAGTAATCACTCATCATACGGACCTTGACCTCTCTTATATTTTCAAATTGTAATGGATGTTAAGTCATATTTACTCATGCATTTTATTTTATTGTAGTGCATGTAAACACCTTGAATGGGATCAATTTTGATGGTATTGACAAAGTGAGAGTTGGATTAAAGATCAAAACTAGATTGTTTTATTTTCATAATTTTAAGTAGTTAAATTAGGGGTTACTAAACCATAGATAGATTAGTTTGTTAGATAGCCTAATTTTATTTTGTAATTAAGTATTGCAAAATAGTGTTTGGTAGGGAGAATATGCTTAGGGGCCAATGATGATACAATATTTTGAAACCCTATTGATATTAGACTTGGGTTTGGTGGCATTGACTTCTAACTACCTCCCCTGAGCCTAAATAAAATAAGTGATATGGCTTTTAAACCCTATTGACATCAGACTTAGGTTTTGGCAACATTGGATCGCAACCACCTCCCTCAAGCCTAATGAAAATAGTAGAATAAATTTTTAAATCTCTTAGGTTAAGATTTTGGATTGAACCAAAACTTGAGCTTGGGTATAAAACACCAAATATTACTACCAAAAAGTTTTATCTTACAGTAGAAGCATATAACCAAAATAACCAAGTGTTACCTCCATAATTAACATAAGTTTGGCTTAACATACCATCCTTACATCAATCAAAAGGCGAAAACCATTAAAAGTAAAAATAGAGTAAATAGAAATGAGAGAAGCTTCATTACCATAAATACGAGCTTGGATATATACTCCGAGTATAATAATCCAAAATACATACAAAAGAGATACAATGAAGCTAAGAGTACAAAAAGGTATCCATATGAAAACCTTCATTCGAATAACATGACTTTACACTGAAGCCTTGATACAAAACATCACTTTACCCCATACAGAGCATCATAAGCTGCAAAATCATCCTATGGGTGCTCATTAACCCACACACAATCATCAAGGTCATCTATTCATGAGAACAAATAATACCCATGAAAAGGATGGTAAATATGCTAAGTAGTGAGTAAGGTGACAATACTGTCAAGTTAAGGATACAAAAAAATACATGCATTCATAGGAGGGAATTAGTACACATGCAAAATGCATAAAATACCACAAGGTAGTTACTGATTCAGGCCACATTATTAGATATAATAATTTTTATTATTTTATTTACGTTGAGTTCAAGGGCCCCAGTATTCTTAAATTAGTGGAATGGTCTGAATCACTTCTAAGAGAAAACACACCTAAACCACTATTATTGACTAAGGGAGTGGACCCCACATAGCCAAACCTTTCAACGTAAAACACTACCGAGCCACTATTCTTAAACCTGTAGAATGGTTTGAAGTACCTCTCAGGGACAATACACCTGATCCATTATTATTGTTCAGTAGAACTGACAAAATACCTCGGTCTTGACTCACATACTCTTCCACTTTAAATTATTAATATATTTTCCTTTGGTTTACTTATCTCAAATCATATTAACTTTCAAGTTGAGTTTAATACTCCACTATTCTTAATCCGATGGAATATACTGATGCACTTTTGGGGCAAAACGCTCCTGAGCCACTATTAACGTCTGGTGGAATGGATCCAAAATCTTTTAGGGTAAAACTTACCCAAGACACTGTTATTAAACTAGTGGAATAGTATGAAGAACCCGTTAAGGATAAGAAAAATAATCCCCGAACCCGATAAGAAAAATAATCCCCAAACCCGACTCGATCCTCGATTTTTTTTATCGAGGATTCTCCAATCCGATCTCCGAGGGGATCAAATCTCTATACCCGACCCGATCCCTGATCTATTTTTCATCCCCGATTTATTCCCTGACCTTAAAACCCTACTCGATCCCTGAAACCCGACTTTATACCCGATCCCTGATCTTTAAGCCTTTTTTATATTATACTTTTAATTTATATTCTATAAAAAATTATATATATATATATATATTATAATTATATAAAAAAAGATTAAAAAAATTATTAGAGGTGGGTTTGGGGATGGGGACCCTAAACCAGTCCCCGAAAAAATTCCCATTAAAAATCCCCAAACCCGAACCCGATCTTCAAATTATATCCCCAAACCTAAACTCGAACGGAGAATTCCCGATGGGGCCCTAAACCCGCAGAAAAAATTATCATTCCTACTTAAGGACAACACACTTGAGCTACTATTAACGTGAGGTGGAACAAACCTATAAAACAATTCAGCCCGATCCACATGATCATTCACTTTAAATGATTGATTTATTATTCATTGTTGATTTTATAGTTACAAAACATATTTAAATCAAGTAAGGCACATCACAAAGATCATAAGGTCCTTCTCCAGGGTTAAGACCTTTATATTCCCTAAAAACCCTAATTCCCACATTTTAGGCATAACTACTTTTATATTACTATTTTATCTACAAAATTAGTAAATATTCCTAAAATATTATTATTGTCATTATAACCAAAATTCATGGTCTAACTCTAAAGTCTGACACATGCAATAATAACCCTATATTAAAAGTTAATATTCCTAAGGCTTATAAAACTCTAGTTACATGACTACATCATAATTTTTTTTTGTTGGGACCATATGATTACCATATTCAATATAAATTTCCAAAATACTTATATTAACAACATATAGAAATTTTGTGGTCTAACTCTATCGTTTCACACGTGTAATAACAATTTTTCTGCTTTAGGGTTACTATTCCTAAATCAAGCCATTTCCTTAATTTATTATGCTTAGGCCATTCAAGACTAATCTAAACACTTCATATAATTCCCTTAGCATATTTTAAATAATATTGACCAAAATGCCCTTACAGATAACCAAAAACCCTTATTTCATGCAAGTTTTATATGTTTTGGTAATATTATTTCTAAATCCTATATTTATAACCATATACCTCAATATACTCATCTTCCTACTATCATACCTTATTATACCCATATTATAACCATATACCACACTGAGAATTTTCCACATAGAATATTATTGTAATGATAAGGTATAATTCTCCACTTAATTATTTTCCCATCACATAATATCAAAATCTCATATCATGGAATTAACAATCATACATTTAACTACAAAATAAAAATACATGGTATCATACACAATCATACATTACACTTAGCACAAAAAATCCTAGACTACGACCAATATCCTAAGGTTCTAGTCTCTAAGCACGCTTATCCTATCTCACCTCCTTTAAATAAATTAGCAAAACCACATATCATGTAATGATATATTTAAGTAAAATATAATTTTAATGAGAGAGAAATAAGGGGGAAAATTGAACCAAGGTTCGAGGGAAGTCTCAGCCAAAACTTATGAAATAATATGGAGGATTCGGTTGAGGTTTCCAAAGAGGAAAGGCTAGCAATGACACAAATTTCCATTGCTAATAGTGGTGCAATGTCAAGGGAGTTAGAAGTGAGGTTGTGGAAGTGGTGGGAGTGGCCGAAAGGGGTAGGTGAGGATTAGTTAGTTTGGTCGAAGCTAGGTAGGGGAGTTTGGTTGGTTTTGCTACCGCAAGGGTGTGGGCTGTGATGGTATTTGCTAAAAGGAGGGGGTTAGGAGTGATAGGTTTGGAGGTGTTTGTGGGGTATTTTTGGTTTCTATCACCGATGGTGGGGGTGGAGCTTCGGTGAGGGTTCTTGAAGGGGGGTTTGGGGGTTGTTTTAGTGGCAGTGAGGGGGTGGAAAGGAAGGAGAAGGTGGTGGTTGGTTTCGACAGACAAACGAAAGGAGGAAGAGGGTAGTTGAGGGAATTTATTATGTGATATATATACACATACATGTACTTAGAGAGGGGGAAGGAGATGGGTGTGATCGAGCCAAAATTTTCAACCCTAACCCATAAATGTAGGGAGTAGCTTGGAAGGGGATGGGGGCATGTAATACCCCATATTTTTTAAATTTAATTTTCTCAAGCTTCATGATTTTATTAGCTTAATTTGATGAAAACATTTTATTATTTTAATTTTAATTTGTTTTATGGTTTTATAGATGGTTTTGAATTCATATTAGAATTTAATTTATTGTTATTGTTGCAGACCATTCTAGACAAACTCGTTCATGACCTTGATGTTATTATATTCATATGGTTTTGATGTTTGTTTAAGATATACATATATGTATCCGATATGTTGTGTGTTTTAGTTTTAATATTTTAGATTCTTTTTTATTATAACTTTGTCATATGATTACGATTTTGTTTGGAAGTTATATTTCGTTGAAGAAATAAATTGTTTAAATCATAAAATCATTGATATTTCTTTTGGTATAAATGTTTAGAAACCCTAACTTTCATTTTGAATGATTTTGTATCGATTGGGTATAATTAATTTAAATTAGTTGTTTAATTATATATGTATGCGTTTTATGATTGATTTGAATGTGTTAATTTTAGGGTACATGGTTGACTTTTGAAAATCAAAATTTTAACCCGGTTATGTCCAGACCTCATAGATTCATCTGATTAAGCTATCTTGGATAAATTGATTTTACATTATGCTTTAAAATGTATCTAATTTTATGTTGAGACCATCAATTTGAGAAATTTGTGCGTAATTAATCAGAATTAGATTTTTAGGTCAAAATTCTTGTGTAACGAAATTGAATTGCATAATTGAGTTGTTTTATTCATGTCATGTTATAATATACTTTTAAATGTATTTAATTTTATGTTGGAAATGTTAATTTGGAAAAATTGTGGGAAATCCATTGGAAATGTATTTTAGGGCAAAATTCTTGAGAATTTAAATTAGTTTGTGTAACTGAGTTATTTTATTCAATTGATTGTATAATTTATATTAGAATGTATTAATTTTATTTTTAATCCATAAATTTATATAATTTTGTTAAATTTGGTTATTATTTTATTGTTTTTGATCAATTTATATTACAATATGTTGTAAAATAAATCTAATTACATTTATAAAAGTTTAATTTAATTTAATTAATAAGATTCAATCGTATTATATTTTCAAACCTAAAACCTTAATGAAATTATGAAATTGGTCATTTGTATAGTTATGTCTTCTTAAGTTGATAATATAGAATTGTTTGAAATGACATTAATTATGTTCTAATGCCTGCAATTTGTATTAATTGATTTGAATTATCTGAGCTTGTGCCTTGGGCTTTAAAACCCTAATTTTTGAAAAATAATTATCTTAAATTGGTTACTCGTAAGATTATTTGGTTGAAATTGATTATCTAGATTTATATAAAATTAATTTAATTATATTTTTAAACTATCAACTTGAGGTAATCAAAATTAATTGATTGGTTTGCAGTTCTAGTCTAAAAACGCTAATTTTCGGATATAGTTTTATAAAATTGATTTGGTTATGCTACTTTTACCTAATCAGTTACTCTACCCCACATAAATCATTGTATGCAAAAAAATTCATCTAAAGAGTTATCATCGACCAGTGCATAGACATCCGGGTCATCTGCTCATGGTAATGAGAAGCACCCATAAGAAATATTATCAGTACACTATGTATTAAGTAAGGTGACAATATAATTGATTAAGGGATACATATAATTACATGAGCTCGCAGCAGAGAGTAATCATTCATACGTGATACATAAAACAATTCAAGGTAATTACTAATTTCAAATTTCATTATTAGATATAACATATTTTATTTTTTTTATTTACATTGAGTTCATATTTTATTTTTTTATTTACATTGAGTTCAGGGACCCTACTATTCTTAATCCAATAGAATTAACTAAAAAACCTCTTAGGGAAAACATACCCGAGCCACTATTATCATCTGGTAGAATGGACCCAACATATACTAAGGAAACACACTCCTGACCACTATTCTTAAACCGATAGAATTGTCTAAAACACTTATCAGGAAAGAACAAACCTGTGCCACTATTATCATCCGGTGGAATGGAGACAACACCCTCGATCCTGACTCACATAATCTTTCACTCTAAATAATTAATGCCTTACCCATTAGTTCATATTCTCATTTATATGGATTTTAGGGATCCTATATTATTAATCTAGTGGAACGAAATGATGCACCTCTTAGGAAAGAACACCCCTCAGCCACTATTATCGTTCGATGGAATGGACCCATAAAATACCTCAATCTAACTCACATGATATTTCTCTTTAAATGATTAATGTTTTATTCATTATTTTTTTATATAGGTACAAAACATAATTAAATCAATTAAAGCAAAAAACACATAGATATCAAGGCCATTCTCAAGTATTTAAGTCCATATACTTCCTAAGAAACCCTAATTTTACATTTTAGGAATAACTTCTTCCCTATTGCTCTTTTATCCACAAACTTTAGTATCTCTTCCTAAAATATTATTATTATAAACATACCCAAAAATCAAGTTTTAACGTTAACATCTTATACATGCAATAATAACCATATCTTAAGAGTTATTATTTACAATACTTGCAAAATCATAATTTAACCAATACGTCATAAATTTTTCTATAAGAATCCTATGACTAAAAAATTCAATATGAATTCCTAAAATACCTTTAACAAAAATATATCTGAAAATCGTGGTCTAAATATGAGGGTTTGCGCATGCGATAATAATATCACCACTTTAGGGTTACTATCCCCAAATTAAGTCATTTTCTCATTTCGTAGAACCTATGCCATTTATAATTACTTCAAAATTTTCACATGATACTCTTAATATACATTAACCCCTATAACACATTAAAATACCAGAATTTTTGCATTAGACCCATATTAACCAAATTTCCCTTAAGGACAACCAAATGTCCTTATTTCACAAACATCTTATATTTTTGGTATCATTATTTTCAAATCCTCTATTTATTACCATACATATTAAATTTTCATTTCCTAATCATCATTGTTATTAAACCCAAAATACATCACCATATGTCATACCGATTCTCTTAGGGTTTTCAATATAGAAATTATCATAATGATATCGCATGTTTCTCAACTTACTCGCGTTTCATCATAGAATATCATATTACCACATCATAATACCAATCAACATGAAATTATTAAGTAATGCAACAACATAATAATACATAATATCATGGTAGAAATTTAGCACAAAACCCTAACTATGACTAGTATCCTTACATATAAAGGCCCCGACCTCTAAGAAAATATCATATCCCACCTCCTCCGAAACCTCTGGAAAACACCTAAGAAACCATAATAAAACATAATTAGAATTTAATGGTATAATTAAAGAAATGATAAGATAATGAGAGGGTTAAAGGAGTAAAAACCAAACTAAACCAAGGCAAGGACTTTAGTGGAGTTGTACAACCAAGAGAGAGCAACGGTTGTGATTGTCGAATGTTGAGGGGCAGCAATGACACGAGCTATCATTGCTAGTGGTATGGGAATGGTCGAGGAGGCCAAAGGACACAAGGAGATCTTTGGTGGAAATGGTTGATGGTAGGGGTGTGTTTTTAGTGACTTTTACCGAATCTATGGGGGTAGGATCAATGGTTTTGGCCGATACAAATGGGAGAGGAACAGTAAAGGCATGGCCGGAGAAGATTTATATAATACTCCCAAATTAAGTAGAGTGTTATAAGAATTGATAAGACTACTTATATCAACATAGTATGTCATTCTTTTGGTGACTCCGTCTGAAGAACTTCATAGTTAAGTGTACTAGTCATGGAGCAATTTTTAGGATGGTTGACCCTCCTGGAAAGTTTTAAAATTTTTCTAAAATTTTCTCGAGAAGCATGTGATTGATAAAAAAAGTGTGCTAAAAAGACTTGTGTTCATTTTTGGATCCAATCGATCAATCTAAAAATACTCTAGGGTAACCCCTGTCTCCTCGGGGTGTTACAATTTCACAAAGGAATAAAGGGAGGAGAAATAAAAGAAATTCGAATGGCAAAGGAAAAGAAATAGAAAATAAATGGAGAGAGGAAAAATGAAAATAAAAAAGGGAAATAAGTGGGGAAAATAAGGTGGAATTAGAATTTAGATTAGAATAAAATAATTTATATTAGGCTATTTGGGATAATTTAATTATCGGCCATCCGAGGTTAGGTTTAGGTTAAAAAATATATTAATAACCCAGAATATATATTAGGGTTAGGTAAAAATATAAATTTTTTGAGTATTATAATTAGATTAAGATATTAATCGCTCAAAATTAGGGTTAGCTAGAATACCCAAACTAGTACCACCAACATTTCTAGTTGTATTTTCTTCATTTTACACTCACATAGATAAATGTTCCACTATTCCAATTAAAATTACAAAACTATTAGGTGAATTGTTATCTAACCTATTTACAATTTATACACATGACTTATAGTATGTTTATAGAGCCACTAAGCAAGCATGTAATCCTACATGCTATTATTGTGAGAAATCCAGAACAAGGAATACACTATATAAATCATATTTGACAAAATCATACATATAAATGGTAACAATTAAAGTAGAATAAAAGGAAAATCTCATGACATATAGGAAAATAAATAAAATATTATTAATATCTCAAAACATAGTATGTGGTTTCAATCTCATTCTTAACAACAAGAATTTATCCATACATCATGTAAAAATTAATTACACTAAACATGTAATAAAGATAGGAAAATAAAATACTAAAAACTGAAGCAAAAAAAATGAAACTAAGTAGGCAGACGACCCTCGATTGTAGACTTCATCTTCTTCCTCGCATGAACAACCCTTCTCCTTTACTTTAATGTTGGCTTAAATTGGATACTCCTTTATGTAAATCGAGGCAAATGAATAGCAATTTAAAGGTGTATGAATATATACTTGATGATTTTTTAGATCAATTGAAAGAATTAAACCATGAATTAGAAGATTTAAGAAGATTGATGAAGAACCTTAAATTGAATATCCTTTGATGAAGGCTAACTTGATAGAAGATAATTATGGATTAGGGGTAGATGATGATCAAGTTGAATGAATGTATGGATTGGAAGCATGAGTTTGTGGACTTAATGGAGAATAATGGATGAGGTTGAAGATGAAGAAACCCTAAGTCTTGAATCTCAATATTGGAGGAAAATATTTATTCCTTTAATGGAAATTGTGTATTAGGTGTAATACCCCAATTTTTACTAAATGGGATTTTTGCTTAAAAATAGTTTTGTGGAAGCCAAATAAGAAACTTAGGGTGTTAACCCCACATATAACATAGAAAAGGTACTTTCAATACCTAATCCGTATTAGATTGCAAGCTTAAAAGTAGTCTCATATCCAATGATCAGGTATGGAAGGCACATGATCCCAATATGATACAAGATTACAAAATGATATAGAAGAAATAACAAGATCGAATAGAACATAAGCAATAGAAAGATATATTTATATACATAAACTTAATTATACTTAGATACAAATGAACAGAATGAAAAAAAATATCCATATAAGTTTAGTATATGCCCAACTTCAACATCACATTCGCAGTCCACATCCCAGCACATACTTCCATATGTAATCATGTACACAAATACCCAAAGAAACAACATAGTATCAATACAACAAATGTACTAAGTAAACATAATCCACTATAAGTGATACCATGCATACACGTAGGCATATAGAGCCATGCTTACACTCAAGAATACCAAAAATCATACTAACACATGCAAAATGGAACATTTACTTAAAAACCACTTTTTGCACTATTTATTATTATTCATACTATTTCTTACTTTTCATCAAAAAACTAGATATACTTTAACACTTAGAATATAATCCAAACACTGAAGTGATGGAATTCACACAACAGATTTCCTGTATTTACTTATGCCCTAATATAGATAAAACTATAGCCCAATTATCCCCTTATATCCTATATAATAATATGATTTATTTATCTATTTTCAAATATAATATTATCATATCTCATGTATGGAGGCCACAAAACCCAAATCCATAGCGTTGTTAGCTATAGCGAGCAGAACTCTATCCAAGGCACTCAGGCCGAGGAAACAACATCCACGACATTATTGAATATGGTGAACAAAAGTATGTCTAAGACATTGGGGCCAAGGAAACCACATCCATAAATCTACCAATCATAGCGAACAAAACTCTATCCAAGGCACTAGCGACAAGGGAACCACATCTATAACACTACTAACTATGGTAAACAAAACTCTATCCAAGGTACTAGAGTCAAGGAAACCACATCCAGAACACTATAAGATATAGAGAACAAAATCCTAAAGTTTAAGTATTGATACCCTATAGGGCTCATAATTCACCTATAGAGTAGAGAGAGGGGGCCTCATTATTGTATTACTGGTGCAACACATACAAAATTAAAGGAAAGGCGTTTGTCGCACAACCCTGCCTTGGAGGCCATCTTGATGCTACTCCAGGTGAGATATAAACCACCAAGTGATCTAACAATAATAGTATCATAACTCCCATAGGTGGACTAAAACCGTAAAGGTACCTATAGTTAGCACAATATGCCCTTAAACCCATTTATTTTACTTATCACTTAAATTATTGAAAGACTCTGATATATTATTTTATCTTCTATTTTGAAATAATTTGTGTATTCCGTGTATCATTCATTATATGGATCCTTAAAGCATGATGCAGTAAAAAGATCAATGCAAGGTACATGTTCATCTACCTAAGGGATACTCCTCTCTTAAGTAGCCTGCATCCACAGTAATAATTTTATCCCTTTTATTTCTTATGATAGTTTGAATAGAATAATTACTCTTTGTTTGAACTCTCAAACACACACAATCCTACTCCAGATTGTCAAACACAAGCCTAACTCTAAGTGTAAAAACTCCACCTTAACTTTAATATGTTACACACTATTTTGAACTCTTAAATTTACCTAAGATGGTCTATACTATGTGATCAATAAATTATTACAACTCAATTACATATTGTCATGAAGAAACTAAGAAGCTTCCTATTTTTGGTAGAAAAAATAGTTTCCTTTTAAAATAAACTTCTCCATGGAAATCACTCATATGAAAAAATATTTTCTCTCTTCAACATAATTCTCAATTTTTAGTACACTCACCAATCTACCATCATTGTTTCTAATTGGAGTTAAAAAAATATTTTGGCAAGTAAAAAATATTATGTTAAAAATTATTGAACCTCTTAAAGATTTACACCCCAAAATATTTGAACCAACAACAAATTTAATTGATAACACAACCTAGTGAATATGTTCAAAAATTTGTAAAAAGATAATCCAACGTATTCAATAAAAATTCTCATTAAAATATGTAAAAAATCTCAAAAATATTATATTTTTCAAAGGAAATATTGTGTTTGATATAATCTATAGGCTTTCATTAAAAAAATTTGATTAGTTATCATGAAAGCAATATAAAAGATAAGAAAAAAAATTGATCAAGACATTATCCAAAAATATTAGACAAGTCGATTTTAAAAATGCTGGAAAACATTTTCCTAATTTTTTAGAAAACATTTTTTATTGTAAATAACTTGGCACAAAACTATAATACTTCATTTTTAGAAACCCTAATCATAAAATTGGTATTTATGTGTAATTAATTACAATAATTATTATATGATGTTCTATATTGAGTGTATTATTATTACTATGTGTATTATTATGGGAGATTAGATGACAAATTTAATTAGGTTAAAATTTAATATAATTTGAGTAATTAATTTTAAACCTAGTTTGGACCCTGAACCTATGTTGTTTAACCGTGGAACCCCAACCTTACCTACTGATTATTTCTTTTTCTTCTCCTCTAGTTTGGTTTCAATTACTAGAACTCAACCAAGTTGTAACTTTATTGAATCCTTCACTCCACCCCTTAAATGATATTTTCTCCTTCATGATATCACTTTTTATTTGGTTGTTTGTGCCAAAATATGCAGCCTAAATTCTTCACCAACCCACCCCTACTCATTTTCTGGCTTTCACACGATCCCTTACTCTCTGTTATTGTCCTCTTTCACCTGCCTTTTCCTTCTTCTTATTTTTTTGTACATATAATGCAACCCTATATGATCCCTCCTTCCTCCCTCATTTTTATGTTTAGATCCAACTTCAAATTAGTTCCCTTTTGTTGAACATTTCTCTCCCTTTCTTCCAAGCCTCCATTTCATAGCATTCCTCATCTTTCACCCTCATTGAAGCCAATCTCCCTTTCAACACCTCACGCCCCCAATCCTTGATTGCACAACCACCAATTTTTGGCAATAGTTCACCTAGCCAAACACCACCATTGTCCTTTTAGCGTGACCAACTCGTGCAGCTCAGCCCCTTAGTGTTCCTTATTCGTGTGCCAAGTTTATGTTGTGTGCAAACCTTGTGTGTCGAGCTTGAGTGTGATTCTCTGAGCTTGTGTTAACCTTTTCCAAGTTTTGTTTTACCTTTATCGAGCATGTGTCTTGTGCCTTGTGTACCAAGCTTGCATTGGTTTTTTATTGAGTATGTGCCAGCAACTCTGCTTTACATTTAGTTGTCCCTCCCTACATGATTCCTCCATGTTTTCCCTCGGTAATTCCAACCTTATCCAGGTCGTGTGTTGTTGATTTTTGTGTGTTTTTTTTAATACCTTTTGTTATCCGCATGTTTATTTTTAATATATGTTATCAAGTGTTACTTTAGGTAATCCTTGAGGTGTTATAGAGAAGGTAAACTTTTGTATTTTTTTGTAACTTAGATTTATATAAATCCAATCACTCATAAGATAGTAGAAATTATTTTTGAACGTCATATGTTGTTTATAATTAGAACCGTGATAGGGTTTTATTTATCCAAGAATTATGAAAGTATGTGATAAAATGAAAGCATGGTATCCAATAGTTAGCATGTGCTTTCAAATAGTTATTAAATATGAGATATATACATGCAAACATATGTATAAGTTTGATAGACGCATGAATAACGTTTAGCTAGGACATATGGCATCATCAAGTTATTTTCCTTCCGTGCTAGTCCTTGCAAGTTGTAAATAGGGGTTGATATATATCACGATAGTACTCAAGTATGATTAGAGTTAGTTTTGTGTTAATCTCTATCTGCATGCTCTAGGGGTAGAAATGCCTTTTTGCATGTACCATGATATTATTATTAAATGCTACGTTAAATGTTGATCATGAAATGTATGTATTATTTGAATGGAATATATGATATGTTAGAAAGGCATGCTTAGGGATTTGTATCTGTAAAATGCTAAATGCATGCATAAGGGAAATATAGTCGATCACTAGGTCTTAGAAATTATCAACTTGCTAAAGTGTTTTAAACTATAGCATTTTAACCTTTTCATGAAAAAATGTTGATTAAAATGAAATTAGCATTTAAAATAGATAATATTTTGTTAATTTAGGTCCAAGAGTATTTTGATCTTTTTTGGCCTAATTTTCCTAAACATAAATAATTGGATATAGGATGACCTTAGTAGATTATTAAATTAACCTTAGTTTGATCGTTGACCTTAAGGCTAACATGAATAATTGGAAATAAAGGAAAAAATGATTAATTATGAAATTAGAATTGTTATGCATTATGTAATATTGTGATCACCAAATAAAATAAAATAATATATTTAAAAGGGAAGACCTCTAGTTTGGGAATTGTGGCTCCTTAGGGGTAGGCCCTGATGATGCACTTTAGACTTTGATTTGATTTGGTTTGGTTTGTTGGTGTATCGCGGTGCCCCAGTAAGTCCCTATATCTATTCTAACTAGTTATGTGGACTTCTTAGAGGGTATTGATACTTAAATATTATCTGAACTAAGAGGTATGAAGGTATTGTGTTGTTTATGTAAACCAATATGACCGGGTGTACATTAATGTCCCTAGATCCTAAAGTATAAGGCTACTATGTTGTTCCCTCGAGTAAACTAAATAGTAAGGAATTAAATTTGTTTAATGGCCTTATTATGTCTTGGATTGTTGGTTTTGTAATTACCTCTATGCCCTACCTTTGGTATTTGGAATTAATATGGTTGGTTAGTCAGTAGAACCTTATTGCACTACCTTACTATTCATGGATTATGATAAGGTTATTATGTGTTTTGAGGTGGATGTGAAATGGTAAGTATGTTGGTCATTGAGCATAAGGCTTTGATGACGTACATATCATAATATTTTTATCATATCTTATTACCAAAATTTTTATTATTGTATGATCATATGGAATGTAAGCATTCTACGACTTGTTAGGTATTGTGATTTACTCAGTACGAGAAAGTCATACCAATATTACATTCACATATGATAATGTGTGGGTCAACCAATGGCATGAGTTGATGAATGTGGTGAGGATCGATGGGGCCCTTGGGAGGAAATTTAATTTTTGGAATAGGCTTTTGGGTCTAAGAGTTAAGACAAACTGATGTTGTACCTTCTAATGCTAAATTTTGTTGTAGTCGATTTTCTTTTGTACTCTTGTGTCCCTTATTGTATTTTGGTTATCATTATTGTACAAAGGATAAAGGAACTAATATCATATTCATCATTTATTATTGTTAGTATTTCAATGTGTTGAGTTTATGGCTTTGATGATTACAAACAACAATGGGTTTCTTTATGTTCTATGAATTGGCATGTTATAAGTATGAAATTATTTAAGAAACAAATTTAGAAGAATTTATAGAGGAACACAAGAGGAAACTTTAGAATGAGTGAATATCATTAAACTCATAGAGTATCTAGGCGGTGAATTTTTATGTAAGATAATATGATTTTTATGGATTAACTTGACCAACATAAATCAAATGATTTTCTTAAAGGTTTTTGTATTTGATTTTTCAGAGGAAATTCAAGATAACTTCCTTTAACACCCTCAAATTTAGTATAAAAAATTATTTTGTATGCTATCAATTATGCTTTGGTTATCAAGAATTGATTTTTGAGTTCAAGAAGATTAAGAATATTGTAATGAAAATGAATTACACAAGAACAGATTGAAGACAGCAATCAAACGTGATTAGCTTTTATACACCAAGAGTTTTTTCCCCTCTTGCTCTCCTAATCGCACAAGGATAAAGGAATCAATCTAAACAATCATATTCATCATCTATAAAGGAACCAATATCTTACATCAAAATCCAACAATAAGACAAATCATAAATGAAAACTCATCCTAAATTTCATTCACGAAAAAATCTACCCTTGATCCTAACATTTTCATTTTTACAACCACCCAAACATAAAATGCTTAAGAACTAATAAAACTTAGTCAACCCCACAAATATCTCAACAAACATGGAGCATAACATGAATTAAAAGTAAGGTTTTCTTACATTTCATAATTGTTTGTAAACTACCTCTAAGTTGTACATCAAACCATCATAAGTTCTTGAGCTGATGTGACTAGGCATAATTTTAGCAAAACATTAATTAATTAAAAGTAAGGTTTTCTTACATTTCATAATTGTTTGTAAACTACCTCTAAGTTGTACATCAAACCATCATAAGTTCTTAAGCTGATGTGACTAGGCATAATTTTAGCACAAAAAATTGCTAAAACCTCGATATTATCACAATATTATCTCAATAATGCCTTTATAAATACATGACATTGATCAAGATAGTATGTGTTATGGTGAAACAGTGTTTGTGAGAGAGACAATGTGTACATCAAAGCAAAACAGGGACGGGGGACTCAAAAAAACGTTGGTGCATACAAGTACAAATTATTCAGATAGTAACTACATGTTGAGATAATTGCCATAACAAACAGTGATCAAGCGTGGCTCTCGTACCTTCAATACAACTTCGGGGTGGTCTGCATGCCACAAAAATGTTAGATTGTTTTTAGATAATTACCAAAGTTTAAGATCATTTTGTAGACCTAATTCTTAAACATATCCGTAAAATACATGTTGCAATACCAAAACCTACACGAGGGTGGTCACCGTGGGTTGATATAACCAAGGGGGGCAGTAGGGACCCCGTATTTAGAGAGGGGTTGTCTTTAGTTGTTGGAGAAGGAAAAACAGTTAGCTTCTGGCTCGATGATTGGACAGGATCAGGAGCCCTCAGCGCGACCTTCCCTAGACTTTTCAGTGTCTCTAGCCAACAGGAAGGGAAGATTGCCGATATGGGGAGATGGGAAGGGAATCAGTGGATATGGATCTTCAGATGGAGACGACCTCTTTTCGAGTGGGAGAGCGAAGCAGTGGCGCAGATGGAAGGGGCCATAAACCGTCATCCATTGAATAGAGAAAGGAAGGACAAGTATCGATGGGTACTCGAGGAGGACGGGTCATATTCCGTCAAATCATTTTGTATGGCAGCGATGCAGAAGACTGTTGGAGACAGACCAAATAACCCTGATCTTAGTATCATTTGGAGCGGGCTTGCCCCTGCAAGGGTTGAACTTATCGCTTGGTTTGCGGTCCAACAGAGACTTAACACCAAGGATCGGTTAGCTAGGTTACATGTTGTGGATTTGGAGGACACAGGGTGCCCCTTTTGTTTGGTTGAAAAGGAATCGGTGGACCATGTGTTTATTCACTGTATTATGGCAAGGAAGATGTGGTATGCGATCAGTGAGTGGCTTGGTGTTTCATGGGTATTGTCAGGATCTATTGATACGCATGCTTATGCGTGGTTTGGCTTCACAGGAGGCGGCATGAGGTGAGATCTCTGGCGTACGGCTTTCTTTGCTATAGTTGATGTCATATGGGAGTATAGAAATAAAGTCGTGTTTGATAAATACAAAGTGTGTGATAGGTGGCTTCTCCTGCTTATTAAAGTTAGGATAGGCTCGTGGATTAAGGCGAATAGACGTGAGTTTCCTTATCGAGTCCAGGAAATGATCCACAATGTGGAAGCCTTCTTGTAATGTTGTTTTGTTCTTGGGACTACTCCCATAATTATCAAAAAAAAAAACCCACATTCCCGACCGACGAATTCAAATAAGAATCATGTTTAGATTGTTATCAATCTTCCTGAAAGCGAATGTCATTGTGACTACCGCCAAGATTCTTAACTACATAAAGCTGTCTAGATTGAGGAAACAGTGCTGACTATTTTCATCCATACAAAAATGTTCTTTACTTCCAATCACCTTCACTTATGAAGAGGACATTCATGCAAACATAACCATTAGCACAAAATCTACCAAAATAACTTTTTTATAGTCCTTCGAAGAGAAAACATTGTGTTACATACAATACACCAGATTTCTTGTTAGTGTGAGAGAAATGAATGATACTGCAGCCACAACAGCATGACTTGATCTATCTAGTCTTTGTTTTACATCCTTACAGTGCCCAATTTTGCAAAATTCTCAGGAATATTCTTCAGCAATATAGCTAAAGGTCATTGTTACTCCTCCCAATCTTATCATCCAATGCCTACAAACTTCAACCACAAGATATAACATAGATAAGCAAACAAGCTTTAAAAACCAAAGATGTTCAGAAGTCCTTATGGGTCTATGCGCCACCATTTTACATTAAGAAAGCAGGACAGCCCCATGTGTCTCACAATATAACAAATAACCAATCTCCCATGATTTTGCGCATCTAATTGATACATCCCAGCCTTGAGCTGAACCAAACTCAAAAAAATCAGCACATAAATTATTTAGCATAGAAGCTATAGAACGTATCATATGTGGCAAGTCCATTAGAGAGCCACATCACCGGGCACCAACAAAACCCATGCAATAATTATACAAGCACAAAACCATTTATAGGTAGGTCTCGTCATGTATATGTTGCCTTCCATGTGTCTCACAGAAAATAAAATCTTCACTCACGTACCCTTTGAACTAAATTACCTAAAGCACAAAAGGACTGTTAACTTCCATAAACCCATTTAAACATAAGAATTTACAAGCATTGTCTAACATTGTTCATATGGCTAAGCTCAAAGCCAACGGGAGAGTTAAGACGCCATTTGTACCCCAAAACCAAGAAATAGATAGAGAAAAAGAACATAAAAAATTTTATATGTGTTCACACAAAATTTTCAGTGAATCTGTAGATGCACAACCATCTTCGTCCCCCTCCCCCCCCCCCCCCCCCAAAAAAAAAAAAAAAAAGATATGCAAAGACCCAAGTCATAACTATTCATGAGAAATCCAGATACCGAATATAATAGTGCAAAAGCTATTTTACTAATACAATACGTCCAGAACGACTTGTAAATGAAATCATTAGAGACTGCTCTATAGTCAGCTTATTCATCATCTGGTATCCACCATCACAGTGAATGATGATTGAACAAATGAGGTGAAATCATTGCCTTCGTATAATATCTGCAAATAGGTAGAAGCAAGAAACTGGATACCAGATTATTAAGTGAAAAAATTCATTCAATCATCAACTTGATGTCCCTAACAAGTATCGCTATTTTCAAGTACTAATCAGCCACAAGCTGTTTGCAACATAAGCTCCATTTCCTTCAGCCTCAAGCTATAGAATACATGAACGTATAGGATTCAAGAATGGAATTACCATGGGATCAGTCAATTAGTTGCTTTAAAATCCCCCACAAGCTCCTCACTGATTGACTGAATGCACCAATAAAAGCTATATTTTCTGTATATATACTTTGAACCAGGGAAATGAGTTGAATCTTGAAATATGACACATGTAATGATGTAATGCAACTGGTTTGGTCTTTTTCTGGTGAGTTCAGCCAATTACTTGCTATAGAGAAAGTATCAAACCAACTTCACAAACTAAACTTGTGAAGCCAATACATCCATTGATCAAATATCAAAAGAGTAACACCTAGCATTCGAACTAATCCTGGAAACTACACCATCATAGGTTGCTTTCTATATAGAGCAGAAATACAATCTTAACCCAACAAATGATATTTGAGAACATGGATGGGGAGAACAATGATGCACAACACAGTAAAAACTTAGATCAAAAAACATATATTCTCAAGCTAATATGTACAGAGAGCTAGCCAAGGGATTTCTCAATCACTTTTAACATGGTAAATAATAAAGAATCAGCCATCAACATAAATTCCAAAATTGAATTGCATATATAGCTGTGCTTCTATTCAGATAGGAAGAAGCACTAAAATGAGCAGTAATCCTACTAAATACTAATCAATGCAAGCTTGCAATGTAAGACAACTTGCAGCACAAAGAGAGTCAAGTTTTCACAATAAACTAAAAGCCATATAACAGTTATAAAAATAAATAAAAACTCCCACCGTTTTACAATATAAATTACATTTGCCAGGACACACAGATTAAGAAATGGTAAAATTAAGGAAATAAGATGCCCAAAATGGCTAATGTAGCCTCTCATAAATATACATTGTATATTTGACTACTTACATTTTTACACTTAATAACAAAGACAATAGATGGGTATAATGCAAAACACAACATCTAGTTTGTATAATTTTTGTTGTAACGTGTCTTATATTTTGAAACAAATTTTAAAAAACAAACATGAACTATCTTTTAAAACCGATGAAGTAGAAAATTAGCAACTTGGTTTTTCAATTTTTTCCCTTAAATTTCTTCAAAGAACCAAATAAATTGATAAAGTATTCAAAAACACTTCATGTCAACATAAATAATAATAATTGAACAATCATTAAATCACTAATTCATTGAACAGATAGAAAAAGCATACTGAAACAAGCATATTTATTGTAAGTAAAAGAAGGAACTAGTATCTTATAACTCCATAACAAAATAGTAATCAAGGGTTGCTCATGAACCCACAATGAAACTTAACAGTGGCTTGCATACCCAGAAAAATGATTGCTTTGAGATAATCAGCAAAGTTTGAGATTGTTTTGGAAGCTTAACTCCTGAAAACAGTCGGCAAATTCATACGCCAGTATCAAAAACCAAATTACCAGCCCATAAATAGAAACATGTTCAGATTGTTCTCCGCCTCCTTGAAAGAGAATGGCATCGTAGCTACTGCCCAGATTCTCAACTTCCTAATTTATTCAGATTGGATTAAGAAGACTGCTCATTAATTTTTTCAGTACACTAATATTACTTACTTTCAATCATCTTTACTATTAAAGAGGATACTCAAACAAAAAACATGACAACATTATCTAGCAAATGAGTTAATTATGATAACTAAAAGAGCAGACTGAGTAGCATACCATACATCAAATTTCTCATTAGTCTTTGTGAATAAGATGATACTAATGCAGCCATGGCAGTATAACTTGGTCTTCTATCTATTCTTTATTTGAAATCCTTGCAATAACCAATTTTGCAAAATTCTCAGTAATATCTTCTCAGCAGTATAGATGGTCTTTGTCCCTTCACCCTCTTCAAATTTTACCATTTAATGCCTGCATACTTCAGCCACAAGATATGGCATACTAAACAAAAAAGGTTGAAAACAAATAAATAAATAAATAAATAGATGTCCTTATGGGTCAATGAGCCTCACTTTTACATAAGAGAAGCATGTCACTCCCAATCCCTTGTGTGTCAAAATATATTGAAAAACTGATCTACCGTGATTTCACACTTAGTACATCAAAGCACTGAACAAAAGAATGCAACTGCCAAACTCAAGTAAATCACCATGATGTCTTTGATGAGATACTGTGTTGATTTCAGATTCACACTTAATAAATCAAGCTCTTTGCAAGTTAAGCCCCGTCTCCTTGACAAACAGGCTCCAGAAAAAATGAATTAGATCCAAAAACCTTGAAATCAACACAGTTTCACATACTTAAACCAGAATCGATCACTTCACAAAATAATTGAACACAACCACACAATCCATGACAAAATTCAACAACAGATAAAGAGTGACAGACTACCAAGTAATTGACTTCTAATATGGACCAATAGTAACTATTTTTATTCAGCTAGTAGGAAACACAGATAAAAGGCAAGGCAGTGACATTTCCATATTACCTAGAACAAAGACTATGAAAAAACATATTTCCATACCAGCATGATAAACTCTGCCAAGTTAATTAGTTCATCAATTGACAAAATACCATAGCCGATAAACCACAATTAGCTTGACTGTTCCAACATAAGACTGCACTCAACAAAAAACCTTTTATACCAGCCGAACAAATCAAATTTATAAAGCAAGGGTCTTGAGACAATTAGTTGATAAAAAAAAATATCAAAGCCAATTGTGAAGTGAAGTGACCAAATATAATTTAACATTTCAATTCATAAAGCAGAATATGGTAACCAAATTGATGATACTATAAGATCAGGACAGCTCAATACGAATAATGCACAAGATGGTACAAAGATGGATCACGATACACAAAAACTCAAACAGAATTAGATGTTACCATTGTTCACAACCGAATTCACAAAAACGAACACAAAATTAGGTTGTCTTCTTGAAGAGGATCGTCGGTTTGATTAGCTCGAAAAACACCGCGACATGAAACCCTTTAAACTGAAATAACAACAGAACTTGTTCAAGCAAACAATCCCAATACAAATACCATTGAAACTGCAAGCAAATGCCGAAACAGGGATATTCATTAAAGGTAAAGGAAGGAAACGGTATCTTACATAATCATCTAACAATTAGGTAAGAGACATATCAGAAAATGAAAACTCACACCGAACTTCATTCACAGAAAAAACCTAACCCTAACCCTAACCCTAACCCTAACGTCTCCATTTCTCCAGATAAACAAACGACACAGAATTATTAAGAACTAGTGAACTTAGTCACTGCCTTAGTTCCCTCAGACACGGCATGCTTAGCCAATTCACCAGGAAGGACAAGCCTGACTGCCGTCTGAATCTCCCGAGAAGTGATGGTCGGCTTCTTGTTGTACCTCGCAAGCCTTGAAGACTCCTGGGCGAGCTTTTCGAAGATGTCGTTGATGAAGCTGTTCATGATCCCCATGGCCTTGCTGGAGATACCAATGTCAGGGTGGACCTGCTTCAAGACCTTGAAGATGTAGATCTTGTAGGTCTCAACACTCTTTTTCGACCTCTTCTTTTTCTTGTCACCAGCAGCGCCGCCCTCCTTAGGGAGCTTCTTTCCGGCCTTGGGACGCTTCTCCGCCGGGGCTTTGTCGGCCTTCTTTTCCTCCGCTGGCTTCTCGGCGGCGGGCTTCTTCTCGGCGGGTTTCTTTTCTCCCTTAGGCGCCATTTGATTGGAGAGGTGAGGAAGGTTTAGACGAGTATGATAGGATCGGAGAGCGCGGTCTTTGCAATACAAAGTACTAGGAATAAATTTGTGATGGAGATGAAATGCTTGATTTCTATTTTTATAGGCAGAATAAGACCGTTTTGATTGGACAATCGGGAGAGGCGCGGATCGATGATGTGGCACTTTTATAAACCTTGATGCTTTCTGACTTTTGGAACAATCGACCGGATATGAGTGAAAGAATAAGGAGGGAACTATACACGTGGATATCGTAGATTTGTTGTTTACGTGGTCTGGATTGATGATGTGGCGGTATGCTTACTTCCTTCGCGGGAATATGGTGGCCGCCTAAAATTACCAAATTTTTTTATTACTTCGTCAAAAATGCGAAATTGGCGCCGAGAGCCTGACACGAATTCTGCAATTTTAAAAACTGTTGAGGCGCGATCCTTTTTCACTTATTTTTAGTGATATGAAATGATTTTAACTGAAATTTTTAATAAGTTATTATAATTACTAATGTTATACTTAATATTTGTATTAGTATTATCAATTTTGTTATTATTATTATCGTCATTAATATTATATTTTTTTATTATTCTTAATATTGTGATGATTTAATATGATAATTTCTGAAGATAATAAACTCTTACTTTGTCTAAATTTTATGTTAATTTTTTTATAAAAAAAAACTATCTTATAAAATTGAATGATTTAAACCCCCTCTAAATTTTCAGTTTGTCTAAATTAAGCTTCTAGATACAAAAAGGTTCATATAGTCCTTTAAGATTCATTCTTATATAAAAGTAGTTATTATTTTATTTATGTGATACTGCATCATGTATAATATATTATACTAAAAATCACTTTTTGACTTTTGGTTGTTAAATCCCCTGCACTAAATTTTACACGGCAATTGTTCGATTATATTTTATCACTTTATTGTGTAAATTAATTTATATCTTACTACTTCTTCATCTCGTTTTCTTGAGTAATTTCCTCCATTTAATCTTAAAATGTGATATGATATTGATTAGTGTCTAGTATTATCGTTGTTCGTTTGTTTAATGCTTCCTACTATTTGAATAATACTATATGCAATTCACTTTAGAAACTTATGTTGATAACTAATTATTTTATCCATTACCACGTTCTTACCAATTGAGAAATCCATTATATGTTATGTTTTATAGATTTATAAACATATTGGTTTGATAATGGATATTTCTTGATCCAATTTTTATTATGTTGTTCATGTTCTCCGATATCATTCATTGGGATAATATTGCATTTATGTTTGATGCGGAAAAAAAATGTTGCACTATGGTGTTGCCATTTTTTTAGACCATTCCAAATTTTAGGTGTTATTCTTTGATATTTGATAAACTGATTTATCTTATTGCATAATTTTTGTTTGTGTAGCTGGTTCGATAATATTAGAGCATAGTGTAGCTCATCGATACTCATATTTCGTTGCTTATAGAGCCAATGAACCAAACATAGTAGAAAACATGTAGGTAAACACGTGTCTTTATATGAACTTAAAGAAGTCATGAGCAGTGGTGGAATGTCATCGACTAGCTTACTATATGTGATCACTATATGACTGGGCAAACTTATGGTTGGATCATCAAAATGGTTAATTAAATATAGGCATTTCAAAGCCTGCCACTTATTTTATGTGGTTTAATTTCATTTTTCACAGTGTGAATGTGTTTGGTGAAGTTAAATGATCCATTGTGGGGAAAGTATACAATCTTGTGTCAATTTGATGTTTGAGTGTAGCCTATTCGTATTTTTAATAGCTCATGTTAATGGAATTGAGTCTTAAATTGTAATAGCACTCAAGGAGTGCATGTTTTGAACTATTCTAAGGGTGCATTTTCATGTGTTTTTGACAATCATAAAGTTTTAAGGTGTGGCTTCCTGCCAAAATTTATCACATTATAGGATCACAACGCTTGGTGAAGAAAAATAGGAGTTTTCATGTTAAACACCCTAAGCCACCATTATGTGACCACCTTTTGTTTAGTTTAACATTGCTAATGAAAAACTAACTCTAGTGTGTCTAGGGTATCTTGGAGGGTAAAGTGTCCGAGCATGTCATTAAAGTGTGAATATGCACCCTACTAGGTATGGTCACGGAACCATAACGTTGAGTGAAATGCTATCACTATCAATAAGGGGTAAACAGGAATAACAAACATTATTGTAAAACATCCTCTATTTTCTCTACTAGTCCCAATGAAGACCTGGATATTTCCTTTACAAAATGCCATTATTTTCCCTAAGATACTCTCCCGTGTTGTATATAAATTAAGACTAGAGGCATGCTATGGATCTTTAATTACCATAGGAGATACATGGAGAGGGGCTGATTGAAAAAGGATACATTTATAGAGGTAGTGTTGTGCCACCAGTTGAAGGAAGAAGGAGAAGCTAACATCTAGCCAAAGTAGGTTGTACCATATCCCCTCTTCCTTGATTCTCTTATTATCTTCTTCCTTATTCATCTTATGCTCTATATTTGCCATTATGGAGGTCAAAATGAGCTAAACCTATTTTATAAGGGAATGATCAAATTGATCCTAATGCTACAATTACTTAAATACTGTAGTATTATTCATGATTAATGAGCAGTTCACTTTGATGATTTGCATGATTGTGTGTGTTTAATGCTAGACACATTTGTACCTACGCAACCCTATGAAGACTAAGAAGGATATACATGGTGGATCGTGTTAGAGTGGTGGCAGGGGAAACAAAGAAATGCGTTTAAGCTCGGTCATTAACACATAGACACTCGTTGTGTGACATTTCCAAGGCTTATGCATTAAGATGGAGATGACCTAAGAGTAAGCTTGACATTGAGTAAAGCTGTAATACCCCAAAATTTACAACTGAAAAATTTCATTTACAGAGTTAAGTGAGGAAGCTAAAACAATAAAAACAAATGGTGTTACTGCCACACTTGGTACAAGTCTGGTTTCCTCTACCATTCTCATACCAAGTGCTAAGGCTAAAATCATTAATCCGCTTAAATTAATATCATGATTACAGAAATCAGGACATTAGATAAATATTGCTAATTAAAAACGACACTAGCAGTTTACGAAACACGAGAGAGAAATTATAGGTGGACACGAGGGTCCAAATACAACTGGAAATAAGATAACAAAAGAAACACCGGATAGTCCTACGCTCCCAAATCTGAACTATCAGCATTTGACTGAGCTCAGAGGCTGACATGCAAAGTCCACTGCCCATTGAATAGGCAAGGGCCCACGAAAATGAACCCTTCAGTACTACGACACTGAGTAATCCTTTATACCAAACTAATACAATAAATCAGCATGGAACACATGCAAAGGCATACAATTAGTATAGTATAAGATATATACATATAAATATGATGATTGAGATACAATAATCACTCAGATGATCGATTTCCATCAAGGTCACGTACCACTCATTTTCATTCATTTGATACAGTTGAACTTATTATTGAACCTCCCAGAAATACTGTCTGAGTAATAATTAAAACCTAACTTCGGCATAATTGATGTCTCAGAATAAATCCCAAACAATCACATACATCACAGGCATGTTCACAGGTATAATTTACTAAGATTCATGTCATCCCAGGCATACTTACAGGTACAACATAATAAATCCATAACGTCACATGTAAACTTACAGATACAGCACGGTAAATCCATAACATCACGGGTAAGCTCACAAACGTAAAACCAACATAGGTAGGCACGAAGGTTGCTACCAAAACCACAGGTAGGCACAAAGACTACTACCGAACCAAAGAAAACCTCAGGTAGGCACAAAGGCTGCTACCAAAAACACAGAAAACCTCAGGTAAGCACGAAGACTACTACCGAACCACGGGTAGGCACAAAGGCTGCTACCAAAACCTCAGGTAGGCACGAAGGCTGCTACCGAAACCACAGGTAGGCATGAAGGCTGCTACCAAATAATCCAATAATCCAATAATCATTATTTCCATCAAATCATATCATTTCCATTTTTATTTACTTTCTCGAAGGGAGATCAATCAACCTGGAGACACAAAGGTACTACAGTCATACCGACGCAACAAGGCAACACAGTATCCTACCGACTATCAACTCAATGACGCAAAGGTACCCTGGTCGCACTGGTACACAAAGGTAACATAGTACCCTACCAACAAGGAGACTTAATCCATAAGTATCGATACCCCCTATTAGTCCGCATAACAAAATAAAATAAGATGTAGGGCCTGACTGGGGCACTAAGGTACACCAGCAAAAATCCATATCAACCGTGGACTAAACCACGTCCTTAGGGTAGCGACCCCCAGGAGCCACCATTCCCGATCTTGAGGTTCTTTCACTTTAAATATTAGTATTTTATTAAGGTGACCATGAAATCGCATGGAATACATACAAATTCAATTCTCATACTTAACCGTTCTTACTTATTTCCAATCATCCGAGACAACAATAATCAAGGTCAAGTTCGAAGACAACATTACAATATACTAAGGCCATCCTAGGCTTGATTATTCACATTTGAATACTTTAGGTCAAAAAGACCAAAATACCCTTGAGACTAAAAATTCCCAGATTATCATCTATTTAAATACTAATTCCATTTTATTTATTCATTTGTCATGAAAAGGCTAAAACACCATAATTAAATTATTCATCACACAATTTAAATTATCAGATATGTCAAATGACCATTTTGCCCTTATACAAAACTTTGCACATAAAATCCTTTTTCGCACATTTAATCCATCCAAAACACATACTCACATACTCAACACCAACTAATACATATTAGACATGATTTTTGGGATAAATATCATAATATACAAAAAATAACTAAACTGCCCCTAGGGCACACATCTATAATTAATTATTTCATAATTATTTCTAAGCATGCTCAACCTATTATTCTATACATAATTATCATACAAATTATTTTTTCCATCAATAGAATCATTTTAAAACATACTTCCATACCCGGCATACTTTATATCATATAACATGCTCGTTTTATCTGTTTTCATAATAATGACAATTAACACATTATTATATCAAAGTAAATCATGCTTAACATATTTCATCAACCAAAAACCCTATTGTGCTATCACGCAATATTTATAATTTTAGTAAGGTATAACGGTTACCTGAATTCCAGCAAAAATGCAAAAATAACGGTATCCTACTAAATTTATCGGATCCTGCTAATCAACCTTTCGTACCTAAAAATAATACCAAAATTATTGAATTAATATCTATCAAGTAAAATAATAATTATAATATAAAAATATTTAATTTTTAAAAAATACTAAAATACCCTTACACTTAAAATGGGTATCAATATTATATATATACTTTTTTTTAAATGCACACAACTCACGCTGCATGCGCAGCGTGAGCCATGCACGCGTGAAAGAAAGAACGAAGGCAACGGCAGTTGGCTGGCAGTGCAGGGAAGGAGAGGGCGGCAGAGCAGGTGGCTGGCTGACGGAGTTGGTGGTGATGGCTAGGCTGGGCGACGATAGGGCTGCTAGTTGGGCGACGAGAAGGTTGGGCTGCGACGCAGGGGGAGGTCGGGAGCTGCGACGGGGGAGTGGTGTTGCTAGGTGCTGCTGGTGGAGGCTGCAGGAAGGCAGGGCAGCGAGGGTGGTGATGTGTGATGGTGTTGGGGTGGTCGAGGAGCTGAGCGACGGGTTGTTGCGGGTAGAGGTGGCTGCGAGGTTAGGCGCACGGGATGAAGAAAATGCAAAGGGGGTGGCGCTACGTGAGGTCGAGGGGCTGGTGGTGGTGCGCTGTAGGGTGGCTGCGATCGGGGGAAAAGATGCAGGGATGGGTTCGGTCGGGAAGGCTGAAGAAATAGAGGGGGAAGCGACGGGGGCTGGGCGATGGATTACTACAAGTGGAGGTGTGGGAGAGGGCTGGGAAATGGACAACGGGGGATGCTTGGGGTGGGTTGCCGAGAGAAAATAGGAGGGAGCTGGGAGGAACAGTGGGTCGAGGTTGCTGGATGAGGAAGGCAGGAAGAAAGGGAGATGAGGGCTTGTTTGGTTGGTGGGATGACTGGGACGGTGAGAGAGCTGTTGCTGGACGAAAGAAAAATAGGGGCTATTTGGGTTGGGTAGAGTGTGCGTCGTGTGTGGCGTGTGTACATGTGTATAAGTGTGCAAAGGGTGTAAGTATGGCGTGCGTTAGTGTGTATAAATGACAAACGGAATGGGTAGAATGTATATGTGTGTATAAAATGCACGAAGGGATAGAAAAATATTCAAGACAGATATTTAGGGTAACCGTAGAGGGGGTAGATTAATAATATAGGGTAGGAATTTATCTATTTAAATTTAGATTTAATTTAGATAGATTAAAATATCAGATATAAAAATAGTTCGGGAAAAATTATTAGAATTTGGGTAAGTTTAAAAATAGTCGGGAAGAGTAAAATAATCGAGAATAATTTTTAGGAAATTATTTTTGGTTACGGATCAACAAATTATTAATAAAATAATTTAAAATAAGATTTACGGGTAAAAATTATGATTAATTTAAATAATCTAATCTCTATCAAAATTTTAACCTAATTAAATTTATACTTAAACCGTTGAAATAATACAAAAAATAATAACACTTTTAAGATTAAGCCCTCCAAAATAATAATTATAATTAATTGTATGATAAATAATTTATAATTATGGTTTTGAAAAATAGGGTATTACAAAGGCATTGCGAGAAGTAATAATTTTTTGATATTTATGTTCCCTTCATTGATCATTTCCATTTACCTACCACATGTAAGAAATAGAAGTGGATGAATGTCCAACAAGATTAGAGGTGGAACGCTGAAATGTTTCCGATTTGATAAGTATCATGTCAACTGAATATCACTGGTTTGTATCAATGGACCTACTATATTTTGTATATAAAAAAGATATCCCAGAGAATTCACCATTGTATTAAATATAAAAAAATGCAAACCTTGTGTAAAAAGTACATTGCAAGTGGACCAAATACCTTTTTTCCTAATAAAAATTTAGTAAAATCAATGGAATTTTTTCTAAGTTAAAGCAACATGCAACCAAACATTGTTTACGTCTCTCGAATATCAAAGTCAACCCCAAAAAACCAAGAAAGGTCAAACCATTACAAACTCCTCGGTGCCAAGCAATTATGTTGTCGGTCTTCCCAAGACCCTAAGCACTACCCCTAAATGATAAGACCACCCATTAGTGTCACCGAAAACATAAATAAAAGCAATGTTTGGATAATTATAATTCACCTAGAGAAAGCTCAAATTTGGATGAGAAATTATCAACACAATCAGCGTCCAAATATGAGAAGTAAATTTGTAATATTTATAACCATGAAGCCAAAATAGAAAGGAAAAAAACTTATTATAAAAAAACTTAGCCGATCTGAATATGATGTCGGATGATATATGTTGCAAATTAGAGCGATGATGCAATGCCCTGAATTTAATATAACCTTAAATTTGATAATTAATATTTTAACCTACTCATAACCCTAAATTATTGATAAATTAATCCTACCTAAATACTTGAATCTTAAATTTACCTTAGAGGGTAGGTAACGTGTGAAAGATCTGGGATTATTTTGTTTTAGTACATAAGTGTTAGGCTATAAGAATAGTCAAATGCCCCATCAATCTCCTCTTCTGTCTTACTTGTAGCCTTATACACAATTACATCATTGATTTTCACTATTTACCTCTCCAAAAACATATGTTGCAATGCTTTGATAAGCAAGATTGTAAATGAGATGAGTTAAGTCGATTTTCCCCTAGTTTGAGGTTGGTTTATTTAACTTTTCTCGAGCTCTAACTTGGCTCATTTACTAAACATGACTCCCATACAAGGTGCATGATTGGCTCCTACAATGCTTATGAGTGACTCAAATTGTTTGGCTAGTTTAAGACAAAGAAGCCAAATTGACACATTTAAATTTGAGTTTGACTCAACTCATTATTAACCTTTTTTAACTAGTCATCTCTTTTAAGATAAAATGCTATATAGACGATCCTATAATTGAGTTGATTTGCGAGCCTATATAAAATGAGAAAAATAACCAATATGTCTTATGAGTGGGCTGTATTGATTTACAACTCTATTGATAATAACATTAGGATTAACCCTCATGTCAACTATAATCTTCCCAACAACCTTTCATAATTAGTCAATGGGACTTCTTCTAACCCATCACGAGTATAGGTAGAAGGGAAGCATGAATTCTCCATTCACATGCCTCACTTACATACTCAATTGTGCATGTTGCCTTTCCCACCTTATCTATAGCTAATTCAAAAATTTATTGAATGCAAGAGTCTATAAGGACATCTAAAAAGTGGCTTCTATCCAAAAATATACTTCAATCAAGTTTGGCATGCCCAAAGTCCATATCTTCATTAAAAAAATCCATTTTGATAAACCTTGCTAGTGTAAGTCTTCCTCACACCTTAATACTCTAAGATGACATCATCATGATTTTTTTTAGGTCATATTGAAATACCATAAAAACCTTACTTTTGAAATTTATGTTAAAATATAAATTTATTAGGGAAATTAATTAAATTAATTATTTTTATTAAAACAAGGGAGATTATTTAAGGTAAAATCAAGAGAAAAATAATAAAGAATTTAATTAGGGAAAATTAGGGTATTTTGCTAATTAAAATGAAAATTGGTAAAATTATCCAAATATCCTAAATTAATATAAAAAGGGAATTTAATTATTGTTTTACTAAATATTTTTATTTTAAATATTCAAAAATACAAAAATATCCTAAATACCCCAACCAACCTATTTTTTCTTTTTCCCTTTTTCCTCCCTTTTTTTCCTTATTCTTTTCTCTTTTCTCCTCTATCTTTTTTCTTCCTCCTTCTTCCCATGGATTGGGCCAGTCTTCCCCTCGCGGCCCAACCCCTTCCCCCTCTTCCTTCCGTGAGGCCTAACCCGCACCCTCTTTCCTTTTTTTTTCTCCTTCCCCAATCAGTTGCCCGGTTCCCCTTTTCTTTTCTTTCTTTTTCTTTCCCCAACCAACCGGCTCAGCTCTTCTTCTCCCCCTCCCTTCTTCCCTGTCCTCGTGTTGCAGGTCGCACTTGCATCTGCCGCCACCCCTTCCTCCGCCCTTGTATTGCTAACCTACACCACCCCCTCTCCCCATCCTTTTTCTTTCCTTTTCCGACGCCAACCAACCCCACACCTCCTCCCACGCGTGCCCCATCCCCTTCCTTTTCTTCCCCTGACCGAACCTACACCTACAAATTGTAGGCTTGCACCAACCTGCCACGGCCAGGCGGCGAGCCTGCCACACCTTCCCCCTTATCATCTTCCCCCTTTGTCTTATCCACCCACCATTGGCCTATAAATACCCTATACCTGACCTCGATCAACCTTCTTTTCCTACCTAGAAAAATTCATCTCCCTTATGCCACCGCCACTTCAGACGTTGTTGTTGTGCCTGTGCCCAAAGCTTCCGCTGGAAGCAACCTCCAAAATCCTCCCCACATCACCCTCCATCAAACCACACCACTCACCACCCCTGATTCCCCCTACATGAGCAGCCTCTACCGTGCGAAGTTGGCTGCTTAATCAGCCACTTTGCACCCATCACCGCCTTTCTCATCGCCATCCCCGCCGCAACCGCCACTTCTCCTACCTCCCAAAACACTCAGAAAAGCTCCCTTTACCTCCCCCTACCTTCCTTTCTCCCTACCTACCTCTCCTTCACCCTTCATCCTCCTTCATCACCTTCAGCCACCATAACAACCACCATCTACGCCGCCTCTTTTGCTATGCCACCACCACCATTCCGACCCTCTCATCCCAGAGGATCCATCACCACCACAACCACCCTCTCACTCCCTCTCTTCTAGCCTAGAAATCCACCTCTCCAACTCCACTTCCTCCTTCACCACCTCCACCGCCGTCGTCGCCTAGCTACCACCATCCTAAGTTGTGCCCTAACCTCCCTAACATATGAAAATAATTAACATAATTATTATTTAATTTTATTAGTGTCAATATCATCATCATCATCATCATCATCATCATCATCATCATCATCATCATCATTATTATTATTATTATTATTATTATTATTATTATTATTATTATTATTATTATTATTATCATCATCATCATCATCATCATCATTATTATTACTACTGCTATTATTATTATTATTATTATTGTTGTTGTTGTTGTTGTTGTTGTTGCTAGTATTATACTGATTATAGTATTATTATTAATATTCATACCATTTATTATTATGATTATCATCATCATTATTATTATTACTATTATTATTATTATTAACTTGGGCATTATTAATACTAATGTTATTATTAATATAATTATTCGAAACCCTATTATTATTATTACCAAGATTTGCAGTATTATTATTATTATTATTAAATATGTCCCTATTATTACTAATTTTATTATTATGATGATTATTCGAGCCCTTAAGATTATTATTATTGTTAAGATTCTAACTATTAATAATAATAATATTATCATCATCGTCGTCGTCGTCGTCATCATTACCTATATCACTAACATTACTATTACTATTATTATTATTGCTATGATTATCATCATCATCCTTATTATCATTGTTGTCACTATTTTAGTAGTACTAATACTATTGTTATTATTGTTATGATTCGGGTTATTATTAGTATTATTATTATTTTTAATATTAAAGCTATTATCTTTTGTAATATAAATATTGCTAATAATACTTTAACATGGACCAATATAACTACCAATACCTATTTTGACTAGTATTAGCATGATTAGCTACTTTAAGCATAATACCCTTAGTTTTACTTATAAAACTACTACTATTATTATTAACCCTAATACTAGGCTCTAATAAGGATGAGGTAGGAAATAATGATAATTTTGGTTAAATGAAAGTTAACCCTTAGTATTTCCCTCTTATAGGTGAACCAAGTCAAAATCCTAAGGAGGTGTAGGAGCGTCCACCAAGTCCGGTGTCGTATTAGGTAAGGATGTAGTTAAGGCCGATTATGTGTGTTATGTGCCTTGTATGCTATGTGTTATGTTATGTTGTGTACCTTATATTATTATGACGAACTACTTGTAGTGCAACGTGGAGTTAAGATATGTTTATGTGATTTCCTTATGACATATGTAAAATGATATATATGTTGTGATTGTGGTGTTGTGTGATGTGACCCTCTAGGACATACATGCTAGGATGTTTTAATGATATGGTATTGGGTGAAATGATAAAAATAGGGAAAAAAAGGAAAAATAAGTTGACTAAAGGGAAATGAGAACATAATAGAGTAAGATGTAGGGTATGACTGGGACACTAAGGCACACCTAGTAAAAATCTATAATATCAACTGTAGGCTAAACCAAGTCCTTAGGATAACCACCATTCTTGATCTCGAGGTCTTTTACTTTTAGTATTAGTATTTTATTAAGGTAACCACGAAGTCGCATACGATACAGATAAATCAAATTTCCATAGTTAACTGTTTTTATTTATTTCCAATCATCCGAGACAACCATAATCAAGGTCAATATCGAGGCCAACATTAAAATATACTAAGGTCATCCTAGGCTCAATTATTTACATCTGAACACTTTAGGCCTAAAAAGATCAAAATACCCTTAAAACCAAAATTTTTAGATTGTCATCTATTTAAATACTAATCATATTTTATTTATTCATTTGTCATGGAAAGGCGAAAACACCATAAATAAATTATTTATTACGCGATTTAAGTTATAAGATATGTCAAATGACCATTTTTCCCTTATACATAATTTTACACATAAAATCCCTTTTTCATACCTTTAATCCATCCAAAACACATACTCACATACTCAACAATAGCTAATACATACTAGACATGATTTTTAGCATAAATATCATATTACATAAAAATGACTAAATTACTCCTAAGGCACACATCCATAATAATTATTCCATAATTATATCCAAACATGCTCAACCTATTACTTTATACATAATTATCATAAAAATTATTTTTCCTTCATTAGAATCATTTTAATCATACTTTTGTACCCGACATAATTTACATGAGATAACATGCTCGTTTTACCCATTTTTATGATAATAATAATTAACACATATTTATAACATAACAAATCATATTTAGCATATTTCATACACCAAAACCCTAATGTGCTATCACACAATATTTATAATTTTAGTAGGGTATAACAGTTACCTAAATTCTAGCAAAAATGCAAAAATAACGGTATCCTACTAAAGTTATTGGATCTAACTAATCAACCTTTTGTACATAAAAATAATACCATAATCATTGAATTAATATCTATAAGGTAAAATAATAATTATAATATCAAAATATTTATTTTTAAAAATTACAAAAATACCCTTACATTTTAAGTGGGTGCAACAATTTTTAAAACCTAACACACAACTCACGCTATATGCAGCGTGAGCCATGCATGCCAAGAGGGGGGTTGGTCGAGCTTGGGGCTGGCTGGGGTGGTGGAGTGAGGTAGGGGAGATGGCAGCGAGCGGTGATGGGCAAGGGTGCTGGGTAGACGGCTAATGGGTGTAGGGTCGATGGTGGAAGGTGGTAGTTGTGCCAACAGGGTGTGTTAGGCTATGAAAAGGGTGGCGGGGATGTGTTTGGTGCGAAGGGTGGAGATGGTTGGTTGTTGGGGCATGCTGCAGTGGAGGATTGGAGTTGTAGTGGAGGGCTGGTGTTGCGATGGTGGTGATTGGTTATTGCGATAGGCTGCTTAGTGGTGGCTGGCGTGTGGGGCTCGAAGGGGCAGAGAAAGGAAAAGGGTAGGGGGTTGTTTGGGTGCTTGGAGGTTGGTTTAGATGGTTGGCTACGGTGGTGATGGATGCTGGTAGAGGTAGTGGGGGTGGTGGTGACCGGGCATTGGCTCGCTGGGTTACTCAATGGCTAGCAGTGTAGTGGTTACTATTTGGTGAGGGTGGTGTAGGCTGCATGGTTGCTCAAGTAAGGTGGCTCTATGGAGAGGCTCAATTGGATGGGCAGTTGCATGTGATGGTTCTTATGCAGGGAAGGGAAGAACTAGGGAGTTGGCACGAGGACGGATGAATAGAGTAGGGTGGTGGCGAGGCAAAGATGAAGGGAGTTAGGAAGGATTGAGGCACGCAAAACATAGAAAGGGAGTAGGAGGATGGTTGAGGTGGTCAGCAAAGAAGGTGCAATGATGAGGGGTTAGGTTGAGTCAAAAATAAAAGAAAGGGGAGAAAAACATGGGGAGACGATGGTTGTTTGGTTGGGATGGGGGTATGTGCATGCAGAGAGGGGGTGAGGTGAGTTAGTGTGAGGGGTTGGGAAATCAGAACAAATCAGAGAGAGGGAAGGGGGTTGGGTTTGGCTCAGGGAAGGGTGTTGTGCGTGAGTGTATGCAATGTGTATATGTATGTATAAATGAAGAGGATAAGATAAAGTGATGGGTTGAGTGAAGTGAGAAAATGAGGGGGACGGGGAGAGAGATTTGGGGGAGGTAGAGTAGAAAAATAGTTTTTTATTTTTACTTTAGGTTTAGTTTGGGTAAATTAGGGTACCGGATAGAAAAATAATTCGAAAAAAATAATTTAAATTAGGATAGGTTTAAAAAGGATTAGAAATAGTAAAATAATTAGAACAAAATTTGAAGAAATTATTTTTAGGTTACGAATCAAAAGATTATTAGTAAAATAGTTTAGGATAAAAATTACAGTATAAACTGTGATTAAATTAAATAATCTAATTTCTATCAAATTTTTAACCTTATTAAATTTATATTCAAACCATCATAATAATACGAATAATAATAACACTTTTAATATTAAACCTCCTAAAATAATAATTATAACTAATCATATGATTATTAATTTATAATTAAGTTTTTTTAAAAACGGGGTAGTACAACCATCCTGGCACGACTGTGCTCATCCCGTGCTAGTCCTTCACCCAACCCTCTTGTTGCGCGACCTTGTACCAATTGATGCTCCTTTACTCTTTTACATCGGTTGTTTTTTAACCCTTTCCCAAAATTATTTATGTTAATTTGGGTTATTATTGTGTCGTATTAAATGATAATATATATATATATATATATATATATATATATATATATATATATATATATATATATATATATATATATATTAGGTGTTAATTTCTTAGGTAATCGTTGAGGGGTCGTGGAGAAGATGGCCTTCTTTGCATTCGTGTAGCTTGGATTTAAGTAAATCTAATTACTCATGAGGCACTAGAATTTATGTGCTAGCATGTTAAGATTATTTATATCTAGACCCATGATAGGGTTTTATATTATACAAGTATTATAAAATTCATAATAGGATGAGAACATGTTGTATAGATAGTACGTACACTCAATTTGTTGTTAAGTTAAGCTATATGCATGTGTAATGTGCTAAACGGTTAATGAACACATGTTTCGAGTTGTTGGAATTTTTAATATTGTCAAGTTATGATGTAACTGTCATGATAAGTGCTCCCCGATTATCATTGTATTGTATCTAGGGTTGATATAAATAGCATAAAAGCATGCACGCATGATTAGAGTTAGAATACGATAATTATTATTCGCATGAGGTAGGGCTAGAAATATTCCCTTATATATACTATGAAGTAAGTTATCCTATTAAATGTCATATTATGCTATATATATGTCCATACATGTTGTATGAAATATATTACACATTAGAAACACGCGATTAGGATTTGTATGCATAAGTTACTAAATGCATAAAAGTGTGAAAAATATAGTCAATCATTAAATCATAAAAACTACCTATGTGCTAAAATATTATGAATTATTATATTTTATCATTTTCATGAAAAATTAACAATAATAAGGTTTGTTGTGAACTTGGATAAAAATGACGAAATTAGGATTTTGATGACATTTTGGTAAATTTTAACCTAATACACCTATTGTGATTAATTGGATGCAGGATGACCTTAGAATTTTTATAGGTTGACCTTAATGTTGACTTTGACCCAAGCCGATGACCTTAGGGACTACTCTAATAATTGAAAACAAAGGAAAAATAGTTAAGTATGAAAATAGGAACTATTGTGCAATGTGTACTAATTGTGATGACATCATAAATCATTAATACTTAAAGTGGAAGACCTTGAGTTTGTGAATGGTTTCTCTCTAATATTATCTACCCTATGGATGGGGTGTCGTCCTCATTTGAGCTTGGTTCTCTTGTGTGTCGGCGTGTCATAGTAAGGCCATAATCTACTCTATAGGTGACTTACGGGCCTTATAAGGGGCTATTAATATTTAAAGATTAGGTGATTGAGGTTGGATGATACTGATACTGTGTTACCTATTTCCATCGGTATGATCAGGTGTACCATTGTGTCCCTGAGTTATAGAGTAAGGGTATTGTGTGCCTTTGTGCACAAGCATGATCGAGTATACCTCAATGTCTCTTGGTTGGTCGTATCCCCTCGAGTAAGATAGTTAATAACAAAATATTTATTTATGGCCTTGGTATATATTAGATTGATGGCTTAATAATTACCTCGATGCCCTACCTTCAGTATTTGAAGTTAATTTAGATTATTGGTTTGGTAGTTACCTTATTAGCTTACATTGATGCTTGGGATTGATTTGATTAGTTAAATATGGCTATTGTGTACTCTGAGATGATGTGAAGTAATTTAGTATGGTTTACTACTAGCAGGATACTTGGATGTCGCATACATTGTCCCATAACTATTATATATTGTTATGGCATGTGTTTTGTATTTGGAGCATACTTTTAAATGGTTGTATGATTATGTGTAATATGAGCATGCTACCTCGTATAAGGTACTGTGATTGCAAATACCTCTATGAAGGGAATGAAGTGGTTTGAGGCATATAATTGTGGCAAGGTAAGTTGAGTCATTAGGAAGATGTTCCATTATCATATTAGGCTCATAAGTTTAATAGTTAGGGCAAACTAGTATTGTATCTTTGGGTGTTAGTTTTTGTTGTAATTGATTTTCTTATGGATCCTTACATCCCCTTTTGTATTTTGATTACCGTCGTTGTCTAGAGAATATTATTCGTAACTTTTATCTATGTAATGTCTTTTATATCCACTGCTTTATTCTAGATATGACTTATTTTTAACCTTAGCACTTGGCATAAGAAAGGTGGGGGAACCAATTTTATATTAAATGTGGCGGTAAAACCTATTACTTGTGTAATTAACACTTCCATAAAATGAAAATTTTAAGTAGTAAAAATGATGGTGTTATAATCAGAGAGACCAACAAAGTTTTTTTTATTGGGTTCAAGAGAGGGTTGAGTTTGAGTGCATGATGGGGTTAGGAGTATAGATGAAATAAGCTTGAGTGCATGGTGGAGGTGAAATTGCAAAGGGGAGATGGAGATGTTATTTCATGGGGGCTGAACGAGATGAAGGAACAACTCTATCATGAAGGTGAAATTGGGTTTGAGAAGTTGGATTTCTTTTAGGGGCTAGTTTTTTACCAACTATTCTTCTTGGTGGAGTGTAAGTATGTTTGCTATTAGACTTTTCTTCAGTGAAGGAATAAGGTAATTAACATGATTTGTACGAGTGTGATAAGTTTTAGGGAGTTCAAATTTATGAGGTTTCATGTAATACCCCATTTATAAAAAGTACTTTTATATAATTTTTAAAGAAAATTAGATTTAAAATAAATTATAAAAATAAGTTTGAAATAAATGAACTAGTCAACTGGTACGACAAACCAATCAACTAGTAAACTATGGTTTTATTTTCTTAATTCTGATGAATAAGTCGATTGGTATGCTAAAACCAGCTCAATGATCCTATAGGAACTCACAATCTTTATTCTTGTTTTGACTTTGATTCTCCTTCAATCCTTCATCAAACTTTGTAAATATGTGTGTTGGTTATATATGATTTTTAGAGGGTTTAACACCCTCATTCAAAGCTAATTTTTCAATTTAGTTGAAATCTAACAATCTTTTTCTTTATATTTTCACCTTTTCCACTATTTTCATCCTCCTTGTCTCTCCACCTCCTTGGTTGCACCGTTGATTTGTGGTTACCCAATGCCCCCTTTTTAGCTTCCTTTTTCATCTACCATGAGATTCTTATAACACCTTGGTCATTTTTTTACTCACCATAGCCAATTAGCCACCCGTTTTATCCTCCTCACTTAAGTGGGTTGCAATTTTGTTACCTTACCCTTTTAATCTCTACCAGGCCCTTATCATCTCTCACTTGTGGCTAACTTAATCCTAACAAACCTACCTCGAACATTTTGCCATCTTTTGTGAGAAAATCTTCAATTGTTCTTCTTATATTCCACAATTTCTTCTCTTTTTCCTTTCTTTTCCTCTATGTTTTGTTCTAATTGTAAAGTTCAATGCTTTTAACAAATGATTTTCACTTATTCTTGATTAGGCGAGCAAGACTCATAAGGTCTTCTTTGCTTGAAGACTTGTTAAATAGGTAAATATGGCTAGATTTGTAGATATGGAATAATGTGTTATATGCTATGTGTTATTGTTTTCCATGATTTATATTTGATTACAGGTGTATTTTAAGTGGCTAAAAACATAAGATGGCTTTAAGAGCATAATATGTTTGGTTATTTTGAACAAGAAACCATGAAGTTGAGTGTAGCATTATAATTGCGTAATTTGGTGATTCAAATGTTGAATTCTGAATTATTGAAGCTACACATGATTTTTAAAAAATTTCATGGGTTATGAACATATTTAGTTTTGCTTGAAAGCACGGTGTGCTTTGGTTATGTTCTGCCTAGTAGAACCAACCAATTGGCATGTGATAAAACTAGTTTTTTTGGTATTGACCTGCCTATCAACTGGTTTATTAGAAGTTGGTAACTATTTTGCATATCACCAATCTGTTGGTAGCACCAGTCGACCAGTTTGCCTATTTCATATTATTTTCTCTCAGTCTATTTCCTAGACTAGCCTACTGGTTTGTGGGACCAATCAATCAGTCTGCATAGGACTTTTAAGGTACTTTTTAAAGATTGGTCTTGAGGGTTGACTTCCTTGCTTAGCCTTTGACAATATTGAATCATGATTAAAATGGAAAAACTTAGCATAAGTGTAGATGTAGGATATTAGATCAAGTGTTGTCTTTGAATAAGATATTATTGATTAAAGTGGAAGTTAATGGAAAAGTTGTGATAACTATCTATATTAGGTCAATTTGTGATTTTAATCAACCTCATTTTGTGAGTTGAGTTATTTATCTATACTGGGTCAATTAATGATGTTAGTCCAACTTATATTGAGTTGTGTTAGATATCTATATCAGGTAAATTAGTGATTTTATTCCATCTTATCTTAAATTTTGTTGGCTATCTATATTTTATCAGCTGATCATTTTAGTTCACCTTACTTTTGAGTTGTGCTAACTATCTATATTAGGTTAGTTGATGGCTCATTCATATGTATACTAAATGGCTTGTCCTTATAGCGTGGGACCAACCATTTACCAACTAATTGACAATCCTTTCCCTATAAGTTACATTATGCATTTATTAATGTATGGTGGTGTTTTCACATTGTTCAGTTAACAACCACCAAACATCAACTAAGAGTTAACATACAACCGTCTCATATGTAAGGTAATAGAATGTGAAGCCTTCCTTAATTTAGGGAGTTAATAAAGTGAATATTAATTAATTAACACAAGACTCGAACTAAGCCCTAAAAACCAGTTTTTTCTTAAATCACAAGATAACATTTAATAATTATTTTGAAGAGGCTAGTTAATCAACCTAGGAACTTCATTTTTTTTAAACTTCAAAGGAGCAAAAATAGAGTATTTACTTCTCACATTTGTTAGAACCTTCGAAGATGAGCAAAATTTTACCCTACAACTAGGACATAATGGAAGATAAACCATATCATGAACAAAATCAACTTAAGCAACAAGAACACAATCAACATTGTAAAGGAAAGGTTTGAAATTTTAGTACCATTTGTGGATATATCTAGATTTTTGCTGGTCAATTTTAGATATGTAATATTTTCAAGTAAGTTAAAAAGATTAAAGTAATATTAGAGGTGCAATAATTATATCAAATAAATAAAGAAATTAGAATCAAATTCAAGTATGTGCATTGGTTAGGCAGTGAGTGAGGAAGAATAAAGAGGGAAGAAAGATGACGGGAAAATTTTCGTGTTTTAAAGTATGCCCATTTGTTTAGTAATTATTAGAGGCAAAAAAGACATTTTATAATATAAACTAATACCGTCAACCAAGAAAGAAATACAAAGTTATACGGTAAATAAAATAACACATAAGGCTATCTCGGGAATTTACCTTAAAATATAGGATGTTTTGTAAAATATCCCTTAGTTTAATAGGCTTTTTGTATTTGCATTCCTTCATCCTTTAGTTTAGCAAGTTTTTCGTACTTGTATTTTTTTCACTGCGCTGTTTTTGTGGGGAATCAGCAATAGCCAATAGTACTATTCCCATAATACCCGGTACGGAAGTAGGGACAAAGAAGAATAAAAAAGAAAAAGAAAAAGGCAAAAAACATAAAGACAAAAATCGTGTGTTCCTCTCCGTCCCTTTCGCCCAAAGTCACACATCAGATCGGGACCATAACGGCAAAGTCAGCGTGCATCTCCTCCATGCTCTCACGTTCTCTCAGCGTCCATTCCTTCCCTTCTCGCATTTCTCTCCTTCTCCATGATCACTCCAAAAAGCCATAAATCTGATTACTGCCCCCTCCCTCCGCTCCAATGTTATGATCCGTTATGTCTCTATCAATGCTCTTCAAATCATTGTACCACTGCCTCCTCACCCTCACCACCACCACCACCTTAACTACCACCATACAGAGTCGGAATCCGTTCCTCTACTATGCCGGAATTTGGACAGCATTACTGACAGTTACCGTGGCTATTGCTTCATTCTCTCCTGAAATGGCATTTGTATCAGCTATATCACCATCCTCATCCTACTCTAAGACATGTAATATTGATGGCTACCTTAGGCTCCCGCTTGACCTTTCCCCCGGGGAGAAGTTTTGTTTTCCGTCTCATATCGTTAAGAGATCGTCGTTCGACGTTTTCATTCCAACTTTGTTTGCTGCGCTTGTTGTTGCTGGTTCTGCTATTTTGCTAAGAGCCTTGGGGTTGCAGAGTAGTGAGGCTCAGGATAGGGAGTCTTCTTGATAGTTTGTTGATTCAGTTCTAATCTATATTTTAGCATTCTTTATTTAAATAAAAATAAAATTGGAAATATGTATTAGGTTCATATTTTTTACGATTGTAATGCTACATATTTTGTAATTTGTTTGGAATCACTGTCAAATTAATCAGACCAGGAAGATGTATTTGGTAGGCATGCAGCTCTGCCTCGTGATGGTTGAATTTGTGGTATACTTGGCCGGAGATGAATGAATTAGTGGCATTGATTTCAATGTGCTTGCTCAATTCTTTCCTGTAAACATATTTTCCCCCCTTTCTTTTTGTCATTGTGGCATTGATCACCACTGCTTCTGTTGGATCACACCTTTGAAGGCCGTTATATGATTCTCACAACAGCAGTTAGGACCACGTGTTTAGGGCATGCGCTTGTGGCATGGTAAGAATTCACAATTTTGGCATGTTTGTTCGAGCATGATATCCTTATCCTTTTTATAATAATAATTATTATTATAATAGACATTTTAGACCAAATAAAGGTAGTTCTTCCAAATTGAGATCTCGATTAAATGCTAATATATGAGTTATTGTCCCAAACTTGAAAAGGATGAATATATTCTCTCTTATTTTTCTTTTGTATGCCTTCTCTTGATAATATAAATCCTATCCTCAATGTTGGTTCTTTAGGTGTCCATATGCTTTGAATGAAGCACCAACTATACACGCAAAGTACTTTATGCTAAGGATACAAATCATCAAAAATCCTTGACCGTGGATCATTGTTTGGATTTGGTGGAACTAGATTAAGTGTTTGTTTGAATCTATTTATCAAAAGTAATTATCTTTGATAATTATTTTTTATAATTAGATCTAAACAATCCGTAAGGCTTTGCATTCGAAAGATATTCTGTTAAATTGAACATGAAATACAATCATTTATATTGACATTTTTAGACTTGCTTTTCGGCATGAGTCGTCCTTTGAAGTGGGCCTGAAAAACTAACACACATCAATTAAAGATGCATATCGGGAATTATTAATATTAGGAAGTATTATTGTTATATTTTGTTATTTTATGAATATTTTTTATCCAATAGTTATCTAGTTACATAATAGAAATTATTAGGAAGGTTTTATCTAGTTAGCTAAATAGATATTATATCTAGTAATTTAGGTAGTTAAACATTAGTATTATTCCTTAAAAGGTGTTTGGAATAATAAGGGCTAACCCAACTAACTTTTAACGAGGATAGATAAGGCTATACACTAGATGCAATGGACAAAATGGGAGAAATAATGATGTAATACCCCTTTTCGTGAAACCTGTATTATTTGGGATCTATAATATTTAGAGATAAAGATATATTAGTTAAATGTTTCACTACACATTTTCAAGGATCCAAAAATCCTAGTTACGTTTTTGAAATATTTCATTTAGGACTTCTCAGCCTTTCTTAAGGTTTTGATTCCCGTGAAACTTTGGAGTCACTTTTGGCCTTTAAACTCTTCCGAAAAAATGTTCATATTATGTGAATATTTGAAATCACCATTTTTTTTGAGACACTCAGGTTTTTTTTTTTGAAAATCTCGGACCAAGATATTGGCAAAAAATACACTGTTTATTGCTCAAATGGGACTTAATCGTGTGTTTTAAGATATGTTAAGGCCTTTCAAGTTATCTAAATTTTACAAAACTTTGGGGAACATCTTAATTTAGTATTCTTGAGCTAAATATGATTCAACTTTTTATTATTACTATTCATATAATTTTTGGACCAATTTAGATATTTTTGGATGTGCATATATCATCAAGATCAATTTGTACACTCCTAGACTTATTAAATTTTATTTAATCCTCTCCCATCTAATCATTACCTCATTTGGAAGAGAAATATCTTCCCCTTGGATGTTATTGGCTTCACAATATGCCCCTCCCATTATTCTATTTATTTTTGGTAAATATTTTCTAAACTTAATGCTTAAGCTTTCCAAAATATCTAACATCTTTGCTCCTTCATTACCTAACTTCTAGTCTAAGTCTTGAACTCTCTTTTATTCCCCAAAAAAATTCCAACCTTCCCATGTACATCCTCTTTGATTTTTTTTCTTTCTAATTTTGTTCCTAATCTCTTTATACCTTGATTTTGAGTAAAAGAAGATTAGGGTTTCCATCATCCTCTCTCCTTCAAAATTTTTTAGGAAGGTTATGTTGGTTTCTCCCTTTTATTTTTGACCTTTGGTTTGATTTATCTTATTCTTTTGCAATATTTCTTACGTTTGAAGGTTTTCAAGGACGCTTTGATTCTAGTATTTAGATAGGCACTTGTATTTCTTGTATTTCTTTTTGGAAAGCTAGGTAAACCCTTCATACTCTTTATATTGTAGAATATTGAACATTCTTTTGCTTGAATGTTGATTTATGTAATTTTTGGCCTTTAGCCCTCTATTAGATTTTTGGCTGGTTGGTGTGGTTAATATTGCATTTAGGTTTGTAGATTTTTATAGAATGTTTATGAGGTTATTTAGGGAAACTTTGATGCATAACATGTGTACGTTTGAGCATGTTAGGATTGTATTTATTTTTGTTGAAGTTTGACCATGTTTAGGGTAAAATAGTAAATTTACATATTATGTGCCTTTTTTTGGTTTTTGGGAGTTCTAATGTGTTTATCATGGTCAATATGCTAAGTATGTAATGTTTTGTGGTTTAATTCCATGTGTGTTAGGATTCATGGCAAACTCATGATTAGGCCCTTTGGGTGTAGAATGGTCAATCCACATGTTATAGGTCTTTTTTGTTGGTTTCTAAGTTCTAATATTTTATAATCATGTTTAGATTTAATTTTCATGATATTTGGTAATTGTTTGGTATTTATTAGCTAATTTAAAAGTATCAGCATAAGTAGGTGAATAGTAATAAATAGTACGAATAGTTAAACTTTATGATTTAATTGAGATTATGGTTAATATAGTAATTATACCTAAAGGCTTGATTAGAAACATCTTAAATATTATTGATGATCATTGACTTTGAAAGTCAAATTAGTAACCGAATGTGAAGATTAAATTGATATGAATAGTAATTTTTTTAATAAGAAACCTTTGGTTTTTGCCATACAGAATCTTGATATAATTCGACGTGTCTTATTAAAAGTGAATAGTATTCTCATGAATAGTGATTTATCTAAAATTGGTGTGTGACCTTGTTTTGAAATAATATGATTTATTATATTTGTTATTTGTGCTCGATGACCTTTATGTGGTTTTTTTTTATGAAAATGGTAATTTGGAGTCCATGATCTTTTATGCTACATTGTGGTTATGGTTTGTTGTCTAACCCTGAGCCTTTCATGGCTAGTTGACTATGACCCTTAGTGATCTAGTTGTTTTGATGATTTGATTGGTTGTTGAATGGGGATGTTAGTATCCTATGTTGAATAATGGGATAATTTGAATAAATTATTAGTGCATTAAAGTGAAAGACAACTTGTAATACCCAGAATGTTATCTAGCCCTAGTTCTGAATAGTTAATATCTTAACCTAATCCTAATATTAGTTAATTGATATTTTTATCTTATCCTAATTCTTTAATTATAAATTTAATCCTAATCCTAATCCTAATCCTAATTTTGGGTTAATAATATTTTAACCTAACTCTAAACTCGTTTAATCGATAAATAAATTTTACTCTAGTTCCCTAATCAAAATTTTAAATTTAATTTTAATTTGAAACCCAAATTCATTTTCCTTTTCGTTTTTTTCTTTCCCCCTTTTCTTTTTCTTCTTTCCTTCTCCCCATCCGGATCTCCTTTCTCCTTATTCCTCTTTGATCCATGGAACCTACTCCGGCATGGAGCCCTCCCTTTTTCCCTTCCTAACCCTACATAGCCTGCACCCGCACCTCCCCTCTACCTCACATGTGCTGCACCACAACTACGTCCATCCTCATAATTTTTTCGAGGAAAAAGAAACCCATGCCTAAGCCATGCTCAAATCCCCTGCACCTTAGGCCATTTTTAGCTCTTCCTTACCCTATTCCCCTGTAAGTATCCCCTTCTGTGCACTTCTTCCCTTCCATTTTCATTCAAGATTTTCATTCTAACCCACTCTGACAATCACCTTTCTTTCATTCTCCTTCTTTTTCCTCCTAGACTTACCTATAGTTTTCGTTGACATCACAAACACCACCATTCCTCACCACCAAATCCACCTTTCCTAGCCTCCACCACAATCGGCCCCATCGCCAGCGACCAACACCCTCAACCAATAATTATTCCTCCTTTCTTCTTCTTCCTAGCCATCACTTTTCCTCCCTTCCCCAAACACCCTTATTTATGATTCTTCCATCGCATAACTTGTGCACCTGTTTGCATGGTTGTGCACCCTCCATCACACAACCATGTGGGCTCCTCACTGCATGAGTCATGCACCATTCCTTGCATCCTCCTTCATACAATTTGTGCACTGTAGTTCCTCTCACAACCACCTCACACAATGCCACCACCATTCACCATCCACCATCCACCATCCTCCACCCCAACACTTTCGACCATCTCAGCCTAACCTTTGTTAACCTCTGACAGTGTTGCATCTCCCCCATTTGAACCACCTCATTTGTAGCCTCCTCTATAACCAACCATCACCACCCTCGCAACCACCACACCCTCTTGGTTATGCCACTATTCCACGCAAGTAGCTCCCTTTGCACTGGGTTTTGTTTGCTTTAGTTTTGTTTCATTTTCCAACCTCATAGCCTTAGTTTTTCCTTGATTAATTTCCTAAGTTATAATCTTAATATATATTTGTATTTTAGATGATTTTCAAGTGGTAATGGAAGAGAAGTCTTAAGTTATACATGATTAGAGATTGAAGATATTTTTAGTAAGGATACATGTCAAAGTTAGAGTTTTTGAATGCCAAGTGTAAACTTGTATGAAAATTCATGTTTGGTATCATTATATGGATAATGAAATTATGATAATATCATTTTATGACTTGTTGTGTTGTATGCTGGAAAAGTGAGAAAATGTGAATACATGTGATTATGTGCATTTGTTGGCTAAGTTCGGCTACGTGAGTTAAGTAGGTTGGATTGAATCATTGTCTAAGTTGAGATATGGTGTTTTCTTATATATGTGTGTATGTGTGTGTGGTTAAGTGTTTTCATGATGATATGTGTTGGAGGTTGAAAATCATTTATATCATGACTCGTAATGTTCTTTGTGAAAATATGGACATTTTGGTTATGTTAAGGGCATTTTGATCAATATGTGTTAAGTATGAAATCTTTGGTATATTAATGAGTTAATTAGCTTAAACTATGCTAAATATAGTATGTGAAATATTTGGTGTAATTATAAATGGCCTAAGTCTAATAAAATGATAAAATAACTTCAAGTGAGAATAGTAATCCTAGAGGCGGGATCATTATTTCATGTGTAAAATATTGGATTTAGACCTTGATTTTTTGATATGTTGTTAATATTGATATTTTATGAATGTTTCTTAAATTTGGTGGTTATATGAGTCTTACGGGAGAAGTTATGTCTAATTTGTAAAATTTAGGTTTCGTAGGGATTTATGAATAGTAACCCCAAAGGTAGGCTATTATCACATGTGTGAGATATTGGAGTTAGAAATTTATTTTTGGATCTATTGTTAATAAAAATATTTTAGTTGGGTGTACTAAATTTGATGGTTAAGTGAGTATTAAGGGATAAGTTATGTTCATCTTGTGAAGTTAGGGTTTCCTAAGGGATGTATGGCCTTTTTTTAGGATGTCTTGATATTCATGTGATTGTGTTTTATGCATTTTGATTAATTATTTTAAGTTATATTACGTGTCTTGAATATCTACATGTGTGTCGTCATGATGATCTTGAGAAAAATAACAATGAATAAGATATTAATCACTCAAAATAAAAGATCACACAAGTGAGGACCAATTGTACATGTCATTTCCACCGAGAGATAATAGTGGCTATGAGAGTCTTTTTGTGGGGTTGTACTTGCCCATTCCACAAAACGAAAATAGTGGCTATGAAAGTGTTGCCCTAGAGTTGTGCTTTTTCATTCCACCGAATGAGAATAGTGGCCATAGTCATTTTACCTCGGAGTTGTATATTGTCGATACCATTCCACTAGATGAGAATAGTGGCCAAAATCATTTTACCTCATAGTTGTATATTGTTGATACCATTCCACTAGCTACAAATAGTGATGTCCCTAAACTCAACGTAAAAAGGAAAATGGATTTTGATTATATTTAATCTATGTGCATGTTTATTCCTTCACATGACATTATGACATTGTATAACCTTGATATGATTGTATTGTTATCTTACTTAGCACGTATCACACGTATCATCTTTTTCATAGATGCTGCTAGTTTCCACAAGCAGATGTCCCAGATGATTGTGTGTAGGTCAATGAGGAACCATTTGATGACTTTATAGCTCTATGATGGTCTACTTGGGGAGGAGTGACCTTATTTTCTTTGGGAATTGGGGCATTAAGTCATGTTATTTAGATCTTAGTTTTGTACCGAATACCTTTTAGGACTCTAAATTATATTCTATCCCTTTTATGCATTTTGGATATTATATTCGGAGATAAACTCCAAACTTTTATCTAAGTTCGTGGAGCTATCTCATTCTCTTTTATATCATGATTTAATCTTTATATTCAATGTAAGGATGGTACAGTAAACTAGATTTATGTCGAGTAAGATGGTAATGTTCAATTATGTTGTTATTATATTTATACTTAAACAAAAAAGTTTAGCAGTAAATTTTTGGGTGTTATACAACTATCTTAAGGATTATCAACCTTATAAGGGTTACATGTACTTAAGGACTTGAGTGTCTATATTTGTGTATACACAACTTTATGTCACGTGACTTCCTTGATTAACTATCTTGGTAGTTAGAGATTGATTGTTGCTTTATCACTTGCAATCATTGCCTTTGATTATGAAATCGTACTCCTTCAAAGTTGAGTCACGTTTGTTAATTTATCACCTTAATAAATGATAGTAATTAAATTAAGATTGATATTGGTTTGGGGTTGTAATCCCTGTTTATCTTAGTTGGGAATTTTCGTGCTATTACATGATTTACGGACAATTATTCGTGTTATATGGATGAGTTGAGTAAGTATTGTTTCATGTCTTATCCTTGTGATATACCAACCTTAATGTTGTCAGGGTGCTCCATGGTGTTATATGTGGTGCATGTCTTTATGTATAGTATGTTCTATGATGCATGCTACCCTTTTAAAGAGTTGTGTTTTTTTAGCTAACAATTATCTAGTTATATAGTAGAAATTATTAGGAAGGTTTTATATAGTTAGCTAAATAGGTATCAAAGAGATATTATATCCAGTAATTTAGGTAGTTAAATATTCATATTATTTATTGAAAGGTGTGTGGAATAATAAGGGCTAGTCCAACTATCTTTTAACAAGTATGGATAAGGTTATAAGCTAAGGACAATAGACAAATTGGGAGAAATAACAATGTAATACCTCATCTCTTGCAATGTTGTGATGGATGCTCCTACTGCCCCTTACCATGAACGATTATATGGTGGTGTGTAGGAAAAGAGTCTTCAGGTGGTGAACATGTCAAAGACTTGCAACCAAAAAACTAAATAGAGGATGTTATCTTTGGCATTGGGGGAAGTGGCTACCTCTCTGCATGGGCAAGGAGTTGCTCTAGACATGAACATGCGGGGGTCTAGGCGAGTAATGGAGAAATGATGAGGGGTAATGGAGAAAATAATAGCTAGCCTTATTTCTAACTCGGGTGTACATGCTTAGTTCCTGGCATGCTAGGGGATTGAATAAGGCCTCAAAACACAAGGATACCATGAATTTTTGTAGGAGTAGTGATTCAACTAAGTGTCTCCAGCTCAACATAGGCTTCAAAGTTTAAAGTGACTTTTGTTTATGCTTTCAATACCTAAGGGGTGAGCGAAGCAGTTTATGGGATTGGATTATACGTAAAAAGGTTGATGTTTACCCTAGGATTGTGTTGGGTGAATTCAATTTGGCACTTATCATGGCTAAATTGTTCCAAGGAGACACACCAGTGGCTAATGATATAATGTAATTTGTTTATTGTTGTCAACATTTAGGTATATATGACATGCATTCTCAGGGTTGCTTCTATATATTGTCTAGTCAGCGTGAAGGTGTAGGGGAGGTTTGTAGTAAGCTAGATCGATCAACGGGGAATAATCATTTGATGTATAGTCAGCGGTCAGTTTCAAGCCACAACTTTAATCAATGCCCGATTATCATAGATTTGCACTTAACTTTTGAATGAGGAACAAGCCATTTAAGTTCTTCTAGTTTTGGATGGAAGATGATTGGTTCTGGCCATTGGTTATGAGCCATTGGAACCGATGTCTCTAGGAGAACTTTTTTTTACTCCAGGTGTGCACGATACTTCAATTGTTAAAGCATGATTTGAAGCGGCTAAATAAAGAGAAGCAGTGAATAATTTCTCAAAGAGTAATCATGGTAAGGGATGCTTTAACAGATCTGCAATACCAGTCATTATAAGATATCTCATAAGTTATCAGAGACAATGTCAAACACATTATTATAAAATATTACACAATAAATATCTAGATGAACCTCAAATGATCTTTTAAATAATTATTAATTAAATTTTAAATGATTTTAAAAATGAGTTGATTTGTAAATAAAAAAATCAAACTTATTCAAACTTGAGTTCCCCCCCCCCTTTTTAAATAAACTTAAAATCAAGCTTAAGTTTGATTTATTTGACTAAATAAATAAATCTAGTCAAGCCCTTATCAAACTAAATCGAATAGATTTACGAACCAATTTAGCTCGGCCCTAACTATTATAGCTTTAACTAGGGAGCAATAGTTTAGAATGTGTGGGAAATATTCTAGGACTATTGGTGCCTTGTATGGTCGACTTTGTTCGCATTGTCTTCTACGGATTTAATTATCAGCGGTGAGTTCGTTGACTAGGATGACATGAAACACCTAGTAGAGAAAGAACATATGAAATTTAAAAATTGAAATCAAAGCAGCAACTAATTGTAACTTGGGAATTGATCAATCCTATACAAGCCAGGACTTCCACTTTAAATTTGAAAGTTCCTCTTTTCGTTGAGAGTTTAAGAATCTCTCAAATTTTTGGCCAAGATTTTGATCATATATTCTATAAACCATCAAATTTTAAAACTTTCTATGTATCTCGTATATATAAAATATGCAAAAAAGAAACTATACTTTTTTTTGGTAATTGATACGACACGAGCAAATATTATAAAATAAACATAGGACAACAAGAGGATAAAGAAAAAAAAAATAAAGAAAGGAACTCCCTACGGTAAACTTGTATCAAAAGAAAACCTGCACATTGTGAACCACCTCATCGATTCTGTATGGAAACTCCTCTATTCTATTATTGATCCTAAAATTGATCCTCGACTTGATTAGCATAACTATCCATCTTATGCAAGCTTGACGACTTTCAAACACTATCTTATTCCTGAATTCCCGTATAGTTCCTATTGTTGTAAATAACGCTGCATTCCAAATTTCCCCCTGATTTCTCTCCTTCCACCTCCTAGCCAAGCAATATAATTATCCTCAATAGATATTGGTATCACCCACGTGCATTTGAGCCATTCACAAATCTCATACCAGATCTTCCCTGTCACGGTATAATGAAGGAAAACGTGCTTGATCGATTCTTGCTCAATCTTGCAAAAAGAATAGCCTGACTCCCTTATATTACCGATATAAAGCCTAGAAAGTCTATCTCTTATGTTAAGTCTCTACTGAATGGCGAACCAAGTAATAAGTTCGATCCTCAGTGGTGCTATGTCAATCCAAATTCTTCTAAAGGTGCTACTCCTCAAATCATCCCCATGTAAACTCTGATATGAGAACTCACAAAACGATCTAACAAAAAAGACCCCCTTATCATCATAGGCCCAACTAATCATATCCTTCCTATCCTTACTCAAGTAAAACTACCTGATCAAACTTTTTAGTTATTCTACTTGATTTTCCTCCCAAGAGAAGAGATGACGCTTGCATAATAGTTGCCAATTCCACTGTGCTCCGTCCCAAAAACCCATTTTTTCTACTTTTTATTTCTATTGGCCTGAAACCATAAACAGTCTTGGAAATAAACTTTTCAAAGAACCATGTCTTATCCAGTTATCATGCCAAAATCTGATTCTTCTACCATTGCCAAGAATAATCTTTAGCCTTGAATTAAGGATGGGATTCATCCATTCAATTTTCACAATATCTACCCATGGGGTCCACCCTCTCCTTTGAATCAGAATCTCTAAAATTCCGAAATGTTCACCAGAGTAAATGGAGGATACAATCCTTTTTCAATACGCATCCTTTACCGTATAGAACCTCCACCACCATTTGAATAATAGTGCATTATTCCTCGTGATTACATCTCCAACCCCCGAGCACCTAGGGTTTTGGGCCATTGGATCACACTCCAACTAACCAGCGACAAATTCTTCCTCTCCCCACTACCACCCTAGAAAAAGTTCCTTTGGGCACTAATAATCTCCTTAACCACCCCTTGTGAAATTCTAAACATACTCACGTAGTACATTGGCAAGCTGTTCAATACACTTTTTATTAGTACCAATCTCCCTACTCTCGAAAGGATTTTTATCTTCCACCCAGCCAATCTGTGTTTAATCTTGTCAACCACTGGTTTCCAAACCTGATTGTTCCTCATATTATCTCCCAAAGGAAGGCCAAGGTAATTCTTTGGCAGATAGCCGATCTTACAGTTCATAATCTCTGCAACCTCCTTTTGGAACTGTGCTTCCACCCTAAGACCTATGAGCTCAGAATTTGCAAAGTTAACACTCAGTCCCAACATCAAATAGAAACAATCTAACAATCTTCTCCAATTTCTGATATTCTCAAGAGATGCCCCATAGAAAATCATAGTGTCATCTGTGAATTGTAGATGGGTTACTTCACACTCATCTCTCCCCACTCTTAAGCCTTGGATCCGACCTTTATCCTCGCCTCTTCTGATAAGCTGATTAAATGCCTCTATCGCTAACACGAAAAGAAAAGGGGAAAGGGGATCCCTTTGTCTGAGTCCCCTTCTCATATTGAAGCGAGTGGAAGGTGACCCATTAACAAGAACAAAAATACCGGTAGTTGATATACACTCCTTTATCCATCCTCTCCATACATTCCCAAAACCCATAATTCTTTAAATACTATCTACAAAATCTCATCTAATGCTGTCATATGCCTTTTGAAAATCCAGTTTAATCATCACCCCTCTCGATCCCTTCTTTTTAAACCATTGAACAATCTCGTTGGCTACCAGTGCACCATCAAGAATGCTTCTGCCTTCGATGAAAGCCGACTGAGAATTGCTAACTAGGCTATCAACAACATGTTTCAATCTATGTGCCAAAATCTTTGATATTAACTTATGGATACACCCTATTAAACTGATAGGTGTAAACTTACTGACCTCCTTCACCTCCTTCGCTTTGGGTATCAAAGTAATTAATGTGGTATTGAGAGTGTGTGGCATCCTACTCGATCGGAAGAAATCTAGGACAGAATCAGTAAACTCCTCCCCAATGAAACCCCAGGTGTAAATTGCGTGCCAGCTACGGTCACACCAATTTTTGGCGCCGTTGCCGGGGATTGAGAGGGCTCACCTCTATCTAACTAGCTTAAACTAAAAATAAAACTAAAAATCCTAAATAAAATAAATAAATAAATAAATAAAATACTAATGGGGGATTATAAAAATAATAAAAGGAATAAATAAAATAAAATAAACTAATAATAAAAATAATGGGAAACTCGCAAATAGGAGAAATATGTTGGGGAAATAAAAATCCACCACTAGATTAGGTTGAAAATATAATATTTATTTCTAAGTCATCTTTTAATCGTGAGAAAGAGATCGACCAAGTTGCACACCAAACGCAGGTCCATACACCTTATATTACTTCCCTTAATTAATTAATACGACCACGTGCCTATATTAACCCTATTAAATACTAGCAGTATAGCAGCAACAAGTGGCTCCTATATTTAACTAGATTTAATGCATTAAGTGTAAGTGGAAGGCTGTCAATCTAAGTACCCAGACTAGTACAAAACGCATGTCTAACTGTATTTCCTATCCTTGACCCACACGTATCGAAACGTTTTACCACTTCGGTTAGAATCACAAAACGATTAGGTGAATTGTTATCTAACCTAGTTGCAATTTATACACATAAATTCTAGTATATTTAGATGGCCACCTAGCAGGCAAATAATCCTACATACTGTCACTTATGAGGAACCAGAACAAGGCATGCACCAAATAAACTATACTTGACAGAATTATACATATAAACGATAGCAATTAACATAGAGTCAAGAAACAATCTCACGAAACAAAGAAAATAAAATTATAATTCAAATCATAATCTAGGGTTTCAATTCATTCCCTAACAATAAACAATCAGTCAACCATAATTAAAGAATTAATTACACAGAAATATATATCTAAAATATAAATTAAAAATAAGAGAAATAAATAATCGGAATTAATTTTGGATAAAAGATCAAGAATTGATTCAGATAAAAATTAATTTTATCTGAATTAAATTCTACCGGTATAATTTTCCTCTAATTTTCTTCCTTTCTCGCCTTTATTTCCGTGCAACAATTTCTTTTTTTCTTTTTCTTTTCCTTCGGCTGACTTGCGTTGAGGCTTCCGTGCGGCGTTGCCTCGCTGATCGTGCCTGGCCTGTGAAGGCTGTCCCGTCTCTCCTTCCTTGCCTGTCTTCCCCGTTTGACCGAGCCTCTAAAGGCTCTGTCACACTTTTCTCCCGAGCCTTTGAAGGCTCTCCTCCTTCCCGTTCCATAGAGCCTCGGAAGGCTCTGCCTTCTACGCCCTTCTCTGCCGTACACTGCTGTCCCCTCTCTCTCTCTCCCGTGCGGCTCTTGTGATTTTTATAATTTTTGTTGTCCGTCCACGTCAACCCTCGCTGACTCTTCGTCCCGTTTCTCCTTCTCGTCCGTTCGACGTCGTTTTATTTCATACCTTTGGGCTTTATTTGTTCCAGGCCTTTGGGCCTTCGGCCTTCGGCCGTTGGTCCAAAGGTCAAATTTCTTTTTTTTTTCTTTTATTTAAAAAAATAATACCTGCAAAATAAAATTCAATAAATATTAATAAATAATATTTTATTCTAAATTTACTTAATTTATATCATTTTAGCTCAAATAATAAAATTTATGCAATTTTTACCACTTAAGCATAAAACAATAATTATTCCCCTATATTAGTTAAATAAACTACCAAAAACTAAGATTATAAGGGTATAAAATGTGTCAAAATATGAACTCATCACACCCCCACACTTAGCTTCTTGCTTGTCACTTTCTCCATGTTGGTAATTGCCTAGCTGAATCAATAATCAGTTGAAGATGCTCATTGGCATCAACATACTCAGCCTTCTTTAACACTTTAGTCTTGTTACATCCACGACCCTTTTCATTTCTGGGCATTGTACCTCGAAATCTTCTTCTATTCATGGTAAAATAGCCATATGAAATTGCATGCTCAGTTTGTGAACCATCATTGATGGATTGATGGATTGTATACAGCCAGGACTATGTCGTTTGCCTAACAACAACAATAAAAGGGTAACTGAGTTATTCATTTTCAAGCATGCTCCCCGGCAACGGCGCAAAAAATTGGTGTGACCGTAGCCGGCACACAATTTAAACCCTCTTATTGTCACTTGTAGTACTGGTAAATAAGGGTATCGTTCTAGCCGGGGATTGAGAGGGCTCACCTCTATTTAACTAGCTTGAAAATAAAACTAAAACTAAAAATGAAAATCCTAAATAACACAGAATAAATAAATAAGAAAAATATGAATGGGGTTTTATAAAAATAAAAATAATAAAAGGAATAAATAAAATAAAATAAACTAATAATGAAAATAATGGGAAACCGCAGATATGAGAAATATGTTAGGGAAATAAAAATCCACCACTAGATTAGGTCGTAATATAATATTTATTTCTAAGTCATCTTTTAATCGTGAGAAAGAGATCGACCAAGTTGCACACCAAACGCAGGTCCATACACCTTATATTACTTCCCTTAATTAATTAATACGACCATGTGCCTATATTAACCCTATTAAATACTAGCAGTATAGCAGCAACAAGCGGCTCCTATATTTAACTAGATTTAATGCATTAAGTATAAGTGGAAGGCTGTCAATCTAAGTACCCATACTAGTACAAAACGCATGTCTAGCTGTATTTCCTATCCTTGACCCACACGTATCGAAACATTTTACCACTTCGGTTAGAATCACAAAACGATTAGGTGAATTGTTATCTAACCTAGCTGCAATTTATACACATAAATTCTAGTATATTTAGATGGCCACCTCGCAGGCAAATAATCCTACATACTGTCACTTATGAGGAACCAGAACAAGGCATGCACCAAATAAACTATACTTGACAGAATTATACATATAAACGATAGCAATTAACATAGAGTCAAGAAACAATCTCACGAAACAAAGAAAATAAAATTATAATTCAAATCATAATCTAGGGTTTCAATTCATTCCCTAACAATAAACAATCAGTCAACCATAATTAAAGAATTAATTACACAGAAATATATATCTAAAATATAAATTAAAAATAAGAGAAAGAAATAACCGGAATTAATTTTGAATAAAAGATTAAGAATTTATTCAGATAAAAATTAATTTTATCTGAATTAAATTCTACCGGTATTAAATTCTTCTCTAATTTTCTTCCTTGTTTGCCTTGAATTTCCGTGCAACAATTTCTTTTTCTTTTTCTTCTTTCTCGACTGACGTCGTGCGCTGAAGGCTGCTGCCTCGGACCCCGTGCGTCGTCCGAGCGTCTGTGACGCGCTCTCCCGAGCCTATAAAGGCTCTCTCACGTCTCTCTCTCTCTCTGTGTCGTCTCATAGAGCCTTGGAAGGCTCTGTCACGCCCCCTCTCTCTCTGCGTCGTTGGCCTGCGGCTAGGCCGCCTCCCTTTCTTGTTTTGTGGCTCTGCCACTCTAATTAATCTCTTATAAAGTCTTAAAAAAAATTGCTGTAGAAGTGGAACTCGCTGATAATTTTGATCCACATGGCAAATGGTACGGGTACAACTACTAGTGTAGTCAGTCGACAGGTTCAACAAACAGGACAGTTTCTGTTTCACAATTTCACTAGCACCACCGAGGCCTTTCATAGCTTGGGGCAAAGTAGGGCATTTCTCTTTCGAATGAAACCCATATGATAACCATCGTACCCTGGAGTTTTTAGAGGATCACATGCTCAGACCGCCTTCTGAACTTCCTCCTTTTGAGGTATGCTATCAAGATCCATACTTTATTCCCTCGTGATCTTGTGGAAGCCTTTAGCATAAATACTAATGTCCGGAAGATCCACCTGATTATAAAGGCCTTTGAAATAGGATATGATTACCTCTATAACCCCCGATGGATCTAATATCACCTTTTCCTTTCTCCATGAGCCTACTGATGATAGCTCTCTTCTTTCTCACTACAACAACAATGTGGAAGAATCTTGTGTTCCTGTCTCAATCTTTAAAACCTCTTAACCTAGATACCTGTATCCAGTAAGCTTCTTTCCTCTTATGCTATTTCCATAACTGTTTCTTCAAAGTTTCCCTTCTAGCTAGCACCAGTTCATCGCAATTATCATCCTCATATGGGGCATCCACCTCCTCCAATTCATACTCAAGCATCTTGATCTTTGATTCAATATCCCCAAACACTTCGTTATTCCATTCTCTAAGCATGCTCTTCATCTCCTTTAGTCTATTCTGATAGGAAACCCCCTCAAGCTTGGCTCAGCACTTCGCCACAAAGCTACAAAACTATGGATGAGAAAACCACGTATTGCAATACCCAAAACCCTAATTTAGAAAATTATGTTAATATAGGAATTTATTAGGAAATTAATTAAATAAATTATTTTATTTAAAATAAGGGGAAGTGTTTAAGGAAAATTCAAGAGGAAAATAATAAAGAATTTAATTAGAAAAAATTAGGATGTTTTGCTAATTAAAATGGAATATAGGAAAATTTATTCAAAATATCCTAAATTAATCTAAAAAGGGAATTGCATTATTATTTTAAAGTATTCAAAAATATCCCAACCAACCTATTTTTTCTTTTTCCTCCCTTTTTTCATTTTCCTTTTCTCTTTTATCATTTCTCTTTTATTCTTTTTCCTCCTTCTTCCCCCGGAATGGGCCACCCCCCTCGCAGCCCAAACTCCTTCCCCCTCTTCCTTCCGCATGACCCAACCCACACCCTTATTTCTTTTTTTCTCTCCTAGCCCGCCCAGTCGTCCGATTCTCCCTTTTCTTTTTCTTATTTTCTTCTCCCCCAGACCAGCTGGCCCACTACTCATCTTCTTCCTCTTGCTCCTCCCATGCAAACTTCCATGTCTTGGATCCATCCTTCGAGGATCACTGGGTCCTCCTCGACAAAGTATGTTGGAGGGTGATGCCCGGTGACCCTCCAGAGCCAATCCTCACTAGCATCCTCGGAGTGGTGGGGGTGTAGGGTTGGCACCAAGGGCTGGCGTTGAACGAATTCCATGAATTCCTCCTCCAAATGTTTGACTCAATCGTTCATCATGAAATGAAGTTGCAAGAAAGAAGAATGTTAGGAGCGAACCTACCGGCTCGATGCAATTTACTACCCGCTAACTCTCCTTGGGGAAACTCCTAGTCTATCCTTCGTTCCTCACTATGGAGTCAGACTCAGAGTTATTAAAACAAACGATTTCATTAAGGTATGAAAACACTTCAAAATCTGGTAAAGCTTTGTAAATCAAACTTTGCTTTGAAAAAAGCCTTAACCATATCCTTACTTAATATGACACCAGGATTGGAGTACGCTCCTACATCTCCTTAGGGTTTTGACTTGGTTCACCTATAAGAGGGAAACACTATGGTTAACTTCCCTCTAACCAAAAATACCATTATTTCCTACTTTACCCTTATCATAACCTAGTATTAGGGTTAATAATAATAATAGTAGTTTTATAAGTAAAAGTAGGGTTATTATTCTTAAAGTAGCTAATCATACTATTAATAGTCAAAATAGGTCTTAGTAGTTATATTGGTCCATGTTAAAGTATTATTAGTAATATTTATATTACTAAAGATAATAGCTTTAATAGTAGTAGTAGTAGTAGTAGTAGTGATAATACTAATAACAACCCAAATCTTAGTAATAATAATAGCGGTATTAGTAATATTAAAGTAGTGACAATAACGATACTAATAATAATAACAATAATGGTAACATAATAATAATAATAATAATAATAATAATAATAATAATAATAATACTTCAAATCTTAGTAATAGTAAGATTAGGGTTTGAATAATCATGTTAGTATTAGCATTAGTAATAATAGCTCCTAAGTTAATAATAATAATAATAATAATAATAATAATAATAATAATAATAGTAACAACAACAACAACAACAATAATAATAAATATAATGGTTTGAATATTCACAATAATAATAATAGTAATAATACGCCGAAGTTGGTAGTAATAATAATAATAATAATAACCATGGTAATAATAATAATAATAATAATAATAATAATAAGAATTATATTAATACTAATAAAATGAGAACAATTACATTAATAATATTTAAGGGTTGGGGAGGCTAGGGTACAACCTAGGGGTGGTGGTGACTAAGTGGCGCCGCTGGCGACGACAGCGGTGGAGAAGGGGGGTGGTTATCTAGGTTAGAAGAGGAGGAGTGAGAGGGTGGTTGAGGTGGTGGTGGATGCTATAGGTTGAGAGGATTGGAATTGTAACACCCTTAAATTTACTATTGAACATTTTCATTTTAAGCAGAAGCGTATACTCAAATATTTGGGTGTTACCGTCGTAATTGACATAAGTCTGGTTTATCCTACCATCCTTATGTCAATCACAAGGCAAAAAGATTATACAAATTAAAACATGATTAGAAAGAGATGAGACAAATTTTATACATCAAATAAGTGTTTGGAGATTAACTTCGATTACAATATCAAAATATAACAAAAAACGGATCCCATGGAACTAAGAGTCTAAAAAGGTATCCAGGTAAAACTATCAACCACATACATTGACTCTACGCCCAACCCTGATATGAATGAATCACTCCTCCACATATATCGCATCAAAAGATGCGAAATCATCAACATGTTCCTCATCGACCTGCACATAAACATTTGGGTCGTCTACTCGTCGGATTGAGCAGCACTCATGAAATGGATGATCAGTATGCTACGTATCGAGTGAGGTAATGGTACAGTCAAGTAGGATTACACATAATACAAGAATTCTCATAAGCAAATCATACATGCACAAATAGAAGAAATCCATATAACTATTTGATTCCAAGTCTTTCATTAGATATACCATATTTCAAATCTTTTATTTATGTTGAATTAAGCGACCCCACTATTCTTAAACCGGTGGAACGGTCTGAAACACCTCTCGAGGACAAGACACCCGAGCCACTATTATTATCAGGTGGAATAGAGGCAACACCTCTTAGAGTAAAAATACTCCTAAGCCACTATTTATTAAACCAGTGGAACGGTCGGAAGCACCTCTAGGGGACAACACACTCGAGCCACTATTAGTATCCGATGGAATAGACTCAACACCTCGGTCCTGACTCACGTATTCTTTCACTTTAAATGATTAGTATCTTTCCATTTATACTTTAATTCTTAATTGTATTTTCATTCACATTGAGTATGGGACCCCACTATTCTTAATCTGGTGGAACAGGCTGGAGCACCTCTCTAGAATAAGACACTCGAGCCACTATTATTATCTGGTGGAATGGAGCCATATAAACACCTCGGCCTGACTCAAGTGATCTTTCACTTTACATGATTAATATCTTATTCAGAGTTGATTGTAAATTATCATGCCAAACTTAATACATATATTTAAACGCATAAGTACGACCACGTAATTATCCTCAAAAGACCATAATACCCTCAGGGTAATCAAGATAATCGTATTATTCCAAAGCTTTATAAAACCCAAAGCATATACATTTCCACTTATTATCCGAAGTACATGTCCTTAGTTTCCTATATATATTTGTAACCAATATTATACCCAAACATGCACTTATATAATTTCATTACTCCCAAAAACATCATCTCATAACATTTCCATAATTAAATTATTCAATACCACATATTCAATGCAAAAGTATATATCAAAAACACAAGAAAAATACATGGAGTACATAAAACCCTATCTATGATATGTATCCTTACCGATAAGGATACCGGGCGTTATGCACGTAAATCATATACCTCCTCTGAGATCACCAAAAAAATCACCAAAGTCGAATGGAAACTTGAATTGTATGGAAGTGTAGAAATATGTGTGGTGGAGCTATGGTTAAATTTTGGTGGTGTTTGGAGAATATTTGGGGCGAAAATAGGGTTGCACGACCAAGAAGAAGTTGCACTGGCAGGCGGTGCAAAAGTTGTACAGCCGTGCAGAATCAGAGTATAAGAGGTTGAGAGAAAAGAAAATTCACAACCAGGTGGTGCAGAAGTTGCACGGTTGTGCAACAATAGTTTGAAGGAAGAAAAGATGCACGGTCAGGTGGTGTAAAAGTTACACGACCGTGCAGAGTCAGGCCGAGAGGAAAAATTATGTACGAGCAGACGATGTAGGGGTTACACGGTTGTGCAGCAGGGTATCTGAGTGTTTTCACGGCCGTGTAGTAGGTAGGGGGAGGTAGGGGAGACCCTGCTGGTTGTTTTGGGGGGGTTAGGGGGATTAGTAGTTGCGGCGGGAAAGGTGGTGCATGGCGGCGCGAAGGGCGGTGGTGGGTGAGAATTGTAGTTTTGGGCAACCAACTTTGCCTGGCCAAGGCGGCTTATGTAAGGGGAATCAAGGGTGGTGAGTGTTGTGGTTCGGTGGAGGGTGATGTAGGAAGTAGTTTGGTAGGTGGTTCAGGCGGCAGTGTTGGGCAATGGTGGCTGTGGGGCCATCTGCACGGGCGGTGGTGCAAAGGGGCACATTTTTGGGTAGGGGGAAAGGAAGGTCGATTAAGGGGCAGGTATGGGGTATTTATAGGCAATTGAGGGTGGAAATGATATAGGGGGAAGACAAGAGGTTACAGGTAGGGGAAGACCATCGGTTGTTGAGTTTGTGCCTCAAATCTTACGGTTATGGAAGTCTTTAATGTGAAGTTAAAGTAACCAAAGAGTTTTAATTAATAGTATTTACTACCATCAATGAAGAGTTTAAAACCTGCGGTTATGGAAGCCTTAAATATGAAGCTAAAGTAACCGAAGACTTTACTACTAAATTAATTGGTAGTATTAACTGCCATCAATGGAAAGTTAAAGTTTTTACTCTCCATTAATTAGCAGTTTTTTTAAGGTTCTTTTGAAGACTATATATATGTACTCTTTGACCCTTTCTCTCAAAAAAACACGACTCACAATATCCATCATAGTTTCACACACATTTTATTTACTATTCCCTTTAAGAGTTAGAATAATCGAGAGTGATAGATCTCTACAATCCTCTATTCAATTAGGAATTTATTGTATTCTTTCTCTACATAGTAAAATTATCCTTGCTTGTCGTTGTCTGTGGACATAGGCCATATTGGGTGAACCACGTAAAATTGTGTGTTCTTTTATTTTTTGCATTATTTGTGTTTATGGTTTAAATTGACTCGATCCTGCACTTCTCTCCTTAAATCGATCGTGAATTCACTTTCGCACATCGCCTTTGTTTTTACCCTTACAAGTGGTGTCAGAGCTTTAGGTTCATCATGTATGCCAAATTTGAGATCGATAAGTTTGATGGCAATATTAGTTTTAGTATCTGGAGGGTCCAGATGAAAGCAGTGTTGACCCATAATGGATTGAAGAAGTCTCTAGATGGTAAATCTTATAAGCCTGAGACTATGACGAATTAGCAATGGGATGAATTGGAGGAGAAGGCGCTCTCAACAATCCAATTATCTCTATGCCTCTATCTAAGGAGGTTCTCCACGAGATTGTTCATGAGACTACTACATCTTCCTTATAGCTCAAGCTTGAATTGCTTTATATGAAAAAGAGTCTAGCGAACAAGCTTCGTCTTAAAGAGTGTTTATATACTCTGCGTATGGTTGAAGGTACTTCTATTCAATCCCATCTAGATGAATTTAATTCAATTATTATTGATCTTGAGAATCTAGATGTGAAAATTGATGATGAGGATATATCTGTTTTATTGGTCGTCTCAAGAAGATTTAGGGTAAGCTTGACTGTCTTGATAGTTTACCTACTTGCAACTGTGGAGCTTTATGTAATTGTACCTGATCTATTTTAAAGAAAATTGTGGTAAGAGACAACAAAGATAAACTAGTTCACTTTGGCTGGTTTGAACTAAAATTTTGACAATTTGATAACCGATCTCTTTGCCGTAGATCCACTACCAACTGTAAATCAAGACTATCACTTGGTAAAGCAAGCCAAAAATTAGAAACAAGTTTTTGGTGGCATAGCTCATCTCGAGGCAATGCCATGGCAGTCAACACAGAACAATGCAATTTCAATCCTAAGGCAAAGGAGTCAAAAAAGGACAAAGCTATTAGGAAGTGCACCTACTGTCACCAGAAAGGGCATCTAGTTGAGCAATGATTTAAGCTTATATAACATCCTACCTAGTATGACAAACCTAAGGCCAAGAACACTGGAAATGCAACAGCAAATACTGGAAATACAATCAAGTTTGCAACCAATATAACTGACATGACCGAAGCTATGGATTCCCCACTCAGTGGTTCTATGTGTGCAAACTCTTCCACTCCAATGAATGTTGATCCTCAACTCATGAATGTGATAAATCAAGATGTGCTGAAGACTATGCAGTATAACTCTTCTCTTTTCCCATCATGAAGTGCTACTGCAAACTTCGCAGGTAATACTGTTAGTGTTGCAACAAATTTTTCATTCTATTTATCTTGGATAATAGATAGTGGGGTCTTGGATAACCATGAGTTATGATCCTAAAATTTTTCAGTCTCTATACTCCGTTTCCTCACCTATTCAAATAGGTCTACTACCAGTAATGTCCAACTTACACCTTTTGTCCTACTCACTAATGTGTTGTATACTTGTATGTACCAGCTTTTTGTTGGGACTTTTGGGCTCCCTCCTATGTGGTAAATCCCATTTTTAAACTAAAGTTATTTTTGTCATTTTAATTAATGACCCAACTTTGGGAAGTCTAAACATCAGCTAAAAGGTTGATGTGGGAATGTGTGAAAGATGTGAGATATATTGAGACTTGAACCCTATAGTTAAGAGAGAGAGAAACACAAAGAATTCTACCAGTTGTTACCTTCAGCACAGGTTTGATAAATTCAAAGATCTGAAGTTGTTCACTGTTGGATCTTTTTGATTTTTGGACACAAGCTTCCCAGGACACCAATATTGATTCTAAATGGTGTAGATCTGATTTAAAGCTCTCTAGGTCAGGTTTTCATTGGTATTTCAATGGGAGATTTTGTGCAGGTCAGTTTCAGATCTGTTTCAATTTTGGCTTCTATTGAGTGGTCTATTGTGCTTGGTTTTGGCTAAAAATTGGTGAGGTTTCTTTTTACATCCTTTTGTCAATTAATGTAAAAGGGATTGTTGTTTTGTGGCTTTTAAATTGACCTTTGGATGTGTTTGCAGCAACCCTATTTTTAAGTTTGCAAGCTCTTCTCTTTGGGCATTATAATTATTGTCTAGTTGTGCTATTTTGTATTGATGATTATAGTATCTATTTAGCACTTGAATAGTGTCCCGAATCTAAAAAAATTATTCTGAGTAGGGATGTAATTTTTAATGAGAATGCATTACTATCTTCTAGAAAAGAATCTACTATTTCCTCGCATGGTACAAGTGATCAGCAGGGTACTAGCGAGAAGGTGGAGTTAGAAGTGATGCCCATTAAGTCAGATTATAGTGCTCCCTCTTCCTCATCCACACAGTCCAGCAGTGATGTCAATGGTGTTGACCATCTAGCTCATACCACTAGTCCCATCCAGCAGCAACAGGTGGATGGCTATTCTATTACTCGTGATAGGCCAAGGAGAAATATTTGAAGGCCCGCTAGATATGCAGATGGAGATGATGATGGCTTGATTGCTTATTCTCTAGTGGTTGCTAAAGAGATTACCGAAGGTGTTGAACCTTCTTCTTATTATGAGGCTATATCCAGCCCTGGTTCTTCTAAGTGGCTAGTTGCCATGAATGAAGAAATTGAGAGTTTGCACAAGAATGGCACTTGGGAGTTAGTTGAGTTACCTAAGGGTTGAAGAGCATTGAGATGCAAGTGGATCTTTAAATAGAAGGAAGGCATACCTAGGGTTGAAGATTCTAGATGGAAGGCACACCTCGTTGTTAGAGGTTTCAGTTAGAAGGAAGGTATTAACTTTAATAAGGTATTCTCACCAGTTGTTCGTCATACCTCCATTCGAGTTCTCCTTACTTTTGTTTCTCTATTTGATCTTGAGTTAGAGCAGTTATATGTCAAGACAGCTTTCCTCCATAGAGAGTTGGAAGAGGAGATTTATATGCATCAACCTAAAGGTTTTGTTGCTCCTGATAAGGAGAATTGTGTCTGTCGGCTGAAGAGGTCCTTGTGTGGTTTAAAACAAGCTCCAAGATAATGTTATATGAGTTTTGACTCTTTTATGATTGGGCAAGGCTACACAAGAAGCAAGTTTGATAGTTGTGTTTATTTTAAAGAGTTTGAAGGTGGCTCCTTTGTTTATCTAGTGCTTTATGTTAATGATATGTTGATTGCTTCCAAGGATAAGTCCTTAATCAACCGGTTGAAATCACAACTTAACAAGGAGTTCGAGATGAAAGATCTTGGTGCAGCTAGGAAGATTCTCGGCATGGAGATTATCAGAGATCGAAAGGCTTGGAAGTTATTTCTGTTACGACAAAAGTATATTAAGAAGGTGTTAGATAGGTTTCATATGGGTAATTGTAAACTTGTGTCTACACCTCTAGCCGCTCACTTAAGACTGTCATCAAAGCTTTCTCCAAAGTTTGAGGAAGAGAAGGAGCTAATGTCTAGCACTCCTTATTATAGTGCAATTGGTAGTTTGATGTACGCTATGGTGTGCACTAGACCTGATTTAGCTTATGTTGTGAGTATGGTAAGTTGGTTTATGCACAACCCTGGTAAGGGTCGTTGGAACGCAATCAAGTGGATTTTGCGTTATTTGAAGGGTTCCTCTCATATTGGTTTGGTGTTCAATAGGACTAGAGCACAAACCACTGATATTTTTGGTTTCGTTGATTTTGATTATGCTGCTGACTTGGATAAACGTAGGTTTATTTCTGGTTATATCTTCACACTATCTTCCGGTGCTATTAGTTGGAAAGCATCACTGCAATCTATTGCTGCCTTGTATACTACAGAAGCAGAATATGTTGCAACTACTAAAGGTGTGAAGGAGGCCATTTGGTTGCGAGGTCTCATTCTCGAGCTTGGTGTTGCATAAGGTACTACTGTTGTGTTCTCAGATAGTCATAGTGCTATTTGTTTAACTAATAATGATACTTATCATTCGAAGACCAAACACATTGATGTCGGGTTCCATTTTATTAGAAAAATTATTGCTATAGAAGATGTTGTGGTGAAGAAAGTTCACACATCAGATAATCTTGCAAACATGCTTACGAAGCCACTACCTACTGCTAAGTTCAAGCATTGCTTAGACTTAGTTGGTACTTGCAGCATATGATTACCTTTCGAGGTTTATGACGACGATGAGTATTGTGGATTTGAGCTAAGGTGTAAATTGTTGAGTTTGTGCCTCAAATCTTACGGTTATGGAAGTCTTTAATGTGAATTTGAAGCAACCAAAGAGTTTTAATTAATAATATTTACTACCATCAATGAAGAGTTTAAAACCTGCGGTTATGGAAGACTCAAATATGAAGCTAAAGTAACCGAAGACTTTACTACTAAATTAATTGGTAGTATTAACTGCCATCAATATAAAGTTACAGTTTTTACTCTCCATTAATTAGTAGTTTTTTCAAGGTTCTTTTGATGACTATATGCATGTAGTCTTTAGCCCTCTATCTCAAAAAAACACGACTCACAATATCCATCATAGTTTCACACACATTTTATTTACTATTCCCTTTGAGAGTTAGAATAATTGAGAGTGATAGATCTAGACAATCCTCTATTCAATTGGGGATTTCTTGTATTCTTTCTCTACATAGTAAAATTATCCTTGCCCGTCGTAGTCCGTGGATGTAGCCTATATTGGGTGAACCACGTAAAATTGTTTGTTCTTTTATTTTTCACATTATTTATGTTTATGGTTTAAATTGACTTGATCCTTCACTTCTCTCCTTAAATCGATCGTGAATTCGCTTCCGCACATCGCCTCTATTTTTACCCTTGCACAGGATTGTGGTGGTAGGCCGGTGCACATCTGTTATGGCAAGGTTGGTTGGGTCGGGGGAGAAGAAAAGGAAGGGAGGGCATGCGTGAGAGGAGAGATGAGGGGCTGGTTGGGGTCAAAAAGGGAAAGGAAAACAACGGGGGAGAGAGGGAAGGTGCAGGTTGGTTGGTGGTTGGTGGAAGAGGAGGGGGATGGTGGTGGCAGGGTGTAGGTCGCAGGCGAGGGGGTCGGGAAGAAGAAGGAGAAAGAAAGAAGCTGGATCAACCGACTCAGGGGAAAGAAAAGAAGAAAAATAAAAGGAGGGGACCGGGCAGAGGAAAAAAAAGTGCGGGTTTGGGTCGCATCGGGGAAGAAGGGAGGGGGTCCGGGCTGCGAGGGGGGCTGGCCTAGTCCGGGGGAGGATGGGAAAAAAGAAAAGGAGAAAGGAGATGAAGGAAAGAAAAAAGGAAAAAGAAGGGAAAAAGAAAAAAAAAGAAAAAATAGATGGGTTAGGGTATTTACAATATTTTGGTATTTTTGAATATTTAAAATAATAATATTTAGTAAAATAATAAATAACTTCCCTTTTTAGATTATTTTAGGATATTTTGAATAATTTTTCCTTAATTCCATTTTAATTAGTAAATTACCTTAATTTTTCCTAATTAAATTATTTATTATTTTCCTCTTGATTTTGCCTTAAACACTTCCACTTATTTTAATAAAATAATTTATATAATTAATTTCTCTAATAAATCCTTATTTGGTCATAATTTCTTAAATTAGGGTTTTGGGGTATTTCAAAAAGGTCTTTGTTGGCGCATAGGTACTTTGATGCCCCAGTATCCAGAATCCAGTTAGTCTTGTTGTCAACTATGTTGGCTTCAGCCACCATTGTAGTGATCACATCTTCAGTCTCAACAGCATTAACTTGTGGAGCTGCAACATGAGATACACCACCCTTCTGAGTCTGGTTCTGTTGGCCCTGCCTTTTGTAGCACTCATAAGCCTTATGACATGTTTTCCTACAGACATAGCAAGTTAGTTTCTTTTTATGAATCTTGTTTCCCTTCTTGAAGTTAGACTGACCCCACTGTTAACCTTTCTTATATGGCATCTTTCCTTTTCCTTTAGACTTGTCCTTGATAAAAACCAGATTCAACCACATTTGTAGCAATGAATCCAGAGGCATAATTTATGCGGTTGTCCTTAAGATGGTTTGCCTCCTCTATCTTCATATATTTGATGAGCTTAGGTAGTGTCAAATATCTCTTTTCGTGCTTCAAAAGGTTTCTAAAATCATTATAGGAGGGTGGAAATTTCTCAATTAGTATGTTAGGTTGGTACATTTCATATATTTTTATTCCCTCACCCAATACTTCTACAACAAGAAGCTCATAGTCACGTAATTGATCCATTACTGGCTTTTCATCAACCATTTGAAACCTCGATAATTTTCCAACAACATACTTCTTTCTTTCAGTTTCGTTCGACCCGTACTTATTCTTCAAAGTATCCCATATTTCCTTCGAGGACTCAATTTCAGAGAACATATCAAACAACTTGTTGTTCATATGTTGTAGAAGATGACCACGAACAATCTTATTGTCTTTATCATATTTTTCTTTTGCAGCATCATTAACTCTCTTGGTCATTACTGGAGCGAGAGTGGTAGTTGGAGTAGCAAGTGCAGTATTAGTACCTTCCAGAGTAGGTGGCTCATTCAGCAAGACATAATCGACTTCTAGAGCCTCAAACAATATCAACATTCTTTGAGACCATCTACGGTAATTAGTATCGGTCAATGGCTCAACCTTAGACATATATGGAATCACCCTTGGAAGACTAGCATCCATATTATAAGGGTAAAAACAGAGGCGATGCGTGGAAGCGAATTCATGATCGATTCATGGAGAGAAGTGTAGGATCAAGTCAATTTAAACCATAAACACAAATAATGTGAAAAATAAAAGAACACATAATTTTACGTGGTTCAGCCAATATGGGCTACGTCCACGGATGACAACGAGCAAGGATAATTTTACTATGTAAGAAAGAATATAAGAAATCCTCAATTGAATAGAGGATTTGTAATCCCCTACATTTTTAAAAGCCTATAATTTAATAAATAACTTTTATTTGGGATAAATTAGCCTTTAATTCTATTTATTTTAATTATTTTATGGATTTTTGAGTAAATAAAATTGGGTATAAATATTTAATAAATGAAAATGAATATTTTGTTATTTTATCGCACTTTTATTATTTAAATAAATTTTCAAACCATTATTTTACTAAAATCATCCTTTTAAACCCTTATATTTTAATTATATTAAATTAAATTGTTAAATAAATTTATTACCCAAAAATATTATATTGCATTATTTAATAAATTAAACTATTTTATTTAATACTATTTTCCTTTTCTTTTCCCTTTTTTCCTTCTCCTTTTTCTTCTTTTTCTCTTCTCTTTCTTTTTCTTCTTCTTTGGGCTGCCGGCTGGCCTGGCTTGTCCATCCTCTCCCGGCGCGTGAGCTGCTGGCCCATTTTTTCTCCTCCCCTATGATTGAGCCGGCAGTCTCCCTCTTCTTTCCTTCCTTTCTCCCCGACCAGGCTGTCCCGTTTCTTTTCTTCGGCAGCCCGTCACACGCACCCCAACCCCCGACCCTTCTTTCTTCTTCCCTTCTTCTTCTTCCTCTTTCCCTGGCGAGAATCCCGGCCATCCACTTGCAACTCCCTCTCCCCCATTGCTTCCCCCTATCTCTCTCTCCCTCTCATTGTTTTCTCTGCACCATCCCGACCCCACCATCCCTGTCTCCCTTCCCCACTCCCTGCCATCGCCATTCCCTTCTCCCTCTCCCTGCAACTCCCATTCCCCTACCACCCTAACGCCACCCCGAGCTCCCTATCCCCTCCTCTCTCTCCTTCTTCTTTTTCTTCTTCCCTTCCTATCCCATTCGACCATTTTTCTCGAGCTTCACATGCTCCCCGACCCTCCTTTTTCTCCCTATCTTCTCCTTCCCTCTCTCCCCTTGTTTTTGTTTCGCCAGCCATCTTCACCGCTGCCGCTGCCTCAACAACCACCTGCACCACCTCCTGCCACCCTCTACCTCACCTCGACCGATCATAGCACCCCTCAAGCCACCCCGTAGCCTTCTTCCTCCTCTTTTTCTCTTATTCTTCTCCCTTCTCGGAAACCACCCTGTACCGCCCCGATCCGCCGCCGTCTCGCCACTTCTGCCGCTGCTTGAGCCACCACATTAATCCCTATAACCCCCTCTACCACCCCAATCCTCCTTTTCTCGAAAAAACCACCCAAAAGCCTTTATTTTCCCTCTCCCTTTTCCTTCCTCACTAGCCCACATCTCGACTCCCTCTTCAGCCGCCACCTTTGCAACCTCGCTGTCGTAGCCTCCACCGCCCTTAGCCGCCTTCAACCCATCCTCGACCACCACCTACACCCCCTCTCCACTTCTGCACCATTCCCTTGGCCTAAATCCTTCCCCATCATGTCTTTTTCTTAGCCCCAAACCACTAACCCGAAAGTGCCCAATTTTCCCTCTTCTCACCACCTTCGAGTCCCCTCCTCCTTCTTTCCTTGCATGCAGCTCATGCTGCATGAGCAGCATGAGTTGCTTCCTTTGTTAATTAATTTGGGTAATAATTTTTAAGGTATAATAATATTTTAATTTAATTATTTGATTAATTAAGTGTTATAAAGCCTTATACTTTGATTTTTATTATTTCTACTGTAATACGTCTTGATATTATTTTTAGATATTGGTTTTTATAATCAAAGCTTGAACCTTTAACCGGAATACCGGTAAGGTTTATTTTTGCGCGAATCGAGGTAACCGTTAAATCCCACTTAAACGTATGGATTAACGTATGTTAGCACATTAGGATTTTTATTATGTTGTTATATTTAATATATGTGGTTTAATATCATATGCATAGTTTCTTGTGATGTTGGATGAAAAGAAGCATGTTAGGCTATATGTTATGTAGGGAAATATTATTTAAGGTAAGAGTTTGGTTCTTAATAAAAATGTTAAGTATTATCCATGTTGTATTATGCTATTATGATCCTTAATGCATGATTATTATTTTGTGAGCTTTAAGGGATTTTAGTAATGTATCTTGTATATGAATATGGCCTAATATATATATGGATGCTAATAAGTATTATATTAATTATAAGAGTTGTGGATGAGGTGTTAATATTAATATTTTATGTAGAAATAATAATAATTTAATATAAGTGGTGTACTAAGGGGGAAAATGGTAACTTTGAATTAAAAAGGGCATTACGGTAATTTTGGAGGCAATGACAAAGTGCTAATTTTGTAATTAAAGCGTATAAGGGTAATTTTGGAAGTAGAAGGGGTAAAGTGGTAAATTGTAAATGAAAAGGAGTAAATTGGTAATTTTGGAAGTAAGGGGTAAAATGGTAATTTCGTAAATGGTAATTTTATGAATAAAGGGTAAAATAGTAATTAAAGGGCAAATGGTGTTTTTTTAGTAAAAGGGCAAAATGGTAATTTTGTAATAAAAAGGTAAAATGGTAATTTTGTGATTAAAGGGTAAAATGATGATTTTGTAATAAAAGGGCAAGATGGTAAATTCGTAATAAAAGGTAAAGTGGTAATTTTGTGATTAAAGGGTAGAATGGTAATTTTGTAATTAAATGACAAAATGGTAATTTTGTGATTAAAGGGCGAAATGGTAACTTGGAAATTAAAAGAGGTAAAATGGTAATTTCGTAATTAAGGATAAAATGGAAATTTTATAAGTGAAAGGGTGTTATGGTAATTTTTAGAAGTTAAGGGGTAAAATGGTAAATTTGAAAGTAAATGGGTAAAATGGTAAATTTGTAAATAAAAGGGGTAAAAGTGGAAATTGGAAAGGGGTAACTTGGTAACTATAATAATTAAGAAGGGTAAAATAATAATTCAATAAAAGAAAAGGGTAAAATGACAATTTAATAATGGAGAAAGGTAAAACGGTAAATATGATAAATGTGAGGAGTAATTTGGTAATTTAACCGACTAGAGGTTATTTTGGTAATTTCAATAATGGAGTAGGGTAGTTTGGTAATTATGACAATTAAGAAGGACAATTTGGTAATTTAAATAACTAAAGGGTAATTTGGTAAATCTGATAATGGAGAAGGGTAGTTTGGTAATTATGATTATATAAAAGGTTAAATTGGTAATTTAACCAACTAGAGGGTAATTTGGTAATTTTGACAATGAAGAAGGGTAGTTTGGTAATTAATAATAGAGGACGGTAATTTGGTAATTAACTAAATAAAGGGATAATTTGGTAATTAGGATAATAAGGAAGGCTAATTTGGTAATTTAACCAACTCAAGTATAATTTATTAATTATAATAAAGGGAAAAGGGCAAAGTGGTAACCTAACCAACTAAATGGAAAGTATATTAAGTGCAATAATTATGAAGGGGGATTAGTGACCTAATAAGTATGGGCGATAACTTGGTAGCCTAAATCGAGTAAGGGGTAACTTGGCAATTATGTAACAAGGAGGGTAATAAGGTAATTTATCAAGTAAGGAAGGGATGACTTAACAATTATATAAGGGAAAAATGAGTAATTTGTATCTAACATATCATTGTGATTATGGAATTTCATAATATGACTCAAATAACGCTGATTAGTGAGGTAAGAGTATTTGATAACTAGTAAGTATCATGAGAACGAATTCTAATTCGAAATTAGATGAGATTAGGATGGCCTTAATGATTCTTTTGTGTTACCTTAGACAACCATTTGAATAAGAAATATCTGATGATATCCGAACGATTAAAAGTGAATAATTATCTGATTATTGTGCTTTTGTGATAACCATTAATTAAGACACTAATACTTAAAGTGAAAGACCTCGAGATTGGGAATGGTGGCTCTTTAGGGGTCGCTTCCCTAAAGACGTGGTTTAGCCCACGATTATTCTGATATTTGCCGGTGTGCCTTTGTGCCCCAGCTAGGCCCTATATCTACTCTATCTAGCTCTACGCACCTAGTTAGGGGGTATGCATACTTATGGATTATGTGTCCTTGTCAGTAGGGTACTGAGTTAACTTTATGCACCAGTACGACTAGGATACCTTTGCGTCCCTGGGTTGATAGTTGAAGGGTACTGACTAAATTTTATGCACCAGTGTGATCGGTGTACCTTTGTGTCCCGGGATCTTGATCTCCCTATCGAGGCAAATAAATGGAATTGTTGTGCCGATTAAAAAGGGAAAACACTAATTGTTAAAGTGAAAGATTAATGAGCCGGGCCCAGATGAATTATATTATGAGCACCGATCCACCGGATATAATAGTGGCCCAGGATGTTTTACCCTGGATGATGTTTGTGAGTACCGATCTACCGTATATAATAGTGGCCTAGGATGTTTTACCCTGGATGATGTATAATTATATTTCGATCCACCGGCCATAATAGTGGGGGTCCCGAGCTCAATAAATTTGATTTGGCTATGAATAAATTATGGAAAAATACTAATCACTTATAGTGGAATACCATGTGAGTCAGGGCCAGACCGGTCTACCGAAAAATAATAGCGGGGTTCTCGCACTCACACCGCACTCACACGAATAATTGTATTCCCTTTCCTTATCGTATTTTGATTTTTAACATTTTAGATTTGTTCTCGATTATAACTTTATCGTGTGATTACAACTTTATTTTGGAGTTATATTTCGTTAACGAAATATATTATTTAAATTATAGAATTTCTGTTTAAATAGTTAAATTTATTTTAATGATTTTATCCATAGAAAATATTTCTGACTTTAAATTTATTCTTTTCCCGAAATTGTTAATATTTTTGGGAAGTTTTAAATTAAAAAGATTTTCGGAGTTTATTTATGAATTTCTTTCTTGAATTAATTTTCTTCTATTTTACGCTTTTTGGTTTGCGGAAAACCGATTTCGGAAATTATTTAAATTAGTGTTGGTTTATTAGAATTTAACTTAAATATTTTATTATATGCCTTTAAATAATTTTTCGGGGTCTTATAATGTATTTTCGTAAGCAATATAAATTTTAACATTTGTTGGTAAATTTTTCAAAAATATTCCCAAAATTCTTTATATAGCTTGTATATCAGTTTTAAGCCTTCATATCCTTCTAAGAACGATTTTTGTTAAATAAAATTTAGATAAAATTTTCCAATAAAATTTTAAAATATTTAGTATTTTATTTTATATGTGTATTTGTATTATAAAAAAAAACCCGATCGGCCCCTTCCCTCCCCTCTTCTTTTCCTTTTCTCTCTTCTCTCCCTTCTCTTCTCTTTCCCTTCTCGACCTTTGCTGCCCCGACCTGTGCTCCCTGTTCGTGACCCCTGCTCCCATCCCAGTCGCCTCTTTCTCCACCAGCTGCCTCGCCAGCCACACCCGACCACCACGGGCGACGCGACCGCCGACCACAACCTGCACGACAGCCGCAGCAACAACTGCTGCAGCAGCAGCCACCGAAGCAGCGCGGGAGCAGCAGCAACAGCGATGAGCCGTCGTCCGGCTCCGGCGAGCCTCGCTTACCACCGACGAGCAACCCCCGGCCTCCGACGAAGCTTCTCTGGCCTTCCATTGTCCCGATTTGTGTTGGTTTCGTTTGGTATAAATTTCTGAAAACCCTAATATTGATTTGATTAATTAGGTATGAATTAGCTTATGAAAAGCTAAATTGATTGTTTGATTATGTATATATGTGTTGTAAGAATGATTTGGATAGGTTAATTGTATGGTTATGTTGGAATTTTGGCTCGGTTATGCCCAAATTTTTCGGATTCGCCAGATTTGGCGATTTTGGATAAATTGATTATACAATATGTTTTAAAATGTATTTAATTTCATATTGGAAGTGTTGATTTGGGAAAATTGTGCTTAATTGATCGGAATTTGATTTTTAGGCCAAAACTCTTGCGGGACTAAATTGGATTGTGTAATCGGGATGTTTTATACAATTAACTATATAATTTATATTAGAATATATTTAATTACATTTCCGAACCGTCAATTTATATATTTTAGCAATAATTGATCGGATTTGTATTCCAGGCTCAAAAACCCTAATTGTGCTAAATTGGGTATTTCTTTTATTGGTTTTAGGCAAATGATTATATGATATGTTATAAAATATGTCTAATTGTATTTTTAAACATTTAATTTAAATAA